>CAHIKZ030005260.1:602500-1202500 GCA_903632075.3 Acanthosepion pharaonis | reverse complement strand
TGAAATTTTGGTTGAAAATCTTGTTTTTTTTTTAAGCCAGGGGTCGCGTAATATTTTTAGCATTATTTTTTTTTTAGCGCTTTTTTCAGTTGAAAAACACATTAATTTGGAAATTCTTGGAAAAATCAAATAATTGTCGGATTTTAATGAAACTTTCAGAACTTATTCAAAAATGGATGAAATTAATTTAGAAATGTTTGTTTTTTTTAGAAAGTCATGGTAAAAAATATATTTTTTACATTTTTAAAAAAAAATAATTACTTACTTGTTAAATAAGCTCGTTCACTTAAAATTCGAACATACTGTTACTTCTGCCCTTCCGTTCAATAAATTGCCTTGACGTTAGTTGTCAATACATCGACGTAAAACGCTTAATTCACGCCTCCAAAACCAATCACCACGGTTAGATATGCTTCTCTTATTTCCAAATATTATTTAGTATTTATTTAATAACTTATAATTTATACAATTAGCAAAAATGAGCGAGTTTTGTTTATTTTAGGTACCAACATGAGCATAGCAGGATAATAACGGCCTTAAACTTGACAGAAACAAAATTTTATAGTCTAAATGTTTATGTTTTTATTAAGAGGAAAGAACAAAGTAATTTTTGATTAGTTTTCAAAATTTTTCTGTCTTTATTAGAGCATTCTAACTTTTGATTGATAACATCGTTTCTCGTCATCAGCGAATATCCTACTAAATAACATGGCGAATTTTTTTGTCCATTTTTTTTTAATGGCTGTCATTAATTTTGAAAATTTTGCAAAAATAAAAATAATTGTCAGATTTTAATGAAACTTTCAGAAACTATTCATAAATGATGGAAATTATTATAAATATGTTTATTCTTTTTTACGTCATGCTAAAAAATTTTATTTTATATTTATTACCCCTTCCCATAACTAATTTTATGAAAACTCTTGAAATTCAAGTGTGTACATTTTTAGTGATTAATTAATTAAAAGCACGAGGCTTTGAAGAAAGCAAATCATTTTTTTTTAGTTGACACCCTTCTACCTTAAGATCCGCTCTGAATGGTAACATACAAAACTTAATAAAACAAAGATATTATTTAATTTCAAATCCTTTTAGTTGCTTTTACTTGTTTTTATGGATAATATTGTCTGAAAGCAAAAAACGTTTTTCAATGAAAAATAAATTTTTACAACAATTATGTTATTTCTTAAATTAGGTACCTCCATGAGAACGCTAAGAAAAGAGCATAGCATGTTGAAAAAGATGCTAAACTTGACGAAAACAAAATTTTATCATCTAAATGTTTATGTTATTATTAAGATAGGTACCTCCACGAGATCGCTAAAAAAGAGCATAGCATGATGAAAAAGACGCCAAACTTGACGAAAACAAAATTTTATCGTCTAAATGTTTGTTATTATTAAGAGGAAAGGTCAAAGTATTTTTTGGGTTATTTTTTTCCATTTTTTAATCGTTCCTAGTACGTCCGAAATTTTCGTTAAAAATCTAGTTTTTTTTGAGTCAGCAAAAATTGACCATTTTTTTTCCATTTTTGGAAATCTGACTTTGAAATTTGTTTAAATATCAATTATCATTTTTTCAAAACTTATTTTAAGAAAATCAGAAATTATAATGTTTATTTAAAATATTTTGAACCAAACTTAACTTAGCTTTTTGCCAAAAAGATGTAATTTGAAGAAATAAAACAAAGCAGGTCATAAACTTTCGCGTCTCTTGACATGTGATGAATGATATATTTACGAATTTCATGAGGCTAATTTGTTCTATGGAAGGAAAAAAGTGAAATAATTTACATTTACGTGAACAAATTATTTACCCGTTATTTTAACGAAAACTTTCAGCGGTCTAATTTTTTTTTTTTTTTTTTTTTACTTAGCTTTCCCCCTTTACGTTTATGATGCTTTATGGGAAATATATTCTAAAGAAATTAAAATAAAACTGTTAAGAGTGACATTAAATTTCATATTTCTTAAGAAAAATATCTAATTAATTTATAGGTACCTTTCTTATGAAATTTTATCAGAATTTTACATAAAATACTATCATTTTATGTACATTTATTACATTCTACTGTTATTTGTATTTGCATTCATTTTATTATTAATTTTGATATTTCATTTATGGAAAAAAGTCAAACTGAGATTAATATAAAAATAAGATCATATAAATTTCATAAGATGATACTGATACTTGGAATTGAAATTGAAAAATCAAATTAACTTTTTGTTTTTAAAAAGTAAAGGCCTTAACAGCGGAGAACAATGCTTAACTCAAATAACGATTAATTTATTCTGGTTGGTCTTCCGTATTTTATAATTACAGCTCGATTATAAGCACAAAATTACATTTCTTAATTACTGGGTATCTTCTATTAGAAATGATACAATTTATAACGTACTCTGGAATTTTTTTTTTATAATATTTTAACAAAAATGTAAAATCTATTATAATTAATGAAATAACAAATAATTGTATTAAAAATTCATTTTTCATCGAAAAAATTTTTTTTGCAAAAATATTGTCCATATTCATAAAAAAACAACTAAAAGCAAATAAAAAGCATTTGAAATTAAATAATATACTTGTTTTTTGAGTTTTGTATGTTACAATACAGAGCTGATTTTCAGGTACTGCGTATCCAATTAAAAAAAAAAAACATGATTTTTCCTCAAAGCCCTGTGCTTTAATTATTGTAATCACTAAAACCGATGCGTTCAAATTTCTAGCGTTTTCATAAAATTAGTTAAATTAAATATTTAAAAAAAAAAATATTTCTACCATGACTTTCATAAAAAAAAAACATATTTATAATTTTCGATCATCTGGAATAGTTTCTGAAAGTTTCATTAACATCCGATAATTATTTCTATTTTTTGCACGATTTTTCAAATTAATGTGTCATACCAAAAAAGTGTTAAAAAATTGTCTATGTTATTTAAATAGTTCCGATTACAAATAGAAAAAAGGTTTTTTTAATTAAAATGAAGGAAAATTCTTTAAAAATAATTAAAAAAAACTTTGGTCTTTCCTATTAATAATAACATAAGCATTTAGACAATAAAATTTTTTTCGCAAGTTTGGCATCTTTTTCATCAAGCTATGCTCTTTTTTTAGCGATTTCGTGGAGGAAAGATCAAAGTTTATTTTAATTATTTAAAAAAATTTTCCTTTTTTTTTTTTTTTTTTTTTAGAAAACTAAATTTTGATTAAAAAAACACCTTGTTTCTCTTTGTATCAGCGGAACTAGAGTAAAATAACATATACAGTGTAACCCTGATATAAGAGAGATTTTCTCTGGTCCCAAATTAGAGCCTGTGTTAATGTATACATATAGACTAAACCCGGATATAAGAGAAACCCGGATATAAGAGACTTCTTCTCCGGTCCTGACAACTCTCTTATATCCGGGTTACACTGTACAATTTTTACCACGTTTTTGTATGACACACATTAATTTGGAAAGTCTTGCAAAAATAAAAAAAAACTATTCACAGATGATGGAAATTATAAATATGTTTTTTTTTTTTTTTTTTATTAAAGTCATGGCAGAAATTTTTTTTTTAAATTTATTACCCCACCCACCAATTAATTTTATGAAAATGCTAGAAATTTGATCGTGTCAGGTTTAGTGATTACAATAGTTAAAAGCACAAGGCTTTGAGGAATGCAAATCATGTTTTTTTTGTTTTTAATCGGATCCTCTCTACCAGAAAATCAGCTCTGAATTGTAACATACAAAACTCAATAAAACAAAGATATTATTTAATTTCAAATGCTTTTATTTGCTTTTATGAATATAGACAATATTTTCTGAAAGCAAAAAATTTTTTTGATGAAAAATGAATTTTTAATACAATTATTTGTTATTTCTTGATTATAATAGATTTTTACATTTGTTGTTAAAATATTATAAAATTAGTTAAAATCCGCATCAGCTTTCATAAGTGACCTTATGAGATAAATCTTTTTTTTAGCGCATTGTAAATTGTATCATTTTGACTAATCAGAAGATCCGCAGTAATTAAGAAATGTAATTTTGTGTTTATAATTGGGCTGTAATTATAAAGTACGGAAGACCAACCAGAATACAATTAAGTTGCATTATTTGAGTTAAGCATTGTTCTCTGCTGTTAAGGCCTTTACTTTTGTGAAATATATGTGGAGAAGTAAATTTGATTTTTCAATTTCAACTGAGAAGGGTATCTACAAGTATCAGTATCATCTTATGAAATTTATATGATCTTATTTTTATATTAATCTCAGTTACGACATTTTTCCATAAATAAAATATCAAAATTAATAATAAAATGAATGGAAATACAAATAACACAGTAAAATGTAATAAATGTAAATGAGATTATATTATTTTATGTACACTTCTGATAAAATTTCATAAGAAAGGTACCTATAAATTGATTAGATACCTTTCTTATAAAATATGAAATTTAATCTCACTCTTAACAGTCTTATTTTAATTTCTTTATAATATATTTTCTATAAAGCAGCATAAAGTTGAAATCTAAGTACAAAAAACAAAATTAGAGCGCTGAAAGTTTTCCTTAAAAATAACCAGGTAAATAATTTGTTCACTTTTCTCCTTTCATAGAACAAGTTATACTTACGGAATCTGTCAATATGTCATTCATCACCTGTTAAGTGACGTGAAAGTTTATGACCTGCTTTGTTTTATTTTCAAATTACATCTTTTCGGCGCAGAAGCTAAGTTAAGCTTGCTTCAAATTTTTTTAAATAAACATCATAATTTCTGATTTTCTTAAAATAAGTTTTGAAAAAATGATAATTGATATTTAAAAGAATTTGAAAGTGATGGAAAAAAATGGTCAATTTTGCTGATTAAAAAAAACAAGATTTTTAATGAAAATTTCTGACATGCTAGGACCGATTTAAAAAAAAAAATAATGAAAAATACCCCCAAAATACTTTGATCTTTCCTCTTAATATTAACATAAACATTTAGACGATAAAATTTTGTTTTCATCAGGTTTCACGTCTTTTTCATCATGCTATGCTCTTTTTTTAGCGATCTTGTGGAGGTACCTACATAATGCTAAACTGTCATTTGTGACCTTTAGTACTATAACTTTTCCTCCCATAAGATGTCAGTGTGTGATAAAATCATGCACATGTCACTTGTCAATCAATACCACTCTTAAGACCAGCTTTCTCTCATTTTAAAGTACATTTTTTCAGCACAGAAAGTCAGTAATGTTTGTTTCAAAATATATTAAATAAACTTTATAATTTCTAATTTTCTTAAATTAATTTTTAAAAAATCATAATTGATTTTTTAAAAGAATTTTAAATGAAGACTTTCACTTTTGTAAACAAAAGTTAAAAAAATTGGCTATTGATTTTCTGTCAATTTTGCTGATCAAAAGAATACAAGATTTTTAATGAAAATTTTGGACGTCCTAGAAATTATTAAAAAGTGTTAAAATTTAATCAAAAAATACTTTGATCTTTCCTCTTAATAATAACATAAACATTTAGACGATAAAAAATTATTTTCATCAAGTTTGAGGCCATTATTATCCTGCTATGCTCATTTTCCAGTGATCTCAAGTTGGTACCTAGTTTATTAATTTTAAATATTTTTTTAAAAGAAGTGTATGTTTTCTAATTTGTAGTAAAAAACATTTCTAATCTGTGGAAATATTGTTTTATAAATGAAAATAAAATATAAAATAGTAATGATGACGTAAATTATAAATAAAATAAAATTTAAACCTTGTTTGCGCCAAGAGACGTGAGATTCACTCTCTTCACACAAGGACTGTCATGATGACAAAACATGACAGGACTTGTGATATTACCTTCTGTAACATGAATCTTATCAAAATTGTAATGTAAAACACACGCACACACAAATACATAAATAAAATTGTATGAAAGTACCATACAATTTACCATCTTTTTTATTGTTATGTATGTTTGTTCTGTTTTTCCTCGTAAAGACAAGCCCCAACTTATTACCACTTTATGGTGGCCACTGACGTGCTCAAGAAAAACATACAAATACACCACATATTATGCTGACCACTGATGTGTACAAAAACCTCCACAAATCCCAATGTTTCTTTTGTAATTTTTATTCTGAAAAATTGATTGCTTTCTGTTATCCACAGTTTAAGATGCATTAAAATAATAATAAAAAAAACAATGAAAAATCTTTCTTGAAGCTAGCATTCCTGCCTTTTCTATCTCTATTCTTAAATCCCCTAATAATGAATCATACAGACTCAAGTCAATCACAAATGTGATTGCCCATTTCGTCCAGGCAGTTATCATCTCGGTTGACTTCTTAAAGATGATGTTTTGACTATATTTCAATGTGCTGATGGACATTGCATGCTTCATTTTCATGCTACTCATCCTGCTGGATAACAGTGAGCTGAATTACCCCAAATTAAAAGAACATGAAAAGAAGAAAACGATCCTAGTATACGTGCTTCCATTTTTTTAAATGTCTATCCACAGTAGCGATTCCGTAACTCTGAAAGTGGGGATGGGTGCCACTTTGAGGCCGAGATTTTTCTGCGGAGGAGGAGGGGGGTAAATTCAAGCAGCGTCTATTTTCGTACTGTTGGACCACAAGAGTGGTTAACTTGAAAACAAAATCAAAGGGTTAATACTAACGTCAGGACTAGCAAAACAGTGTAAGCAGAATCTATCCATCTGTAGTTTGGTTTGGTTTGTTTTGTTTTACGGCATATCAACCTCAATGGGTCATTTAATGCCGACAACTTTTTTTTTCTTGGTAATATTTTGTCAAAAATCTATTTCTGTTAATATTTTTTTCCTCAAAAATGTATAGCTGGTAATATTATTTTTTCAAAAACGTGTTATCAGAGGTCTTGCTGTTGGACGTAGTTTATCGTCTTACCCAGGATGTGGATGTAGTTTATCATCATACCCAGGACACGGATGTAGTCTAGGTGTTAACTATTTGCCCATAGCTGGGACCCTAACAGGTGCTACCACCCCGGGTCAGGGTGAGCTTGGGAACACCAGCAATTAAGAGGTGGTTCCATGCTCCTGAAAACCTGATCAGAGGCCTTGCTGTTGGACATAGTTTATTGTCATACCCAGGACAAGCCATCTGTAGAATTGCCACTGTCTATCCATCGTTCATGTCCCCCTTGCCCTTGACACTATATGTTCTATCCTGGAGATGGAGAATTTCTGTGTTCATACCACCTCATCCTACTAGTGACTCTGGTATAAATTGAACATCAGAAATAATAGCATCTGCTAAATGCAATATAAATTACTTCAATTACAACAAATTGCCAAGAAAAAAATTAATGGATATATTTAAATATATATCGGATGATATTTTGAGGCCAAAAAGGTCACAGAATTATGGAGAAAGCTTTTAAAATTCTGTCAACATTTTAGCTTCTCTTGCATTTCTTCATTTAAGACGGAAATAATTTTTGGTTAATACACTTCAGTTGCTTCTTTTTGAAACAATTTTACTACATTCTGCGTTTAGAAATGAGGTTGTAAGATGGAGTGGAGGTTGCATATTATGAGGATAGATATGACAGCAATATTCCTTTTTTTTGTCTGATCTGGGTCTTGTAAAAAAAAAAATAGGGTATGGCAAAAGGAATCTGGCACTTTCTGGAGTCATACAAGTAACTAACCATTTTTCTAGCTTTTTCAGCCTTGGATTTTCGTGTTTCACTCAAGATCTGGGTTGAGTTTGCATCCCTATTGATGTTCCATGCAAAAAAACTTCATTAAGATTAGAACCATTCACTTTGACTGGAAAGAATTCAGGGCCTGTTCTGTGATGGCGGGTTTCATCAATAATGGAAAAAGAACTGAGATAAACACCATTTTTTGTTTTTATCTTGTTCAGTCTTATCTCAATGGAGATATTTTTTAAGTGAAACATTTAAAAAAAATAATTGGCCACTAAGTAAAAAAAATACAGGTTGTTGTCTATGATAGAACTTAAAGCAGGTGTTTTGCAAGGCAACACACTTGCTCCTTTTCTGTTTATAATTGTTCTGTACTATGCTGTGCATATTTCTTTCAACAACATGGAGGAAAAAGGACTCCTTTTGAAACCTCACCAGAGTAGTCAGTACCCTCCTCAATGCCTGACTGACCTTGACTTTGAGAATTAATGCAAGATCATCAGCAATATATCAAGGATGCAAAATCCTTGCTGCAATCACTTGAGCAAGCAGTGAACCAGGTAGGTCTCTATTGCAATGAGAATAAGACAGAATACCTCCATCTAAGTTGAAGTCACTCAATAATACATCCATTAAAAGAGTTGAGGACTTCAAATTTCACAACAGAGATTTTCTATGTTCCTTTTTAAGAATTTCCATGTTCCTTTTACTATTTTCTTGTTTTTAGTGCCATTCCTCTGTGGGGCATATGGCCTCATCCTCACCATGTAAGATGTTGTTGCAGCAGTTTCTGTAGCAAATAAATTTTTATGTCTAAATGGTTTTGAATTCAGAATTGTCTTCTTAAACTGGTTACCAACAAAGCTAGAGATCCCAGTATGTCCTGCGATTAGATTGTAGCTGAGGGGAGAAGAGATAGATATCTCTCAAGACTATTTGAATGTGTGCATAGTGTAGCATTTGGCATGGAAGTTGGGTTTTGCAGTGTGAGTTAAAGTTCTAGCCAAGACCATTGCATTTGCTTTCACACAAATTATTTTAGAGATTATGAAATAAACACCATTTTTATTTTGTTTAGTCTTATCACACTGGAGCTATTTTTTAAGTGAAACATTTAAAAAAAAAATAATTAGTCATTAAATAAAAAAATACAGGATGCTATGATAGAACTTAAAGCAGGTGTTTTGCAAGGTGACACACTTTTCAGTTGCAAGATCATCAGCAATATAAAGATCATCAGAAAGGTTATCAGGTATATTGATGGTCGCCAGTAGCTTCCATAAAATTAGTCAAGCATGGATAATAGTAGCCGCTAGTGGTCATCATCACTTTCCTCCACATCACTAGCATGGTTATCATCTTCGACCACTTCACCATCAATATCCACTCGAGTAAAGCCTTCAAAATCATCACTATATATATATATATATATATATATATATATATATACACACACAAGTCATGTCACATTGCTTTAAAAAAAAAATTAAAATTAATAAAGCTTCACAAGAGATTTTTCATTTTTGGAATCAACTAAGGACTCTCTTTTGGGTGGTTTAAGGCTGTTTCAGTGTTTATATACCAAATAAAACCAAAATTTTGCTTCAAAGAAGACATGGCGGTACCTTTGTTTATTTCTTTCCTAACAATAACATCACTTTGATGCATAAACCCTTTTTCATCTTGTTTGTTTTTTAGAAAGTTGAGTAAAGCCTTCAAAATCATCATCGAAGTCCTAATCAAAGAAAAACTCCTGAATAAAGGCATTTTGGATATTGATGTGGCCATTTTTGTTTACAAAAAAATAGTGAAAAAAATTAACATGGGTTTAATTGGTGTTGCACCTTTTGTAGAGTCTAGAAAAATTCAAAGTGGCATTGGAAAACAGAAGTTTAACCTTGTTCCAAATCAGCAGTAGGCGATTTCCAGCATAAAATACCGGAAATAACAGTTGACAAGTGTTTATTTATAGCAACCATCTCATGGTGAGAGAATGTGCCTAGAGCAGCAAAGGGAGAGAATTCTATGGTGACAATTTTTGCCTGCAGAGTGGTAAAGGTTAATAACACAATACATAGAGAAAATTTAAAAAATAAGTATTCCATTCTACTGATGAAAAGGAAATGAAATAAAATTGTTTCTAAAATATAAACATTGTTACATTTATCCTTGTACTTTTTGTGTAGAAAAACAGTTTTACAACTATCATCATGTAATAATTTGTCTCATAGGCTGTTAGTCAATGTGATTCTGACAGGTTCAGCATTGTTGTGACTCTGTCTAATAATAAACATGCCTTAGTAAATAGCTTTATGTATGTATTGTAATGTAATCATATTTCATGCACTATTTAATGTCTCAATATATATTATTGTTTTTCATTCACAGATATTCTGGCTGGGAAAAACATTGTTGGATACACTAATGAATTATTTGTTACCATTATCAAGTGAGGACTGTTGATCTCCCTTCAAAAAAATCAACAATTAAAAATACATGCAGCCATAAACTTGAAATTTATCTTCTGAACAATATATAGATTTTCATTTTCCAGAAAAGTAAATTTAGTGGAATATATGTGAACACAAGCAGAACTATATGTTTGGGAGTTCCATGCAATTTTTTCAGTGATATTCTATGAAAGATATGCAAGCACATACTCGAAAAAAAACATATTCTTGTGATGTTTGTGGATTTGCATTTATGAGAGAATCAGACTTAATGCGTCATATACGAACACACACTGGAGAGAAACCATATTCTTGTGAAATTTGTGGATTTGCATTTGCAAGGAAGTCAGATTTAATGTCCCATATGCGAATACACACTGGAGAGAAACCATATTCTTGTGAAACATGTGAATCTACTTTTTCATTGAAATCATATTTAGTATTACATATGCGAACACACACTAATGAAAAACCATGTGCTTGTGAAGTTTGTGGAACTGCCTTTTCTCGTCAGTCAAATTTGGTGCGACATATGAGAACACATACTGGAGAGAAACCATATTTATGTAATGTGTGTGAGTCTTCTTTTACAGAGAAGGCACAGCTGGTGCGACATATGCGAACACACACTGGAGAGAAACCATATACTTGTGAAATGTGTGGATCTTCTTTTGCAGGTAAGGCAACTTTGGTGCCGCATATGAGAACACACACAGGAGAGAAACCATTTTCTTGTGAAATGTGTGGATCTTCTTTTGTGCAGAAATCAAATTTAATTCGACATATGCGAACTCATACTGGAGAGAAACCCTATAAATGTAAAAATTGTGAATCATCATTCTCACAAAAGTCACATTTAGTGAAACATATGCAAACACACACTGGAACAAAAATGTATTGAATTGTTTGTGTCTCTCAATTCAATAAAGAGATGCTAACACAGTGAAATGTGTCACTATTTTTTCTCAAAAGGTCATATTTAGTGAAACATTGAAATTCGCACTTTACTTATAATTACAAAATATGTAAATGTTGATTTTTTTCATGGATTTCATAGTTTATGCCTCATATGTAATCATACTGCAGAGAAACCATAGACTTGTAAAATCTATATTTGTCTTTTGGTGTAACTGGAGACAAAATATAACTGGGGTGTTCAAATCTACTATAAGAAGTCATATTTTATAAAATATAGAATAAAAATTGTCTTAAGTTTCTAAATTCTGCTTGTTTCCTCTAAAAATGAGCAATAAATATACATATTTTTTTTATTGTGCATAACTCACCTTGTTCTTTTGTAAGCTTCTTGTTGTTATATAGGAATCTGCTTTTAAATAGATATATTAAAAAGAATATTAGAAATTTTAATCTCTTAATAATTTTGAAAAAAAAAAGTAAAATACTCTTGTATAGTAATATTTTTAAATGTTTTTTTCATTGGCCAACGCAATAACTGATTTTAACTTTATCAGTGAAGTAGTTAAAAAAAATTCAAGTTTTCTTTAGCTATTTGGGTTAATATTGACATATTTACATTGCTTTATTTGTGTATCAGAAATTCTCATAAGGCAAATTTCAATTCGTATTTAAATGTCTGAAAATGTAAAAAATATGCACATGTGAAAAGAACAATTTTACAATTTTAAAGAAAAAAGTAAATGCTAAATGTTAGAAGGAAATAAAAATAAATCAACAACTTGACGCCATGACTAAATTGTGATTGTTGTTTTAAAAGATTTCTGAATTTTTCTCAAAAATCTAAAGATAGACTCGATTACATTTAAGCATGATGCTGTTTTTGCTCCATTCTAGTTGAATGCTTTTTCTGATCAACTAACTGGGTATGGCTGCTAGTATAAAGTAGATAATTCTTTATTACATTGAAATAAAAACTGATGAAGTTTATTAAATAAGCATTTATATTGATTTTTAGATTTGTTATTCACTAATGATATTGTAGAAAAAATAATTTTATGCTGACATAAAAATTGGATTTTTTTTCTATAAATAGAATTGGTTATGATGTTTTCTTTCATTGTTATGGAGTTTTGGAAACTGAAATGATTTTTAAATTACCATTAGAATTGTGGTTTATTATCACAGTATTAGTACTGTAGGATTTTCAAAAACAGTTTAAAATTTTGGAGATATTTTGTTTTTCATTTTTTTTCTTATATATTGTTTTATGTGTTCTTTGTTTTTTTATATGATAAATAAAAGTGAAAAAATGAAAATGATTTATTTTGAAAAATCAAATTAAAAAGCCAATATTAAAAATAAACTTTCAAAAATATCTAACATGCAAAAATAGGTTTCGTTTTATTTTCAATAAACAAATAAAATTAGAAACTCCAGCTTGCATTATTTACATTATTCAGGACTGTTATCCTCATCTTCATTGCCATATTCATAATGTTTCAGTCGTTGTACACTCCAGCCTTTTTCAGCTGATTGGAATTTCCAACTGAACCTTTTATTTCATCCACCGGGGTAGACTGTTCTAGTTCCACATGCCATGCCACTTTGGATGTCTCAGTTATTTCCCTTTAACTCAACTCTCCAAGTTTTGGTTCACAACTGCTGTGGCCCGGTCTGGAACTCACAAATCAAGGACACATGACTCAGTGGAAAAAGATGTTGGTTAGATTCATTGACTAGACCCAAAGAGTCAGGCAGCTGTTCCCCAGGGCTGGGCACCTCTTCAGTATGATTTTCCTCAGTTTCCCTTCTGTCCTTTGACAGAGAAGCCCCTGAGCAGACTCTGCCCAAAGACAGAGACGAAAATGAGATATGCTAAATAAACATGTTACAAACTACTTCATAGTAATTTACACACTAAAAGCTCAATATCTGCATTATATATTATCGACTTCTAGGCAATATCACTTTTCAGGTTGAACCAATTTGTATATTTATTTTAAAAAAGTATATTTCATTAATTAACTGTCCTTCATTAGTGTTCTTTATTTGATGATTGTTTTTGATTTTCATATAAAAAATAGTTCTGTTTAGGAATATTTTCTTATATAGTGCAGAAAAGTGTTCGAAATTTGCATTTTACTTGGCAAGTTAGCATCTATAATTTGTAAAACTTTCCTCAACTATAACAAGCTTGCCCCCACACCCAACTACTTAATTTTATCTGTCTTTACAGTCATATTCTTTGAACAAATATATTGAACGTCTACAACCCCTTCAACATTTCATAAATAGAACATTAATCCCATAGAAAAATTACCGGGTTATTTTTCTAAGGTAAACATTTGTCAGTTTATATATCTAGCATCCATAATTAGCTGCTTTTTTACAGAAGTTACTGGACTTCACCCTATGCAACCCTGCTTTTCTCATAGTCAATTATATGTTGCCTGTTCAAGAGTTGGATAGAATACTTGTATTGCTCCAAATTTTTTATTTGTTTAAAAATGGCTAAAATTCTAATGTTTAGCTATGTGAATAAATACAAATGTTTTTCATGTTTACAACCAATTTATGAATGAAATGTTCATTTAAATTTTTTGTCTCAAAGATTTCAAGTAGTAAATATATCTTACTTTTCAAAGTAATGGTGAGCAGGTGAAGCCTACTAGTTTAAAATAAAAGAATATAATTGACCAATCTTTTTTAGTAAAAACATTCAAGTAATCGAATTAGTATTTAAATTTATGTAGTTATAAAATATGTAATGATTTTTGAAAAAATGGTTTCACTAATAGAAATGCAGAAGAAAAATATAAAATTCTTAATTACCTTAAAATAAAAACTGAAGTTGATAGCATCATAAAATTAAGAGGGAAAGTCAAAATTCTTTTTTGTTAGCTGGTGCTATAAAAGTTTAAAACTTTGAAACTAGTGATATCAAATATTATGAATCTATCTGAGAGATATAATAAAACTTGACTTATATCTGTTTTTATTTAAGTGATTTAATTTTGATGTGATTACATCTTAGAGAAAAAACTTGAATTTCTGATACAAATGAAAGTGGGATAACTTTGAAAATATTTCAGTCATGTTGACCTGGATTCATTTAGCAGGAAAAAAAATATTTTCTTCTAACTGAAAAGAAAAAAAAAATTATTAATGGTGCCAAACAACCAGAATTGATACATTTTTTGCGGATTTATCAGAAATATAGCATGAAGTGCATCAATTCTAAAATGTTTAACTGCAAAGGTGGCATATATATATATTTTAAGACAGAGGAAAAACTTTCAAATATAAACAGGGATAGCAGAAGCAAAACATATCAATGGTAAGTAGGAATTGATTATCTTTCATCAACAAGACTTGAGATGAAATAAACGGTTGATTTACCAGGAAGATAACCATTTTAAGAAAGAGGAATAATCTGCAGCTAGAATCAGGAATGATCATTATTCTTCAAAGAGAACAAGCACTTCTGTGTATATTTAATTATGATTTAATATCTGTCTATATCTCTGAGATGAGGTATTATGATTACTTGCATTATTCAGACTGTTATTTTCATTGCCATATTCATGTTTCTGGCCTTCTTCAAAGGTAGATTGTTCTACTTCCATGTGCTGTGCCTCTTCCAGATGTCTCAGTTATTTCCCTTTAACTCAACCCTCCAAGTTTTTTGGTTCACCACTGCTGTAGCCTGGTACTGAACTCTCAACTCTGGGTTTAATCACTGGATCTAACCAACACCTTTATCCATTGGGCCATGTGTCTTTTTCAGGCATGTAATTTCTATTTTAATTATTGGGTTGTAAGGAAACTTTCATGATGCAATTGTTGAAAAAAAAAAAGAAAAACATTTTTTTAATTATCCTTTCAGGCACGTAATTTTGATTTTATTTTTCATTTTTCCTGCTATATTTTAAATTCATTTCAAATTTCATGCCTACACAGTAATCAAGACAAGTGAAGCTTCTGCACATGACTGCTTGAGGAAATGTATGTAAACAAAGTAATAGCAACCATTCTGTCAATAAAACACAAAAGAGATGAAACTTACATTTTCCATAACTCCTAAACAGTAATAGAGCGCAAACTTTTAATGTCATTTTCAAGATAATCGGGCATTATCATGCCATAAAGGAACATTTTTATTACCGTGGGCTTTTGGTGATTATACAGCAACTAGAGAGACTGAATCTATTTCTGTGGTAGCATAGCATCTATTTGCACAGTGATGCTGGGTCATCTTCTCCGAGCATGATACTCTGCAGGATTTATTTTTTAGGAGATTAGCAGTTTTATGGCTCAACTTCTGCAATGTATAATGAGATTAAGCAGAATGAAAAAACAAATGAAACATTTGAAGGGAGAAAACTGTATTTAACCTTTACCACACTAATTTCTATCTAGAATGGTTTTTCAATGTTTTGAGGGTGCAAAAACACGAACACCTACTGTTTTGAAATTGTTATAATTTTCTTTGTATTGTGCGTATAGATTTTAATTTTTGTATACTAATAAAAGAATGAATGAGTAATATTTTGATGTAATGCATTATGTAATACATAATTCAACATACTTTATTACTCCTTGAGGAGTTCTGGGAGTGCAATAAGAAGCAAAATCATTAAGGTTTTCATTTTGTCAAAAAAGTGATGTGTTTCTTTGTGTTTACATATGAGAAGACACTAGCATTGGTTTGCTCTTTCTTTCACTTTACTCATATTTGTCTCGTTGACAAATAAAATTATTTTGTCATATATAAATAGACAAAATAATTTACTTTCAGAAAGGCTATCAAGTATATCGATGGTCGCCAGTAGCTAAAATTAGTCAGGCATGGATGATAGTAGCTGCTAGTGTCATCATCACTTCCCTCCACATCACTAGCGTGATTATCATCTTTGACTACTTCACTATCAATATCCACTTGAGTAAAGCCTTCAAAATCATCATCGGAGTCCTAATCAAAGAAAAACTCCTGAATAAAGGATTTCAAAGCAATGTGATATGTCTAGAGCAGTAAAGGGAGAGAATTCTACAGTGACAATTATCATCTCCAGCTAGATAATAGTTAAAGCACATTTTATGGTGTCTCTTGAACTTCTCTTATAATACATAAAAACTTTTCTATCAAAAATCTATAGACAAAGGATAAATCAGTACAGAAAATATTTCAAAGTATTTTTTAAAATTTAACAAAAGATGAATTTTAAAGTGGTTTTGTTCTCATTCCAACATTCACTCCTCATTTATGTGTCTTATCCAAGGCAATCCTTATAACTGGCATGGCAAGCATGTGACGGGACAGACATGTTGAGACCTAAATTACTATTAAATATCAATTACTGTGAATATTTTTAGCAAGGATCTTGTTAGTAATGTCCAGTAATTAGTTAATTAGCTACTATACATGTATAGCTGGCCACTCTTATGTGAGGATACCTGTCTACTAGAGTAGCTAGCCAATCCCTATTGCAGACTCTTGTTCAGGTGCATTTGTGTTTATTCAACACCCATGGAGCCCACCTGTGGTTTATATTGCAACTATTCTGAGCAGACCTTAGTTACAGCTTCTGGGAAATACCATGTTATCTAGTATGATCAACAACTTGAATAAGGCCAGCATGCTCAAGTCCTCGCCTACAATAACTTGTAACTTCATGCTAGCAGTGTTATTGACAACCTCCAAGGCTTGGGTCAACCTGTGATATGGTTTTCAGGCACTTTCCAAAGATGCTGCATGCTGGGATTGACCCCTCCAGTCTAATAACATCAGGAAGTCTCCTTCCTGACAAATCGACCATGGTAAGATTCAAACTCGGGTCTCATGGTCAGAATGCAACCGTTCTAACCACTCAGCCAAAATGCCCATCCAGCAACTATATATAATACTAGTTTAAAAGCCACCCTATTGGGTGGCATTTAAACTAGCTCCTGTGGCTCTTGATTGGGCTCTCATCACAATAGGCAGAGGTTAATGGTTCAAGTAGATTTGATAAGCAACAATAAACTACAGAAGAACTGAAAAATGATTGCTGCATTTAAGTATTGCATTACCTTTTAAAAGTTCAACAATAATTCTTTGGCTGCCACTTAATTTAAAGACAATTTAATGTATGTAGGTCTTTATTTTCTGTGCAAACAATTATTTTTATTTCATGGGCGACTTTCACTGGATTTTGCAATTAATTTTGACTATTCCCAAATTTGTTTCCAAGTTATAAAAATCCTTATACAAAAAAATGTCACAAAAGAATCACATAAAAAAAAATTGCTGAAAACAAGCCTACCTGAAAATTGATGGGTTTCCAAGACCTTTATTAACTAAATTTTGCAATCAGCCAAGATTGTAAATTGATCTTTTTTCCAAAAATGAGCAATCTCAGTATAGCAAAAATGGTAACACCATCAAATTAGCTATAAAATGTGTTTTGTTTCTTGGCACTAAAAATCATGTTGACTAGTGTTATTCATAAAAAATTAATTTTAAACTTAATATGTTCATTGTTAAAGAACAATAGCATAGAGAAAAATATTAAATTTAAATTAACTTTATGAATTCTCAATGATACTTCTGCATTTGGTACCAAAATCTTGTTTTAAAGATAAAATATACAAGTTCAAATAAAATAAATATTATACTTACTTCAGTATCTTAAATAATTCCAGCAAGGAACTTTCACGTGTTAACATTTCTCCCCAATTGCTCACAGGCACAGTGTAGAGGCTTGGTATAAGAACCACCTTGGCCATATCCTATAGAACATGAATGATGATAGCTTTCCACAACTTCCTGTCCTTTGTAACTCTTAAGAAGTGTTTGACTCTTTACCATTCCTTCTTGACCAAACAGGCTTAGTCATCCATTCACACAAACTCCTTAGGTAAACTGTTTCCCTCTACCCATTCTTCTGATTGCTCAATATTCTTGACATCCAACCCAAACCTTCATGTGCAGATGATATGAAATTGGTTCAAAGATCACTCAATTGAATACCAGTAGACCACTATTTTCCATGCTTTTGAAATGTCACTCTTTATGAAGGGCTCTTATATATTGAATGGGGTTTATGTAAATTCCTTGACAAACACAATACAGTTATGGACAAACCTGGAATAGCAACGAATAGCCCCCATTCTCACTTAAAGAAACAAAATAAAAATTGGAGCTGATCTGAACCTAAGAAAAAGACATAACAGCCCATCAAAGTGACATCTTCAGCAGTTAGATGGCGCAACAGCCAGGATTCACAATGCTCATCAGAACATGACCTTCCATCTCTGACGAGAACTCGCCAAAGGCCGTTGCTTCAGTAAGTCATAACTCACTCTCGCACTGTATGCTTTTTACAATACTACTTATTTCTTTCTTTCTTTCAATGAGAGACATTTACACTAATTTACCATTTGTTGTATTTTTAATACTCTTCTTTATTCTGCCACAATATGCTTAATATAACAGGGTTAAAAGGAAATAAATGCAGATTCGAAGTCAGAACATTATCATTGATAACTCCCTCCTCCAATTTGCAAACCCTAGTTACTATATTCTTAATACTTGATATAATGCAAAAATATCACAATGAGAAAATCGATCAATAATTATTGGGAGAAGCGGCAATATACATCCTTGTGCAAATTAATTGAAACAACCGCTTTAGTTCCCTTCCTTTCACCATATAGTCAGTTTTAGAGCCACTAGAGTGCCAGGATGTAATCATTTTCTATTTTTTCCTCAGATTAGGTCATTTGCAGTGGTGTGCAGTCATATGAATCTATTTTCGTGTGTATAATGAAATGTTTAGCCTTGAAAAATATTCCATCATGCGTGATTGCATCAGATTTTTATCACACCCAGACTATTGTTTGACTGTCAACGGGTTGTCCTACGGCCATTGTCTGCAATGGATGTTACTCCAATATTGTAACGCTGCACAAACACACTGGCAAGCCTTACCAGTAAGCAAACCAAAGTACTAGAGACTGGACTGAAAAGTCTCCTGATTTAAATCCAATTGAGAATCTGTGGTCAATCTGCAGGAAACAACTTTGTGAAATGGACATATGAGGAACTAACATGTACACTAAGTCATGTTTCATTAGAAAAATATGAAAAAAACAAATAATAATGAAAAATCAAATTACATATAAAACCAGCAACCATTCCTTCTACTTACAGAGAGTAGGCTGTTAAAACTTAATATATAAAGTCCCAAGTACTCTAAAATCTGAATGTGTTCTGCTGACTCCTGTGAAGAAAATCTTGTGTAAAAACACCAGTTTTGTCCATTGAATAGTGAGGTCTGATAACTCATTTGGTTTCATTTCTGTTAAGGTTAGGTTTAACCCTAACCAGTAACTGATACATTGGAAGCAATGAAAACCACATCTCTTTAGTTGCCTTAAAAATTTGTTAATTTTTCATGAAGCTACAGTAATGCCTTGAGACACAAATGTACCGACATACAAGTTTTTTTGAGATAAACAAGATGAATTTTGACATATGTCCGAGTTTCAGTTAAGCATTCGCCAAGCCTCAAGAGTATTTCAATTCACAGTATACATGTTCATCTTGCTCTAGAGGGATCTCTGTTGTGTTGTGTCTTTTTCCTGTTATTTTGCAAAATTCCTTTAGTGACACCAGTGGTGATGAGGAGGGGGGGTGGAAGAACTAGCACAAATATGCCAGGCCTCAAAACCTGAGGGGTCACAAAAACCAGTTCCATAGCAGTTTAAAAGTGCATTTTTTTTAACTGTAGTTGAAGCAAAATGTGTGATGAGTTCCTCAAAGTCTTGTGACAAATCACTCACTTGCAAGGGTTGCCAAGATGGTAAAGGCAGTCTTGAAGAATTGTGTGTTAATCATTCTTTATTCATTTTAAGTGATTAAAAGAATGTTCTGCAGATGCAACTGTGGCGGGAATGATGCAGAAGATTCAAAGAGAAATGAAAATATTAGGGAAAATTCCCGAAAAGCGCAATGCATTGATCCTGTTCACCAATTCAATTGGCTTTGAAGTATTCTCAATGGGATCCATTGAGTATTCTTGAAGGGATCCATTCCAATACAGGTCAAAATTGTGTCATGAAATATCTTCCTTAAATGCACAACTTTGTCATCCAGTTGCATGCAAACATCCTTTGGATATTTATCAACAAATGTTTTTGTCATTAGGAATTTCTTCATTCGACATATGATTGAATTTCCAGAGAAATGAAAACATGGAGCACAAATTTTTCAATGCTTTGAAACAATTTGTTAATTCACTGAATCAATGATAAAAAAACATTGGTCCTGTGCGATGTGATGTCGATTCTGATTGCCTGCGCCACTTGCTTACCAAACATCATTGAATTTCCCCCTTCATTTCATTGATGAGCATATGAATTTGATTCAGTTCAACATCAAGAGTAATTTGAAGAGCTTGCATAAAATTCTGAAGCGCAATTGAATGGAGAATTTTTTTAACATAGTGATGCTATGAAAATACACTTAAATCATACTACATGTGAAACATGTGGTATGATCAATGTCTTTTGACTTGACAAGGTAAATAGCTGACAGATGAATCATTATAATTTTGAATTAAGTTCCATAAAATATTTACACACAGATGCATCATTATTGTTTGAATAATTTGGATTTGAATTATGTTCTATTAAATATTTGCACATAGATATATGCTTTATTATTTGAATAATTTCAAATCAAATTGTTCCATTAAATATTTACATATATATAGATACATCATTATTTGAATAATATTCCATTAAATATATACACCTAGATGCATTCTCATCAATTGAATAATTTGGACTTGAATTATATTCTATTAAATATTTACACAGAGATGTATCATTATTTTTTGAATAATTTCAATTATATTCTATTCAAGATTTACACATAGATGCATCATTATTATTTGAATAATTTGTTTGAATTATATTCTATTAAATATTTACATCTAGATGCTGTTGCTTTACCTACTAATCCCCTTAATATAACTTTTCGGAAGTAGGAGCTATTTGTTTCCTTAGTCAATAACAGTATTAACTTTTTTCTACTGTTGACTGTCATGGAATAAACATGTGTACAGCTTTGCCCTTCATCGTGTCTCTGTGTCATAAGGGAACCCCGAAAAATGAAACATGGAGTCAGAAGGAAATGATTAAAAAAAAAAAAATGAACATGGACCCTGTGCAACAGGATTTGTTCTTTAAAAATAAAAAAAGGTAAGCTTCTCGTTGACTGAAATGAACATACCTTAAACAAGTACTTGACAACAGCACATGCATATCTACTGCCATTAAGGTAAGAATCTTCAGAATTTTTGTTGAACTTTTTCAAACTCAAGTCTTGACATGGCAAACTCTTATGTCCCACCACCAAATACTGACTGGACTAGCCCCAATCTGGGGAAGGAAATGGACAAATTTGTACAAAAAGTGATGTTATATTTCAATGGTCTGCTCTGCAACACTTGTGACAGTGTATAAATTAACTACCTATTAATTTGGGCAGGGGATGAAGGCCAGGAAATAAGTGAGATGTTTGTTTTTCAGAGAGATGAAAAAAGAACTGTGAAAAGCTACATAAACAAATTTAACCCCCCCCTATACTGAGGTCAAAACACTATGAAAGTGTAAAAATGTTTTAATACCAGCAGTACATTTTGGGAAAAAAATATTACTAGCCATACATTTTGGAAAAAAAAAAAAAAAAAATATGACCTTGCATATATACTACCACGTCCCTCCGGTGCTGGGTCTAGTGGGAATTAACATGTTAATATATCAAAGAATGTCTAGAACATTAAAGTCAAAAATCACATTGATTAGGAAAAAAATTAATTTACAAGTAATTTATGGAGCTTCATTAAAAAATAGAGAAATTGGTGATCAAATCATGCCAGCAATGGCATGCGAAGTGGGGACAGTCAGCACAAATATATTGGCTCTTGAAAACCTAAAAAGTAATGAAGACTCCAATTGATAGAGAGCTATTCATCGAAAATAACAGCTTGATTCTAGCTGTCACACATGGTATGATCTATAAGTCTTTTGACTTGACAAGGTAACACTACATTATTTGGACTATTGTCTTCATCTTTGTCGCCATGTTTTATCACAATGTTTTGGCCGTTGTATATTGTATTCATTTCTTGGTCGGCTCAGATTTTTGTGGCCTAGCATATGTGCTGATTCCTTAAGTTTACAAATTTTCCAATGATGTTCTTTGTCTATGATCTCAACATGATCCAACAGGGGGTGGTGATCTTCCTTTTCTCTCCATACGATTTTTCCACTTCCCATTGTGTTACAGCTTTCTGGAGTTCTTGAAGCCTTACCTTAAGGGGGCAGCCTGTCTCCCCTTTATATTTCTTTCTGCAGCTGCACAGGATAGAGTACACACAGTAATATACACAGAAATTTAGACAGATATTGACAAGATAGATAGGCAACAGTGCTGTCCAGCAGCACACATAAATGCATCATTATTATTTAAATAATTTCAATTTGAATTATGTTCCAGTAGGTATTTAAAATATGTATAGATATCTAACTAGAAATTTAATTTTATGAAATAGTGCCCCCATTGTGAGTTTTTGGTTTTGTATCAGACAAACAATAATTCTCTCATTTACCAGTTGCAAGAAGCTAATGGAGATATCTGACTTTTTCATGCAAGAATTTACAACTGTATACACTAGTTCAAGGATCGGTGACAGTCGGTGTTTGATGCCAAAAGAGAGGACGAACCTTCCGAAGTTTTGGTAATGTCAAATGTTGTATTATTAGAATGACATGCATAAATATTTGTCACAAAAATACAAATAAAGACTAAATAGAAAAATGATATTTAACATATCACAACCCTACCAGATAGGCACAGCTACAGTCTTTCAAGATACACTAGATTGAGTTTGTCCCAGCATCTCCTTTTCTGAGTGGGGGACCTCAAAATAATCGAGTGTGAACCTCAGAAATTCTATCCCTGGCTCTGAGTGACACCATGGGTCTGAAGAAAGTAAGTGTAAAGAGCAATGGTGAAAAGCTGAAACGTATAATTAGACGTACAAGTAATGGATTTGGTGAGACACTATGAGCATTCTACATAAAAAAAATTTTTTTAAATTAGTTGTAGTAATGGATAAAATGTAAATGTTTTATAAAAAGTGATAGGTTAATCTTTGGTATTGTAGACCAGGCTAGCTGTTGTTGTCTCTCTCTCTCTCTCTCTCTCCCTCTCCTCTGTCAGTTGCCCTGGGAGATGTCATTGAGGAACCCCCAGAGGAAGAAATCTGGTGTGGAGAGGTTCAGGTCAGTCCAGTGAGGGTGCATATTCCTTTTCAGCTTTGTGGTTGATGAGACATTCCCCAAACTTTTCACAGAGCCATGCCATGATAACATTAGCAATGTGAGGAGGCGCATCATCCTGCAGGAACCACTGTTCCCCCTCATGAAGATCCTCATGCTCCTCAAGCTCTCCCAATCTGAGAGTCCCCTGCTTTGTTTCAATTATTTTTAAACACCTTGTATACTGAAAACAGGGTGAAAAAATGAAATTCCCTAAAACCTGAAATGGAAAATCGGTCACTCTAGGAATGCATTAGAAATAAAAATACATATACTTCAATTTAGAAACAATTATAAATTTTGTTATCAAATGCAATTTTTCAGTTGTTTTAATACATTGGAAACAATATAAAAGAAATTAAGAAAAAAATTGTAAAGATATACATATTTTATTGTCATAATATATTCATTTGATAATTTCTACCTGAATTTTGCATCAGATTACGATGTCACCATTTTATAATTTTAATTTTGCACATGTGCATTGTTTCTGATTTTTGTTGACTGCACATTATTATGGAGAAAGAGCACCATGATGCAATTCACTCCAACAGAAAATTGTGTCAGAAGCTCCAATACATTTCAGGGTGTTTGGTGTTTGGGTTTCAATCCGAGGAAGGTGCAGAGGATTCAAAAAAGTTGGATGAGTCTAATGGTGATTACAAAGGTACAGCAACCCTGAAAACTCACTCTGATCTCTGATAAAAAAAGAACTACCAAATTTGTTGTTGAAGGCCTCAGACTCAAAACGGAGCTCTACATCAAGTGCCTTGAGGAGTTAGTGCTGGGTCAAGAAGGTGGCTGCTGGAAGATCCTATGTCTAGCAACTGGACTTTGGACAAACAGGAGAACCCAGTCATGGCTGTCAAGCAATTTCTGCAACCACATCACCTCTTACATCTGGCTATTTAACTCTGCAACCGCCTTGATTATTGTGTGAGGCACAGATTATGACAGCATTCATAAACTTAAACAAGGAGACCCTCCAGAAGAGATGCAGATTTTGAAGTCATCTAGAGGCTGTGGTTGAGGCCAATGTTGATTTTATTGAATAAATTTACTCTTTAGGAATTCAAGATATTTTTGTTTAATTTTGGTAAATATGTCAGTGTTATTTTTATTTTTGTGTAATTTAAACAATTTATTCATCACACCCTGTACATTTGAAACAACAATATGTAAACACACAATTAGGAAAAAAACTATTCTTGTGATATTTTAAATATACATAGATATGTATCTTAAGACATTTTTTTTATGTTTATATGTTCTTTTTATAGATACAATATGTCTTAAAATAATTGTCGGACTTTGTCCATTTCATAATGTGTGACGTCATTTGTTTATATTTTGGATACATATCGAGTACATATGAATGTATGAGAGAAAATCATGGAGAATTGTAGTTTAAAAACAGTAAAATCAACCTTGCTAACCGAAACGCTTCTCTGTGACTAAATCAGTAAAGCATGTCAGGCTATATGATGGTTCCGTATAGGATACAGGTTCGATTCCTGTTGGAGGACGCAAATTTTCTATGAAAATAACTCAGATATTCAGGCCAGTAAATGTCATTAATACTGTTTATTATAAACAGAGCATTTACTTAAATATTTGTATCTATAAAAAAGAACGTATAAACATAAAAAAATGTCTTAAAATAATTGTCGGACTTTTTCCATTTCATAATAGATATGTATAATTATAATTAGCAATCTGAACGATGGTTCAAATAATTTTCGTATTCATTATCCTAAATATCAATAATTTAAAGTAAACAAATTGCAAAGACTTTTGTCACCTACACTGGAATTGTCAATGAAAATATTTCCATATTTTTTCTTTTATAAAATTACGTTTTTATTGAATGTTTATTCAGATGTGTATTGTCATAGCTAAATATTTTAGAAATGAAGAAACCTAAAATTGAAAATTTGCTTGTAACTACAAAAGAGCTGCACACTTCACAAGTATATGATTTTTCTACACAGTGTGTTTACATGTGGACCATCAAATATACTCTTTGTAAAATAAAGTCAGTCATAATCTTCACAAGTATACAGTTTCTCTCCAGTGTGAATTCATATATGCATCACAAAAAATGATTAGTTTGAAAATGAAGACTCATAATCGTCACAAGAATATGGTTTCTCTTCAGAGTGTTTTTGCATATGTCGACTTAAGTTTGACTTTTGTGAGAAAGAAGAGCCACACACTTTGCAAGAATATGGTTTTTCTCCAGTGTGAGTTCGTACATGTAAATTCAGACTTGACTTACGGGAAAATGAAGAGCCACACATTTCACATAAAAATGGCTTCTCTCCAGTATGTGTTTGCATATGTTTGTTCAAACTTGACATCTGGGAAAATGAAGAGCCACACACTTCACAAGGATATGGATTCTCTCCAGTATGTGTTCGCATATGTGCCATTAAATGTGACTTCTGTGAAAATGAACAGCCACACACGCCACAAGAATATGGCTTCTCCCCAGTGTGTATTCGCTTATGTATGTTCAAGTTTGATTTAAGTGAGAATGAAGAACCACACTCTTCACAAGAATATGGCTTTTCTTCAGTATGCATTTGCATATGTATGTTCAAACTTGATTCCTGTGAAAAAGAAGAGCCACAAATATCACAAGAATATGATTTTAGTGCAGTGTGTATATGCATACATAAATTAAACTTTTACTTGAGTGTAAATGAAAAGTCACATACTTTGTACAAAAATGTATTCTTCCCAGTCTGTGTGCTTTTTAAATGTCCCTTTAAAATTGAACTATATAATCATCATTTCCATAGATTTCCAAGCAATGCTGTGTCGGCATAACATTTCATAAATTCTCTCACCAATAAAATGAAAATCCATTCCAATTCTCCAAAGTATTAAGATGGAACATCTGTAAATGTAAACAAAAAAAAATAATGAATATGATATAGTATTTCGAAAATTAATGAGATTATATGAAGTCACTTTATATTTCAACTGGCTCAGGTGAAC
This sequence comes from Acanthosepion pharaonis, assembly GCA_903632075.3. NCBI lineage: Eukaryota > Metazoa > Mollusca > Cephalopoda > Sepiida > Sepiidae > Acanthosepion > Acanthosepion pharaonis. The sequence goes on along the minus strand of CAHIKZ030005260.1, from coordinate 1,176,090 downwards.
AAAAATTAAATATTAAAATTTCTTTTATGACCTTTAAGGAAGCATCATAATTATATATATATATATATTGAGTACTGTTTTGTAAAAATAAAATTATCAATAAGGACACCGGATTATATATGTTACTGTTCTTTCTTTTTTTTACTATAGGATATATATATATATATATATATATATATAGTAAAAAAAAAAGAAAGAATACATGGTGGCAAAATCTACCTTTCTCTATGACTGACCAGACGATGTGCGCACATGAATGCCATCATTTGCTTTGAAATAGATGCAGCACCCTACCTAGGCTTGACCTCTTTCCGAAGGTGACTGATATGTGGATAAAAATTAACTCTGAGGCCTCTTATTAAAAATGGTCACCCCAGCCATTTCTATAGTAATGAAGGAACATGCTTATAAAGATGTGTAAATTTCAAGATTGGTTATTCCTAAATTTTCACTTGAGGATGAAACAGGGCTTGATACTTTAATTCAATTTAATTTTAATAATTATATTGAGGTTTTTGGCTCTCGTTTTTGAAACATGAGAACTCTTATGTAGCGAAGGAATCATTTTTAAAAAAATAATTTATTTATATATATATATATATATATATAAAATATATATATATATATGTAATGGCTAAGATACAAAGACAAGCTGAAAAGCAACTTGACATTTTATTCATAAATATTGGGTTAAATCGAGAAATTTTCATATATATATATATCTATATATATATATGTGAATGTATATAAAACAGAGGATGTCTGTCTGTGATACATTTTCACAGATACATCCAACCGATTTTGACAAAACTGGCACATACAACTTGACATTTTGATAATTTAAAAAAAAACCAATATTGATAAAGCTTCTATTTGTCTATAGCTGGGACCCTGACAGATTAAATCAGGGTGGACCTGAACACCAGCATCTTTTCTTTGCTACTAAAACCTATTATATATATGCTGTTGGATATATATTAATATCATATATATATAAATTTGTTTTTTTGCTCATACTAAGTCTCAAAAAAACACGATATGAAATTTGTATCTTATATGAATACTACCTAATGAAAATTTAGATATAAAAGGGTGGCACCTCCCCCATAGCATAAATTGGGCACGAGACACTTGCACTAACCCAATTGTAGCATCTATAGCAGCAGTGATGTACCTAGGGTGAGAAAAGTGTTTTTGAATTCCTACCAGACTGATTGCCACCTGAAACTTCACTCCACCAGAAATTTAGAAATGGCATGCTGTACTGCTTGGCATTCATGCTGAAAGCTCCAATACAAACATTTCAGAGTGTGCAGGTGTCAATCTGAAGACACTGCAGATGAATTAGAAAGAGTTAGATGACTCTAATGGCGATTACAAAGGTTTTTAGAGTTATCACTAGTGATGATGATATTATGCCTCCATTCATCTTCCCACAGGGCCTCAGACTCAACATGGAGGCCTACATCAAGTGCCTTGAGGAGGTATTGCTGCCCTTGGTCAAGAGGGTGGCTGCTGGAAGGTCCTATGTCTGGCAACAAGACTCTGCACCATGACACACAAGCAGGAGAACCCAGTCATGTTGGTCAGACAATTTCTTTGACCACATGACCCTATACATCTGGCAACTTAACTCTTCAGACTGCAACCACCTTGATTATTGTGTATGGGGTGCAGTTGAATGAGAGACCAACAAAACTTCTTGTAACACCAAAGATGAACTGAAGGCAAGGATTATGACAGCATTCAGCAAATTAAACAAGGAGACCATCCAGAAGAGTTGCAGAGGATTCCAAAGTCATCTGGAGGCCATGGTTGAAGCCAATGTCGATTTTATTGAATAAATTTACTCTTTCGTATTTCAAGATACTTTTGTGTAATTTTGGTAAATATATCTGTTAAAATGAGATATTAGTTTCATTTTTGTGTAATTTAGACAACAATTTATCCATTGCACCATACATACATACAGACACACACATATATATATATATATATATATATATATATATATATATATATATAAGTAAATCTTCAAAATATTTTCACTTTTATTCGGTCATATTTTTATTTTAAGGAAAGAAAAGAAAGTTAAAGAAACTAATGTAATATTTTATTTTATTTATTTATAGACAATTGTATTTTTAGTGTAAAATAAATTCTAAAAATGGAAGACAATCAGTCATTTCTTCAGAAAAACTCATTGATTTTAAATAGAAAAAGACATTAATCCCCTGTCTATTATGGAAGATTTATTAATTTAAAAAAAAATCTTTTCTAATATGGGTTCAAGTACTTTTCATCATATCCATAAAAACTAAAAACTGCAAAATTACAAAACGTTGTGATTGCTTTTCTGAAATTTATATAACAATATGAAATTAATATTGAATTTTTTATCTTTTGCAATTTCATGTAGGAGCAGATTTTTGGGAACTGAGTAACTGTTTGGAAAAAAAAAAAAAAAAAAAAAATGGATGATATACATTCTCATAATCCTGTGTTTAATAAAAAATTTAGGTGGAGAATCTGTTAGGGACCCAGCTATGGGTAAATAGTGAACTCCCAAACAAAAGAAAAATACCATGAAAGCATAAAAAAATATTTTTATAGTAAAAATATCAGCAATATATTTTTTACATAAAAAAATTATCAACAATACAATTTATAGTAGAATTAGCAACAATACATTTTCTAACAAAATGACAAACAATACATTTTATCTGTATTTGAAGGCATAAAATTGTGTTCAAAATATTTAGATTTTGGTATTAAATAACCCATAGACGTGTTGATATGCAGCTAAAGAAAAATCAACCAATCAATAGTCAAAAACCATGTACATTACCCAATTTAAAATACTCTGCAGAAATATTTCCTGTTACTTCCCTCCACCTATCAAAAGCAAACATCCATAATTTTAAAGTATGGAAGCCAAAAATAATTATTTATTTTTTTTTTTTACCTAAAACTCTTACTTTGTTTAAATGTGGATATTTTCTTACTTAAATATTGTGTATGGAGCAGAATCTTCAAACTGTTTGACTTTAAATTGTCTTCTAAGCATCAAAAAAGACATATTTGCTTGTTCATAATATATCCAAATGTTGTGAATATCTCGACTACTGGTTGTGCAGCCTTGATGTAACTTAACAATCAAATGAAGGAGACTTTACTATACATATACGAACATGGCTGGATTAGTATATGTTTAGGCATTATTTAAATTGACTGATCCACTTATAAAAAATAAGGAAGAATTTTTCCTCAACAATCTTTTTAGAATTCATGAAACTAGAGGTTGGCAATGTTTTGGGGAGAGCTGGCCAGACAGCTATGCATTGTCTCGGAGGAGGGCTATGATATCAAATGTATTATAACAAATTGTCTTGACCGCAGAGCACTCCATCCAGACAGCAGCATTGGTCTGAAGGTTTAAAAAAAAATAAAAAGGGGGTTATGGTTAGGGGTTAGGGATTAATCCTCATCGATAAATCATAAAAAATAAAAATTATCATTGGCTCTTATGGAGTGGTAAAAGTTGGCATTCATGCAGAGAATGATGACACATGGTAAATATGGAACCCAACAGCAAGTCAAAAGATCCAAGCTTCACCCTGCCTCACATTGTTTTGATCACAAGGCAGGCAAGGATCAAATCGTCACCAGATATCACTGGATTAGTGTTGCTCAGGTAGGATGATGTTATAAGACAAAAAAAAAAAAAAAAAGTTGTGTAAATCAACAAGGTTTATATTTTGCAAGAATTTCCAAATTTATGTTACTTTACAAGAAAAAAGGCGCTAAAATTTGAATAGTCAGATCTGTTACACTGTTGATGCATAAAAAAAAAATATATTTAACCAAAATTTCAAACGTGCTAGACAGAAGCAAAAAAAAAAAAATACTTTGTTCTTCCTTTTAATAATAACAAACATTTTGATGATAAAACTTTGTTTTTGAGTTTAGGGCCTTTTTCATCATGCTATGTTCTTTTTCAGCGAATTATTGGAATTGGAGATACCTAATTAGGTGCCTCCAATTTTCCCTAAATTAGAGCATATTTTAAATTTTTAAAATTAAAATTTTTAATTAAAGTATTTTTTAACTATTTTTTAAAAATTTTTCCTCCTTTCTAACATGTTTGAAATTTTGGTTAAAAATCTTTTTTCTTTTTTTTTAAATGCATTAACGGTGTAACTGATCTATGGAAATGTTAATGCTTTTTTTCTGATAAAATAACATTTTGGAAAATTCTTGCAAAAATCAAGTAATTGTCGGATTTTAATGAAACTTTCAGAACTTATTCACAAGTGAATGAATTTATTTTAGAAAACCTTGGTAAAAAATACTTTCTTTTTTTTTTTTTTTTACATCTGTTAACCTGCACTTAATTTAACTTAATTAATTTCATAAAATTTTCTAGAATTTAAAATTGCTACTGAATGTTTTTTATAATAGTTAAAAAAGCAGGACACCTTGAAGAATGTAAATTATTATAAATGTTTTTCCTAACTACAGCCAACTTTTCTAAAATTGGCTCCAAATCATAAAATAAAAACTGCAATAAAACTATATAGAATCATCCATATTTCATACGCACCTCTGAGATAAAATACACTCTTCCATTAGAATCAGTTTTAACCAACCAACACCTCGCATTGCAAATCTTGACTTTCTATTGGTTGAGACATGTAACAATTGTCGAAAAACTGTTTTACACGCCCAGTTCGCTGGAGCCTATTTTGGTTTCCAGAAATAAATAAAAAGGAGCATCTCGACCCAATTCACCAGTCAGTCAATAAACTTCTGATGATGCTAGCCATGGCCCAAATGGTGATTTGGATGATGCAACAGGAGGAAGTCTTGTGGGGTATCTGTCTTTCTCATCAGGATCTGATCCGATTCTTTGAGCATGAGCTCAAGATGAAGATCAGAACTGATAGAAAACGCTTTCGTCAGTCTTCAGCGAAAGGTAGGTGACTGAGCAAGCTTGGTTCATTTGAATGGGGCTAGCCATGATTTTCTCTTTTAGGTCAAGCCTATGTCACATCGGGGTGGTTTCCTGTGGAGCCCTCCCCTTGGTTAGGTTAGACAAACTTTTGTGTACCTAGTTAATGTGAGTAAGTGTTGTTCCTGGCCTGTCCCCGGCCACATCTTTGGTTATGATCCAGGTTGAGATTCCCAACCTCCCCAGTTTGTTTTTGGTCCCTTTTATCTTGACTGGGTCAGCTTTATATTTTCCCATGGCCGTATAATTTTTTATCCTTCTGCCACTCTCTTAGAGAGAGAGTCTCTTGATTTTTTCCCATGGGCAGAATACAGCGGCCTCTCTGTTTTAAGGGTTGGACAAGCCCTACTAACATCAGTTATGTTTAGTTGCTTTTGTGTATCGTTTTAGTTTATTATTGGGTTCATTTCCCTCACCTTTCATTTTATTCATCCATAAATTTTTAATTGTACTTATATAAACATTATATTTTTATGGTTTGTGGAGCGTTTTGTAGGTTCCCCTTGTGGGGATGCGGTATTATGGTGTATGGAGGATTGATTGGTGATGGATGTGTTTTTGTGGTGAATGGGCAAATTGTAATGAATGAATGGGTCGTGAATCGGATTAGCTAGGTACAGGATAGTTAGTTAAGACCAGCCTCAACCCCTCTCCCTTTTCGGCCTTGTGCCATAATTGTATTCTGTACAATAAATATCGTCAGTCAATAAACTTCAGAGAGATGATACACAAATCCACGCGTGTCACTACTTTGACTTAAGATATTTTTCACGCGTCAACTGCTGATTCAAACATCAACATAATCTCTCACATCTCACTTACAACTTTCTAAAAAAAAAAAAAAAAAAAAAGTGTTCTTACACACTAAATTCAAATTGTATTTTAAACAAAGACAAACACAGAACTATCCAAGGTAAACAACACTGGAGAATTTAGACAATTAAACTCCTACTTTATTCACGCATACAAACTACACACATTTCTGTAGAAATAATATTTTCCATTTTACTCTGTTTGACCAGTTCTTAAACACTTGAACAATTTTGAACTGTAAATCAATAAGAAACCAAATTTATCAATAGTCAATTTCTTGCATGATCAAACTACAAGTTTTCAAATTGTATATTAATTCTACATAAATGCATGTTGTTTTATTGAAATCTCATAATCGGTGTTTCGTACTCAATTGCCTTTTGTGATTGATTCGTTTTTGAAGGTCTCTATATTCTATATTGTTGCGAATTAATATGGTGAACATGCCCGTAAACTAACCATCTTAAAAAACCTTCTGATACCAAATTCAAACTCATAGCAACCCCAACTACTATCTAATTATTTAATTAAATAAGCTTTTAATTGCTTCTATGAAGAAAAAAAAATTGAGGAATAATGAATTTTTTCAATAATCGTTTGTATTTTTATTTTTTAATTATAAAATTTCAAAAAGATCTTGAATTTTTCTAAACATTCTCCAAGGTGTCCTGAACTAAGAACCATTCCTGGCGATTTTAAATTCTAGAAAATTTTATGAAATTAAGAGTGGGGGTGGGTAACAGATGTAAAAAAAAAAAAATCATCAAGATTTTCTAAAAATAATAATTTCAAAAATAAATTCATTCATTTATAAATAAGTCCTTTAAAAGTTGCATTAAAATCCGAAAATTACTTGATTTTTGCAAGAATTTTCCAAAATGTTATTTTACCAGAAAAAAAGGCGCTAAAACTTACTTCTATACAAAATCAAACAAAATCATTTGTAAATTTTCAAAACTTACCTTTTCAAACCGGGAAATAAAATAAAAAAAAAAAAAAAAAGAAAAAGATTTTACAAATTTTCTTTCTTTCTTTCTTTATGTTCAATTTTTATGCTCGGTTTGTTGAAATTTCTCTCAAGCAAAATTTCAGTTTTTGGGGTTTTTTTTTTTTGTTCAATTCACAACAAACAATAATGGCGAAGTTGAAAACAGACACAATACAGACATAAAGAAATTGGAGCCAAGAAACGGAAAAAATACAGAGATTATTAAATTATTTTTAGGCGGGGAGAAGAAAACAAAAAATAAATAATAAAAACATATCGTTTCCCTGACAACAATGTCAGACAAAATGAAATCATTAACCGGTGTTAGTGATTCTTTTATCCCTCATGTTTAAAAGTCCGCAATTTGCGAGTCGTGCATAAATTGACTTTCACAGATCATTTAAATGATTTCTGTTATTGTGAAATTTAAACAGGTCTCGCCTCCCAACGGGCCCCCTTCTCTACATCATGTCAATTTCAAAGTTTCCCAACCTGGAGACCACAAACACACAAAGTAAGATTGGGGGCAAAGGGCAGCAGTTTCTTTAAATTACCAAAATTAAGGAATTATCAAATTTAAATGGAAATTTCAAAACATATTTATTAATTATTTGCTTTTATAATGAATGATTTTTTATTTTAAAAAATCTGAGAAAATGTTATTCTTTTGGTAATAACCACCAATCTTTTCATGACTAAATTTTATTTGAAAAAAATATTTAAGTTGCAAATTTTTAAATTTCCCTAAAGATTAATTGCCAATGCATCTCCACTGAAAAAAATCATTTTTACAAAGATTCCAACACAATACAAACGGAATTGTCTTAAATATTTATTTTAAAACAGTATTTCAGTTTTTGTGAAAATTTTTCATGTGATGAAATCTTTAAACATTTTTATTTTTTAATCAATCATTTTCTCAGTTTCATCTTTCTAAAAATTGAAAAAATAATGACTAGAAATTTTATTTTAATAATATTACTATTGGTAAAAAAAAAAAAAAATCAGAGATCCCTACACACGCAATGCTAGCAGTTCTCTGGTGGCAGCCACTGGTGAGCCTTTCGCAGTCTGCCAGTCGTAGCATTGTCAAGAGGAACACACCAGTGGGCTGTCAGCCGTAAATGCTAATGGCATGCCACCCAGTAGCAGATTGGTGGTTTGCGTGTATGCATCCTTTTCAGTGGAGTATCTCGGAATAAAGCAAATGATTTTACTGAGATACATTACAGCTCATAAATAAAATTACAATTTTAAAAAATGAGCACATTTTTTTTTCCAAATGGTGTGGTGAATAGGATGTTTTTGTTTATATACAGAGTGTGGCTGGTATTTAAGGACATACAGATTTAAGATTAATACTGCTTCCCACTGCTTCTAATGCTTTTATTTTATGGCAAACCCTATGATAATAAATAAAATGAAAATGCTGTGATTGTGGAATTAAAGGCTGATCACAGCGATTTGGATATTGCACGTATCCTTAAAGTTGCAAGATCGTTTGTCCACTAGATATGATAAGAGTTAGAAGATGCCGACAGTTCCTCAATGTCTGTATCAAAACGTAAAAGAAATTCTGCACATTCTAATAAAGAGAGAACATCCAAATTTATTCAGGAAGTCAAGCAGACAATTGATGAAAATCAAGGTCAATCAATGAGGTCATCTGCCAAAAAGCTGCATGTGTCTGAAAAAACAATTAGAAGGAGTGTTCCCGAAGACATTCGATACCATTCCTACGTGATGAAGAGAGGTCAATTTATGTCTGAAAAAACAAAAGAAAACCGTTCAAACAGATCCAAAAGGCTTTTAAACAAACTTAAAAATCCTCCAGAAGCTGGTGTGATTTGTGTTTTTCTCAGATGAGAAAAATTTGATCAAGATCAAAAACTTAACAGAAGAAATGACAGATGGCTTTGTTCAGATCCTTCTGAGGTGCCAAGAGTGATGCGCACAAAATTGTTTCAAGTGTTATGGTATTGGGTGTTGTTAGCAATGAAGGACATGTTATGCCACAATACTTTTTACCACAAGGTCTTAGAAGTAAATCTTGCTGCTGCTTATATCGAGGTTCTAGAAACATTTGTCAAGCCCTGGATTGACAACATATGCAATTGCAGGCCTTACATATTCCAGCAAGACTTGGCTCCATACCGCAAGGCTCGATGAACACAAGAATGGATAGCTGATCATTTGTATGGCCACATCACACCCAACATTTGGCCTCCTAGCTCTCCAGATCTCAATCAACTAGACTATTATGTGTGGAGCATTTTTGAGAAGGAGATTAATAAACAGCCTCATAACACCAAAGACTCTCTTAAAGTTGCAATAGTTCGAGTGATGTCTGATATAAATAAGCACCAATTAATCAGAGCTTGCAGCCTATTTCGATCTTGTGTAGAGGCAGTTATTAATGCCAGTGGTGGTTTTATTGAATAAAATTAAATAATTGTTAGCTAAATTTCATGTTTACTTGTTTGTAATCAAATATAATAATATTCATTAGTTTTTTGCTAATCCATAAAATCTGTCCTCAAATACCAGCCGCATCCTGTATAAGAGGTTGAAAAAGAAGCTTCAACATTTTACTGCTTGAATGATAAAAGATTTTGGTTAGCCTGGATCAACAATTTAATGCATGAATGATATAAGAAGTTGATATGCATATGTGACACTGATAATTTGAAGAAAGAAAAAAGGCTTAAATTAAATTGAAAGTGAACACAAAGATGAAGTAGGTAGTAGATAGATTGAAGAACATACTGAAAACAAAAGAAAATATACTTTTATTTTGTTTCTCATTTCATGTATTAGAAGAAGATAGTGCTGAAATCCACTTGGGCATCTGGTTATGTGAAGCCCAGGGAATGTGGTGAGGTGTGTGTGATTTTGGACAGAGACCACCAAACCAAGCCAGTTATAGATAATAATTTTATGGCTAGAGGTGATAGGGGTGGACGATGCATGTGTTGCTAAAGTAACAAGACTTTCAAAGACCAGAAAATTTTGGTCAAGTGGGAAAAAGAGAAAGAGTTATTGAATAATCAGGAATAAAGTAATTTTGTGGTGACATTAAAAATAACTTGTTTTGTGTTGGGCACCCATAGGTTGGGTGGAGCACCTATTCACTGGATGGTGGCAGTGTGAGAAGCTGATATAAGGAAGTGGAAGGAAAATGAATTTGCTCACTGAAGGGTACAGGCATAAGGTGTGAGTAAAGAGATGGGGGGAGAACAAGATAGCAGATTGATGTGTTGCTACCAGCACTCCCAGAGAGAGAGCTCTCCATATTTGAAAATTCAAGGGCTGCCCAGCAGCACCTGTTGAGAGATCTGATAGGGTGACAGGAGATTTGAAGGCATCCCAGAACAAGCCAACCCCAACCTGGTTTTTGAAGGTTAGACTCCATAAATAGCCATACAGATATCCCAGGAGTGAGAAGAGCAGCAGTTGAGGTAGAGACGTGCTTCCATTATGCCATGTAATTTGCTGCTACAAAGAACTCATGCCTTGTTCCAGACTATTAGATAAATTGAGCAGAGTGCCCTGAAGAAATTGTGAAGCGGAAGAGTTGAAAGTCTCTATATAATGACAGAAAGAGAGAATGAGAGAAACGTGCTTTGTCAGCATTCTATAATTTACTGCCTGAAGAAATATCTAATTTAAAGTTTGAAATCTTGACACTGACTTTGAAATGAAGAACATAGTATCATGAAATTAGACTATGAGGGAATGGTCATTAGCCTGCATGTTTGTAGATTCTTATATGAAGAAGTCTTCCTATGTAAACTTTGTTGAATTACACAATTTTCTTTTTTTTGTCTGTCTATATTTCTGACATTAGGTATTATGTACACTATTTACATTATTTGGACTATTGTTCTCATCTTTGTTGCCATATTTAATACAACATTTCAGCCAGTGTATGCTCAAGCCTTCTTCAGGTGGTTAGAATGTCAAACTGAACCCTTTATTTCAACTGGGGTAGACTGTTCTAGTTCCATGTGCCATGTTTTAATGGATGTCAATTGTTAGTTATCTCCTGTTAATTCCCCTCTCCAAGTTCTCCACTGCTTTAACTGAGTATTGACACATGGCACAGTGGATAAAGGTGTTTCTTTTTTTGTCCTATAACAACATCCTGCCTGAACAACACTAATCCAGTGATATCTGGTGACAATTTGATCCTTGCCGGCCTTGTGATCAAAACAATCACAATGTGACACAGGGCAAGGCTTGGATCTTTTGACTTGCTGTTGGGTCCATATTTACCATTTGTCATCATTCTCTGCATGAATGCCAACTTTTACCACTCCATAAGAGCTAATGATAATTTTTATTTTTCATGATTTATCATGACCTCACTTAATTGACCACAAATATTACTGGCTGAAAACTGATGTGTGTGCAGTGCACATGAAGGTGTAGTATGTAAAAAGTGTTGTGAAAAAACTGTCAGCCTGTGAGTATATGTTTTGTCTGTGTATGAAGTTCTAGTTATTATTTTTGAGTCCCATGACTCAAAAAGGAATATATACAGGGTGTCCATAAAGTTTGTGTGCACTTTAAAAAAATTATAACTTTATTTGTATTTATTTATTTGTTCCACAGCTTGAACAATTAAACTTGAAAGATAATATAGTGTTTCAACATGATGGAGCTCCTTGTCACTTTGCTTTGTATGTTAGAGTGTTTCTAAATCAGGAATTTCCTAACAGATGGATCGGAAGGGGTGGACCATTTTATTGGCCTCCATGTTTGCCAGATTTGACTCCATTAGATTTTTTTTATGGGGACATGTGAAAACAATTGTGTATGCAACCAAACTTAGTTCATTAGAAGATTTGAAAGCTCAAATAACTAATGTGATTTCAGGTATTACTGTAAATCAGTTGGCAAATGTTTTCCTTGAACTGCAAAATCGTATTACCCTTTGTATTGCTAATGATGGAGGACATGTGAAAACTTAAATAAAATTTCAATAAAACCTTAAAAAATATAGATTTGCTTCTTTCTAATCCTTTTTACAAATTATTTCTATCGTAAATACAAATAAAGTTATAAATTTTATTAAAATGCACACAAACTTTATGGACACCCTGTATAAGGCATATTTTTATTTTTACTGTGTATTGTTAATCTTGTTGATTTCAGTGCAGCATTATTTTCTAAAAGCAGACAACCTATGTCTCAATTGGTGTTTTACTGCAACTTGGACATTCTTGCAAAACAGTTTGCATCGAAGATGTACAAAATCAGTCACTTGATGTTCCGTTTCTTTGAATGTTAAGTTATGGTGTTCTTTCTCAGGTGTTGCTTAAAACAGTCATCTTGAGGTGTAATTCAAGGCCGATTATAAAAAATATAGGTTATCTCTCTTTCGTAGGTAACACCTGTTGATAGTAAGATGAATCTATTATGATCTAATGATAATGGGTATGACCTAAAATTTGGCACAAAATAAAAATTAGGTACCAAAAGGTGAGACGCAGTGATGATTATGAATGGGACAGATGTGTTTTTATTTACTCCAAGTACAACCATGGGCAAACCTGAATTTTAGTATATTATTCATGATCACGAGTTCTGTAACTCATTAGAGTCGAAATCAAGAAAGATAGCCTGATAGAGCTCAAGCCTCTCCTGGCTAGCTTGAATTCAAAGTTTTCCTTTTTGTGATTGAAAAATGTTAACCTTTATCACTCTGCATTATTAATATTACTTCCCGTTCCACTGCATGATTTTTCAGGCCTCTCAATTGCAATATCCTTATTGTTAATTTCACTAAAAGTTGTTTTCATAGTTGTGTTGTCATATCCTGCTATGAAGCAAGACCCTAACCCTGACAACACAACTATGAAATTCAAACACACTATTGTTCAGGGATCAGAGTCCTTCAGTGGCAGGATAAACTTTTTCTTGAGAAAATGAAGTCACACACAGAGTGATAAAGGTTAAAATTTTATCTGGCTACCTGGATCTTTGTTATTATTAAGATGAAAGACCAAAGGATCTTTTGATTCTTAAATTATATTTGTAGGGTGGAAGGCCATGGTTAAATGTAAATAACTGACAAAAATTTGCAATCAACAATAACGAAAATAATAAAGAAAAAAGAATAGGGGCCAAAAAATATTATATAATGCAAGCAAATAATATATGCAAAGCAAATTAACAGTAATAAGGCAAAGCAACAGTAATATGGCAAAAAGTTCATAAACTAAGAATTCAGATAAGCAAATGTATCATTCTGACTTCTAGACAAGACAGACCAGGACTGAGTCATATGAAATCAAGAACTGGCCTATTTTATTAGCTAGGAAAAAATCCCAGCATGCATTTATGTGCTCCTGCCTATAAATTGACAAGGGGAAAGTGTTTTGAACTCATTCTTTTTGTGATTGAAACCAACTATCTTAACATTTAGCACTCTGCATTATTAATATTATTTTTCCTTTCTACTGCATTCTTTTTCAAGTCATCTCAATTGCAGTATCCCTATTGTTAATTTCACTCAAAGTTGTTTTCAGTTTCTATAGCAAGATATAAGAACACAACTATGAAATTCAAACACACTATTGTTCAGGGATTGAAGTCACCTTCAGTGGCTGGATAAACCTTTTGTACAGCGGATGAAGTCACATACAAAGTGACAAAGGTGAATGGATACTAATGACAGATGTTATAATAATTTCCCTGAACCCTGTTGGAAGCAATAAAAGACAAGTAAAAACTATAATAAACAGAATAAGTGGCCATGGTTAGATGTAAAATAAATGACAGCTTTCCAACAAACAGAATTGACAAAAATAGCAATAGACAATAACAAGAAAAAAGAACAGGGCAAAAAAAAATTATATAAAGTAAGCAAAAAATATATGCATGGCAAAGCAACAGTAATATGGTAAAAAGTTCACAAACTAAGAACTGGGGTTGACACACACGAGCAAATTTAGATAAGCAAACATAATTATCAAATAAAGGGGAGTCTACTGCATATGAACAAATCTTTACACAAATCCAAATAAGAACAAAATGGTGATTGTTTATGGTAAGTAGCATCAAAGTAATGAATATAATATTCTCATCACTTTGACAAAGTCTACAAAATGTTATTAAGCTCTTTTAGTCTGAAAAAATCCACTGATTTGCTAAAAAAATAGCAAACTGTGATGAAAAAAAAAATGGCCCAAATGTAATAAAAAATGAAGTTTTATTGTCATAATCTTTGTTATTATTAAGAGGAAAGACCAAAGGATCTTTTGATTATTAAATTATATTTTTAAAGTGAGTGGCTATGATTAAATGTAAATAAATGTCCAACAAAAAGAATTAACAAAGATTAACAAAGATTGTAATCAACAATAACAAGAAAAAAGAACAGGGTGAAAAAATATTATATAATGCAAGCAAACGATATATGCAAGGCATATTAACAATAATTAGGAAAAGCAACAGTAATATGGTAAAAAGTTCACAAACTAAGAATTGGGATTGACATGCAAGAGCAAATCCAAATAAGCAAACGTAGCACTTTGACTTCAAGACAAGGCAGACCAGGACTGAGCCAAATGAAACCGAGAACCAGCCTATTTTATTGGCCAAGAAGAAATCCCAGCATGCATTTGTGTGCTTCTGCCTATAAATTGGGGAAAGTGTTTTGTAATCATTCACAGTCTAAATGGAATCAACAATTGCATTTCTCTAAAAATGATTATAAAAATGAGAATTTTAGTCTGATTTGAGTTTGAAAAAATATTTGCAAAATAATGGAATTTTAATTTAGATATAAATTTTCTTTCTGAAAAGTGTGAATTACTTTGTAAAAATTAAAAATAAAAATTAGTCAAAAATTAGTCAAAAAACTCACTAATATAAATGTTTATAACAATGTAACTTCAGATATTCATTTAGTTTTTATTTTTACAGTTAAAATTGTGTAGAGGGACCAATTTTCCATTTCAAATTTTCCTTAATTCTAATTCCATTTCAGGTATTAGGCAATTTCATTTTCAGTATAGATTTCTATTTTTGATTCAATAATTGGTGAGAAAGTGTAACAATATATAATTGTTATTAAGAAAAAGACAATAAAAGGTAAAGGAAAACTTTTACTCACTGGAATATCTACCCACTGGATGAGTTGTTCCAGCTTTTGTACTTCAGCCCTTAACCTAACTTGATGAGTTTTACTTGCTGTATAAGTTTCTCCAGCTTTTATACCTCATACTTCAGCCCTTAATCTAATTTGATGTGTTTCTGGGACAACCCTTGCAAATTCTACAGTCCTAAATAAGAATTAGGTGAAAGTGGCAAAACTTCCAGAAAAGTAGCACTACAAAGTCATCTAGAGACAAAAAGCTAAATTATCGCTTGGTAACTTCAATGAAATTATTAAATAACATTTTTGAAAAAGTCTAATTCATAAAATGTGGCTTTCTGAAATAACAAACTGTCCGTCTACACGTTTGATAGGAAAACTAAAGGATAAAATTAAAAGATGAAATTTTTCCCTCCCCACTACTTTTTTTAATTAAATCAAGCTAACTTCATAGAACTTGGTTCCTAATTACTGTAAACTGTAGGGAGACAGTAGGTAAGCAGGCAGGGGGAGGAGATGTATTAAAACATTGCCTACTTTACCCTTTGATATCTGTTGGATGGAGTGATGAAAGGCAAACAAAATAACAAATTAAAATGGCTGTTGAAATCTGATTGCTAGAAAAAAAAATTTCCATTTCAAAATCTTGATTTCTGTTTCAAGTAGGTGTTCACGGGTAACTACTTTTCCCCAATAAACACAAACATTCCAAATTGTTTGTACAATTTTTTATTAAAACCTCTAAATAACAATTTTGCATCACTGTTAAAAAATATTGCAATGAATTTCATGTACAGTGGGTTATCAGTTATAGTGAAGTGTATGAGTGTGAAAACAGATTAGTTTGATAGCCCACCATGAGAGGGGTATAAAACAAGAAAATCAAATTGTAAAGTGAAACAACAAATTTATATACATATAAATCAGTTATGATCTTTACAAATAAAATTAATGTATTTTGATTGATACAAGGTCATCAAAATGTTTGTAGTAGTCCTTGCAAGAATGAGTATATGTGTATGTAGGCAGGAATGTATGTATGTATGAGCATTATTGTAGGGGAGGAATGTCTTTGAAGTAATCGCTCAGTCTTAAAATATTCTGTTCGTTTATCAAGTATAAAAGTGGTGATGAAGAAAAGTAGAGATAATAATAATAACAATCGCTTGACATTTGTTAAGGGACGTGTTAATACGCTCGTCTCCTTCTCTCTGGTGAAAAGTGAACTTGCCCGTCTTTTATTTTATTTGTGGGGCATGAAAAGGTCATTTGGGAATTCACTCCTGGATATGATTTGGGCCTTTCCATTGGACGACAAACAAACTTTGTGTTGGCTCACAAAAAGGTCCATAAAAGAATTTGTTTCTGAGAATTGATGATTATTTGAATTTTGTTTTTGATCGTTTTCTATTAGCTGAAAAACATTTCGCATCAAGGTGTGAAATTTCATGAGTTTTGTTTTGGATTCGCTTTTGTGTGTGTGTTAAGCAAATTCTGTAAATCCAAGTCTTTTTTAATTTCTAACAAAATCAATGAGTCAGTGCTTAGTATTTGAATTTTAAATCTAGATCTTGTTTTGTTCACTACACATGCAATAATAATGGATGAAATACAAATGTAAAAATCTGAAGAATGCATTTAAAAAAATCTACTTCCAAGTTTTATTATTTGAATTCTAACTATTGATCACTGCAAATAGATGTAATCAATTAAGGCTTCAATTTATTGATCACTGCTAATGTTAACAATTGCTATTACAGAAATTTCTGGAGGGAGAATTGTTTACACTCACTGGGACGATGTCCAAATAATAGATGGGGAATCCCACTCTAGGTTTTGTTTTATGGCATATCAACCTCAATGGGTTATTTAATGCTGACAACTTTTTTTTCTGGTAATGTTTTGTTTTGTCAAAAATCTATTTCTGGTAATATTTTTTTCCTCAAAAAAGTAATATTAATTTCAAAAACATATTGCTGGTAATAGTTTTTTCAAAAATATATTGCTGGTAATAGTCTTTTTTTCTTCAAAAATTTATTTCTAGTATTAAAACCTATTTTTACACTTTTATAATGCTTTTTACCTCAGTTCCGGGGTCAACCATCTGCCCATAGCTGGGACCCCAACAAGTGCCATCCCATGGGCCAGGTTGGACGCAGGAACACCAGCAACCAAGAGGTGGTTCCATGCACCCCAAAACCTCCCAATCAAAGACCCCACTCTTGGATGCAGTTCATCGCCTTCCCTGGACTCGGATGTAGTTCATTGTCATACCCAAGACAGGAATCCTGCTCTAGGGTGAGAAAATTGAAAGAAATTTACTAACAGACAAATCTTTAAGGCTCAGATAAATTTCTACCTTTAACAGAAAGTTTTGCTGAGGATCCTCACCTAAAATATGTGGAATTACTTGTTTTAGAGAGATTTGCCAATAAGTAAATAGTATGTTTAATACATAGTATTTGGAAAGAACTGAATCAGTAGATTTGATATTAAATATTGGAATAGAAGAGCTTTATTTTTCTTTCTGGAATGGTCATCTGAAAAATACTGTAGAATAGGTCAAAAGCATTTTTCTTGGATTCTTAAACTGAAGAATACTTCAAGCAAAACATTGGAAAGATTATGACTTTTCTCAAAATTTCTAAACATAATCCAACTCACTGTGCAAAGTGAGTCATATAATTCTTAGAAATGTTCTAAACATTGACTTGGAATAATCAAAGATAACTGAAATGGGTTTACTGCATACACTGCTACTGAGACAGAGATATGTGAATATTTTAAATGAAACTAAGTTTGGTTTATTGCATTTTACAACATATCAACGTCATTGGATTATTTAATGCCAACAACTTTTTTCATGGTAATATTTTGTTTTGTCAAAAATCTATTTCTGGTAATACTTTTTTCCTCAAAAATGTATAGCTGGTAATATTATTTTAAAACATGTATTGCTGGTAATATTTTTGTTTCAAAAATATATTGCTGGTAATAGTTTTTTTTCTTCCATAAAGTATTTCTGGTAACAATTCTTTTACAGAATATCTCTGGTATTAAAACCCATTTTTATGCTTTTTATGTCAGTTTCGGTGTTAACTATTTGCCCATAGCTGGGACCCTAACAGGTGCTACCACCCCAGGGTCAGAGTGGACCTGGGAACACCAGCAATTAAGAGGTGCTTCCTCGCTCCTCAAAACCTCCTGATCAGAGGCCTTGCTGGACGTAGTTTATCGTTTTACCCAGGACGCGGATGTAGTTTATTGTCATACCCAGGACGGGAAACTGAGTATTTATTCTTTATATACTTTTCTTAAATTTTTCTTTCTGATACAGCCTACTAAAGTGGAATTACTTTAAAATATAAACTCACAAAATGGAAGTATTGTTTCCAACATTTCAAAGATCAATATGGTATAGATGAATTTCATTTTTTTCTGTGACTCCATATGTTGCTTCAAACTGGACTTCTATGCAAAAGAATATTCACAAGTTTCACACGGATATGGCTTCTCTCCAGTGTGTTTGCATATGTCGGATCAAATGTGCCTTTTGTGAAAAGGAAGAGTTACACACATCACAAGAATATGGCTTCTCTCCAGTGTGTGTTTGCATATGTTGTTTCAATTGGGAATTCTGTGTAAAGGAAGAACCACAGACTTGACAAGAATATAATTTCTCTCCAGTATGTGTTTGCATATGTCGGCTTAAATGTGACTTATATGAAAAGGAAGAGCCACACACTTCACAGGAATATGGTTTCTCTCCAGTATGTGTTAGAAAATGTCGGTTCAAATGTGACTTAAATGAAAAGGTGGTGCTGCACACATCACAAGAATATGGTTTCTCTCCAATGTGTGCTTGTATATGTTGGCTTAAATTTGACTTACATGAAAAGGAGTTGCAACATATTTTACAAGAATATGGCTTCTCACCAGTGTGTGTTTGCATGTGACGGATCAAATTTGACTTTTGTGAAAAGCAAGAGCCACACACTTTACAAGAATATGGCTTCTCTCCAGTATGTATTTGCATATGCTGTTTCAATTGTGAATTCTGTGAAAAGGAAGTGCCACAAACTTCACAAGAATATAATTTCTCCCCAGTGTGTGTTTGCATATGTCGGTTTAAATGTGATTTATATGAAAAAGAAGACCCACACACTTCGCATGAATACAGTTTCTCTCCAGAATGTGTTAGAAAATGTCGGTTCAAATTTGACTTATGTGAAAAAGAGGAACCACACACATTGCAAGTATATGGCTTTTCTCCAGTGTGTGTTCGCATATGTTGGCTCAAAGTTGAATTTTCTGAATAAGAGGAGCCACATATATTACATGAATATGGCTTTTCTCCAGTGTGTGTTCGCATATGACGGTTTACATGTGACTTTTGTAAAAAAGTAGCTCCACATACATCACAAGAGTATGGTTTCTCTCCATTTCGTGTTTGCATATGGAAGCTGAAGTGTGATTTAAGTGATAAATAAGACTCTCAGACATTACATGATTAATGTTTCTTTTCAATGTGGATGTTTACAGTTTTCAGGGCAATATTTTTTTTTTGAATACTTTTCCATATTTTCTGTTACAGATCATCCAGAGAATGTTGATTCAAATTCATAAAATTTTTGAAACTCATATTTTCTAGTTATTTTTTAAGTGAAAAATCTGTAAAAGAAAAAAAAATATAAATTCACATTTCAATAAGCTTGGATGCATTTGATATTTTATACACAAATTTTACTTACAAATTGTATTATGTACATTATTTACATTATTTGGACTGTTGTCCTCATCTTTGTCACCATATTTATTACAACATTTCAGCTGTTGTATACTCCGGCCTTCTTCAGGTGGTTGGAATGTAAATAATACCCCATGTCAGAAATATAGACATATGTATTATTACAATATCTGTCTATATCTCTGAGATAAGGTTTTATGATTATTTGCATTATTTATGTTATTTGGACTGCTATCCTCATCTTCATTGTCATATTCACAATGTTTTGGCTGTTGTACACTTTGGCCTTCTTCAGGTTGTTGGAATTTCAAACAAAACCCTTTTTGTCCACTGGGGTAGATTGTTCTAGTGCAATGCCTCTTCAGTGAATAATGATGTTGGTGACTAGACCCAAAGAGTTGTGAGTTCAATGCCAGGCCACAGCAGTAGTGAACCAAATCTTGGAGAGTTGAGTTAAAGGGAAATAACTGTGATATCTGGAAGAGGCATGGTATGTAGAACTAAAAAAATCTACCCCAGTGGATGGAATAAAGCATTTCGTTCAAAATTTCAATCACCTGAAGGCTGGTGTGTACAATGGCCGAAATGTTGTGAATTTGACAATGATGATGAGGATAACAGTCCAAATAATGTAAATAATGCATTATATAGATATTAACATTTTTATAGTTTTTTAAAATAAATATGTGGTGATTTAACATAGATTTTATTTCTTATTCTCAAATTAATCAACCACAGATTAATTTGTACCTAGGTTAATAAAATTAAAAACTGCAAAACAGAAATGTTGCTTTGATTGGCAAACACTTTAGTTTTTTTAATATGCTTTAGACTTATGTAAAATAATATATATATATATAACTTTTCTCACCTCTCTTTATAGGAAACCAACATTTGCAGGGTTATATACGCGGCGTTGGGATTCCTTTTGTCCTAGAAAATGTAAGATAAACATAATTAGAACCCTAGTTCATAGGGTATTAATGATATGCTCAGAGTCTTTCTTAGATGATGAAATCAATTTTGTGAAGGAAACCTTATGTAGTTTAGAGTATCCCCCAATACTGTTCATTCAATCGTCTGCAATGAGTTCAGAAAGTTAAAAAGTGTACAGTTTGTACAGTTAAAAAGTGCCCTGTTTATCTTAAGATTGCCCTGGATTGGATCCAAGTGTGAAAGCATAATTAGGAAGATTTCAGCTAATGTTCGGCATTGTTTTTTCTTGGCTGAGGTCCATATAGTTTTCCAAACCCAGCCTATGTTTCATTCTGGGTGCAAGGATGCTCTCCCTCCCCATCAAATTAATTCTATTGTTTACAAATATATTTGTAGTTGCAGTGCTGACTATATAGGGAGAACTACTCAACACCTGGACATGAGAATTAAACAGTATATTCCCACCAAGATCAGGAATCACACCTTATCCTAGTCCCAAATACCTATGGTTCTGCCAAATGTGAGCACCTCTTAAATAACAGAGGGTGTGCAGCTCATTTTAGTGCTGATTGGTTCACTGTTCTGTCCTGGTCGTACTCGTTATTTCATCTCAAAGTGCTGGAGGCACACTATATTGGGTCCCGCAAGCCTTCACTGTGTAAACAGTGTGAATGTTTGTTGGGGCTCGCTGTTATTTGTCTCTAGCACCTTGTGTTCATTTTTTTCCATTCTTCTTCTCATTCTGTTGTTTTTACGTTAAATCTCCCGTAGAAGCCTGAAGAGCGGGAGTTGCTTCGCTTTTAACATGTCTTGCAATATTAAGCTGCACGCTTTATTTCTGTAATATATATATATTGTCATCCACAGACAGTTTCACTGTATCACAGCTCTTCAGTGGGGTTAGACGTCCGACTGCTTCAAGCTGTGATTGAAACTCAACTGATTTGGCATCAGTCAGAGATCCTACCCCTAAACTGTTGGTGCCCGACAGAGAGAAAGGGAAATTTTTATGTTTTCTATACAAAATATACCAGTAGCCAGGAGAGCTCAATTTGTACTCAAAGAGCAATGCATTAATAGCAGCAGCAGCAGCCACTATTTTTTAAATTACCCTTTACACATATATAAATATATATATATATAAATAGTAAATATAAAGCATACATATTAAATATTTAAAAAATTTCATGAAAATTTTTAAGAATACTTTTTAAAATCTTAAAACCAAGTGGGCTGAAAAGTTCATAGGATGATTATGAAGGCGTGATGCTAGAGCTGTGAAATCTTGTATGCATTCATTTCATCTCTTCTTATTAATAACTGCATTGTTTCTTTCCAGTTATGAGTGTGGGCTGAAAAGTTCATAGGATGACTATGAAGGGGTCAGCTTCAAGACTCTCCCTTCCCCTCCTAAGTGGCAGCATCATCCCCTAATTTAGTAACCCTGTCAGCATGAATTTCCTTAGGAGCTAAACCCTTTTTCTGCAGTTACTTGATAACACAGTGATGTCAAATTTTATCCAGAAAAGTTGCTACTAGTTACTTTTGAAGTCTTCTTTGAACAGTCACATATCAATCTACCTGGAAAGAAACAATGCAGTTATTAATAAGAGTTGAAATTAATGCATGCAAGATTTCACAGCTCTAGTATCACTCCTTCATAGCCTATGAACTTTTCAGCCCACCCTCATATGTTAAATATTAATGTGATCCACAAAATGTTACTTGTATTTTCCTATAATAGACAATTTTCATTAGGTATTATGATCTGTGCAAACAGTTTATGAATTGTCTATTTTTTTACCAATATTTTCTAAAACAAAAAATTTCAAAAATTTCATTCCTTTGTGAATAAGTTCTGAAAGTTTCATCAAAATCTGGCAATTATTTCATTTTTGAAGGAATTTCCAGATCAATGTGTTTTTCACCGGAAAAAGCGCAAAAATACTTAATTGTAAAAATTACGTCGCAGACGTAAAAAAAAAAAAAAAAAAAAAAAAAAAAAATCACGATTTTTAACCAAAATTTCGAACGTGTAAGGTTTAAAAAAAATTTTTTAAATAATTTTTGAAACAAACATTTTGGCGATAAAACATTGCTTTTATTAAATTTGGAATCCTTTTTCATCATGGTGATTTTTTTTTTAGCGGATAGCGGACGTACCTAAAACTTACCTTTTAGTGTGAATCCAAAAGTTTTTCATAGAAAAACAAACAAAATTAAGTTCTTGTTAGACTTGATATTTCTTTCTCAACCACAGGAAGATTTCATAATCAGTAAAACTTCCTTTGAAAATTGAACACCGAATTACAGTAACCGGTGTAAAAGAACAATTTGTTCCTTGCTTAAAAGTAGTCCGGGTCCAGACAATATTACAGAAAATTGCATCACCAGTTCAACATGTTTTTTCATAAAATTTTTTATCGGTAAGTAAAGAAAAATAAAATTATAGCCCTCCTAAAATTCCAATATTTTACCAAAAGATTTTCTCCAAAGAAAATTAGTAAATATTTAAGTATACAGATTTGGTGTAAGTAAAAATGTAGTGTAAAAAAATGCTTTTTACTTAAAAATAGCAAAATGAGCAACCCATGAAGGTTTTTACTGTCACCCACAATAGACGCCATTTTTTATCATCATCTCAAATCACGTGCGAAATTGTAAAAAAAAAAAAAAAAAAAAAAAGGTTTAATTCACTATTTGAAAATGCTATGGCAATATTTCACCACAAACTGTATATAAAATTATTTTAATCTGAGTGTGCAACATCTTGTGATTTGAAATTAGATAGTGTTCTGGCGGACATTTCTGATGAGAGACTGTATTCCCTTTTTTGCTTCAGTTAAACTGTAGTGTACTGTTAATAAGAATGGACCATTTGTAGATGTCTGCTTATGGCTGTGTTAATAACATGATCATACAATTTATATTTAATGTAAAATATCACAAAATATGAAATATAAGAAGGAATAAAAAGTTTTATAACAAACAACATTTATATTTTTGTGTAAATGATGTACATTTTTTTAAAATGAAGTCTGAAAGAAGGAATGAAAAAGAAAAGATTTTTCTTTTTCCAATATTCACAATAATTCTTCTTATTTTACATTTGCATTATTAGGATTGTTATCCTCATCTTCATTTTCATATTCACAACGTTTCAGCCGTCTTCAGGTGAATGGAATTTCAAACTGAACACTTTATTTCATGGGGTTCGAAATCTGGGGTAGATTGTTCTAGTTCCATGTGCCATACCTCTTCTGGGTTATTTCCCTTTTACTTTTGGTTCACCACTGCTGTTGCCTGATATTGAACTCACAATTCTCTGGGTCTAGTCACTGGATCTAACCAACATCTTTTATCCACTGGGCCATGTGTCCTTGAGGACATCTGTATATGAACTTTTCAGACTTATAAATCTAATGTCTCAGCAACCAATCTTTTCTTTTTCCAATGTTTGCAATATTCCTAACAATTTCTGTAGTCTAGAATCTTTTCTCATGACGTCTTTTCCATGAAGATTGTGCCACTGAGATTTCTTTTCAGGTAAAAGCTGGCATTAATTCTTTTCTGCCATCTTGGAAAGACAAGGAGAAATCAATATCTTCACCTGTTCAGTCACTATAGCCCACAGAAATTACTTTTTCTAGCTATACCGTGATAAATCTGTTGATAATAAAATCCTATTTTTGACTGATCATAATAACTGCAACAATAAAAGTTTTATTGGCAAAAATGAAAAAATAACATAGTTAGGAAATACTTGTGCACATTTTATGCTCTAAGTTTCAAATCAGATTAACTATAAATTTGCTAATTTTCCTCAAATAATGTTTCAGAAATATTTTATTTTTGCAAAATTTTTAAAATGGAAAATTCATTTTTGTTTACTAATATCTAAAATATGGCTGACGTTATCAGTTTTACTGCAAAGATAAATGAAAGTCTATTCTAATCAATATAATTTCTGTCTAAAATATATCAAATTATTTTGCTTACTGGGTATAGTAAATTTAATCCTTTAGCTTGCATTTAAAGCTAAATTGAAAGCTTCTTCAGTTTTAAAAATTCATTTTAAACCTTATGCATACCCAATTTATGGAGGAACCTACTTATAGCCTTTATTTAAAAATGGCAAAAAAATAATAAAGAAATATGGAACACACTGGTATCAATAAAGAAATGTAAAGAAAACAAACAAGACCGATATATATATTAAACAACAAATTTACAAGTGACAAAGACATTAACATTTGTGTGCGAACGTGAAGAGTTTGTATTTTGGTCAATGTTCGTACGTACGTGTATGTATAATGTTCATGGCGTCTCCCACAAATGGGTAGAGACTTCTCTTTTGCAAGAACTTACATTGCAGATGTGTTTGCTGAAAAGCAAAGTGAAAAAGAGAACAAGGCAAGAAGTTGCCCGGTATTTATAGTGTAGGGAGAGCATGCCCTAGTGAACAATCAGGAAATTAAGGAGGAGTTAACTCCGACAGATATTAGGCGTTTGGAATATCCATCTCCTTTCCTGCATATTATCAGGCCGAAGAGAAATATGAAAGAAAAAGTTCAATTTTAAAGATATTTGAAAGGAGTTTAAGGACTGGAATCAGTGGTAGACAAATTTCCTGAAGTTACCTTAAAGAAGATACCAAAAATTATTAAAGCCAGTAGAAAGAATTGGTCTGAATCAATTGAAAAACAAATGCTTTGGGAGAAGAGAGTATAGTTTGGAATAATAATAAACTGGTTGGCATTGATAGGTACTTTGGTAATTATTGCTGCAATAGTGACAATAATATGGAAGTTTCAAAAGCATAGGATTGGAGTCAATAACGTTTTGGTAAATATGCAACAACTTGAGAAAGGAATACCGTGCAGTGTTCTTTACCAAAACAAATTAACCCAAGATGAAGAAAAACCAGGTTGAATTTGTTATAGACAAGTGCATGGTTGCAAGAAGGAAATACGACAACAGCAGAAATAGATTTACGTGATTTATTTTAATAGGAACGTGTGGGTTTGGAACAGCTACCTTGTGGTATAGTTCATAAGACAGCTGCCAATCTGGGTTGATCCCTCATAGTAGCTCTCACTGGTTGGTGTGGCGCTCCTCCTGTTGACTGCCCAGGTCAACCATGACAGATCACTTCCCTGGCCTCCTGTTGACTGCTAGTACTTCCCTGTGTAACCCCTTTTATGGCGTTTTTTTATGGCTTAACAGGCTCGAAAAACGATGTGAGTATAATTAGGAGGGAAGCATTTGTATTGGTTGAAAAATAGAAACACTTTAAAATATTATTTTATTTTTCGACTGGAACTCGTGCATAGACGATGATAATGGTCATTTTGTGACGGGGCCTTGTCCCGTTCACATCTGGCTCTGGCTCTTGAGTATGTTAGTTTATTTGCCTGCAAATCAGCCGAGATATGTCTTTTTTTATTTTATAACAAATTTGACAGGAGCAGTGGAAGCAGGACTGGTGCCTGTTAAAGAAAACCAAAACCTCCTATTGTGGAGAGAAAAATGGTGACTAAAAAGAACAAGCCATAAAAAAGGGGGATATTGCAGGAAAACATTGCACAGAAATAACAGAAGAAATGGAAGACTTTTCACAAACTTAAAAAAAAAAAAAAGAGAGGGATATAGCATGGAAACCACTGAAAAAGAAAGGCTCGTTAAAGATATTGCATAGAAATATTGCATGAAAATAAATAGAAAGACTGCATGAATTAGTCAAAGAAAAACGGTGCATGATAGTGTTATTAATAGATTTGGAGATTTTGTGTCATATACAAGTAAATGACAGGAAGAGTAAGAGAGAGATGTGACACTATTTAGGACTGGCAAATAGAAAGAAATATGAAGATAAAGGTTCAATTTTAAAGATAATTGAAACAAGTTTAAGTAATTGGATAGAATTATGGGAACTAGTGGTAGACAAATTCTTTGAAGTCACCTTAAAGAAGATGCCAAAATTATTGAAGCCAGTGGAGAGAATTAGTCTCGATCAATTGAAAGACAGATTAAATACTTTGGGAGAAGAGAATAGTTTGGAAAGGAAATAAGAGGAACATAGTAAACTGGTCAGCATTAGTAGGTACCCTGATAGTTATTGCTGCTATAGTAACAGCAATATGGAAGTTAAAAAGGTATAGGATGAAATCAATGGTATTTTGGTGAGCATGGAGCAGCTCAAAAAGGGAATGCCGTGTAGTGTTCTTTATCCAAACAGATCAAACCAAACAGAAACCAGGTTGAATTCAACAGAAGAATTGGAAGCTGAGCTGATACATGTTAAAAAAAAAACAAAATTTCCTATCGTGGAGAGAGGAAGGTTGTCCAAAATGCACAAACCATAAAACAAGAATAAAAAAGGTGTATCGATTGAAATGAAGCAGTAAGCAAGGTTGATACTCCCAGGGTAAAATTGAATAATTGGTAAGGGGTGGTGAAAACACTATAATTCAAAATTGCATGATCATAACAGAAGAAGAAAGACTTTTTAAAAACATTGCAAAATGATAATAAAAGAAAGACCTTTTAATACTACCACATGAAATAGTAGAAATGATGCATGATAAACAGCTCTGTTAATTGAATTGGGGATTTGTGTGTTATATATAAGCAAATGACAGGAAGGGTAAGGGAGAGATGTAACACTATAAGACACTGAAAGGGTTAAAGGATAGCCTGATAGATATACCGAGAAACAAAGTGAGATTTTATGGATTCTGTCAGCTCTAATCCAAACTTTGCTGCAGGTTTCAAGTTTGTCTGGAATATGCACATGCAGTATATTGGTATATTAGTTGATTTTTGATATTGTTTTGTGCAGATCTTTGGTGAACTATTGGATTACATTTCTGTCACTAGTATTCTCTCCAGTGTGTGTTAACATGTTATTTGAGATATGAAATTCGGGAAAATTTAAATCCACATATTTCCCAGTGGAATATTTTGCTCTAGTGTGTGTTATCATGTGTCTTTTGAGACTTCTATTCTCAGAAAATTTTGATCCACATAGTTCACAGTGGAATGGTTTCTCTCCAGTATGTGTTACCATATGTTTTTTGAGATTTCCATTCTGGGAAAATTTCAGTCCACAGATTTTACAGTCGAATGGTTTCTCACCCGTGTGTGTCATCATATGTGTTTTGAGATGTGAATTTCGGGAAAACTTATATCCACAGAGTTCACAGTGGAAACGTTTCTCTCCTGTATGTGTTAACATATGTGTTTTGAGATCTGAATTTCGGGAACACTTCCATCCACAGATTTCACAGTGAAAGGGTTTCTCCCTACTGTGTGTAAACATATGTGTTTTGAGATGTTCATTCCGGGAAAATTTCAATCCACAGATTTCACAGTGGAAGGGTTTCTCTCCAGTGTGTGTTAACATATGTTGTTTGAGACTACCAGTCTGTGAAAATTTATAACCACAGATTTCACAGTGGAAAGGTTTCTCTCCAGTGTGTGTTAACATATGTTGTTTGAGACTTCCATTCTGTGAAAATTTATATCCACAGATTTCACAATGAAAAGGTTTCTCTCCAGTATGTGTTAACATATGTTGTTTGAGATTTCCATTCTGTGAAAACTTGTATCCACAGATTTCACAGTGGTAAGGTTTCTCTCCAGTGTGTGTTAACATGTGTTGTTTGAGACTTCCATTCTGTGAAAATTTATATCCACAGATTTCACAGTGGTAAGGTTTCTCTCCAGTGTGTGTTAACATATGTTGTTTGAGACTTCCATTCTGGGAAAAATTATATCCACAAATTTCACAGTGGAAAGGTTTCTCTCCAGTGTGTGCTAACATGTGTTGTTTGAGAACAGAATTGTGGGAACACTTATATTCACATATTTCACAATGGAAACGTTTCTTGCTTGTTTGTATTACCACATTCATTTTGAGATTTAAAATCACTGAATATCTAACACCACAGATTTCATACAATGTAGTTTATCCCATATGTATGTTCTGTTATGTCTCTTCTGTGTGCACTTATCTACCAATCCACAAATTTCAGTGTGAGAATGCTTTCTTTCTCATAAATGTTTATTATGATTCCAGAAACTCTCAAAGATGGAAACTGAAAATAAAAAAATATATAACTGAGCATTGCAATAAGAAAACACATTATACAGAGTTATGAAATATCATTAACTAATATTTTCTTTAAGCTAATCATAAAAAATACACCATTATACTATCTGTTGAACAAATAAAAATATGTCTGATCAGTTAGTGTTTAAATCTAACATATGATACAGTTTATTCTGTATCAGTGAGAATGGCTGTATAGGTGTTGGAATGGGCAATGGAACAGAAAAACAAAATCAGCAAGCTGAGTTCTAGACCAGGAAAAGGAAAACTTTAAATTCAAAAGCATGTATGCTATTATACCAGATACATGCTACAATCTAATTTCACATCTGACCATCAAATAAAGCCAGGTACTGAAGTTGATTTAGGGTGACTTATGACCATTGTTCAATCGAGAAGGATGTGACCATACATCTGCATCCAGTACAACAACAGGTACAAGAACATGAATGTTGTAGAGGTGGATATAAAAACAACAGCCTTGGAGATGATTTAAGCAATCTCTTATATACAGCAGAGATTGAATATCATATTTGCATGCCAGACTTTGTGTATGGGCTGAAAACATGTCCTGCATACCACAGAGATGTTGGGAGTAAGTGAAAATAAAAAATATAACAGTAAGAAAACATATTATATAGTTAAGAAATTGATTATAAAAAATACCTTTACAAGTATTTTCTTAAAGCTACTCATAAAATCATAAAAACTGCACCAATATCTCTTAAACAAACCGAAACATGTCTGATTAATTAAAGTTTAAATCTGAGCTATAATACAGTTTAGTTTGTATTTGTGGACATAGATGTATGGGTGTTGGAATGGGCAATGAAACACAAAAACAAAATCAGCAATCTTAGTTCTAGACCAGGAAGAGAAAAACAGGTCAACTCACCATTTGCTTTTTTTTATGGATTTATTTACTTGTCTAATATTTTCAATTTTCCTTTATTTGGGAAAGAAACTCAAGTCACATACATCAAAGCACAAATCTGGTCTGGTCTGGTTTGATCTGGTTTGGGTAGCCAACTAATTTAATTGACCAGTAAGCCTCTTGACATTGGTATACTAAGACTCCGAAAGTTATTACACATTATCTTTATTTTGGATGGGTATGAAGTTTTAAGACGCAGTATAGTCATTCTGACAAATTCTCACTAATTTACTCTTTTGAGATATTTCCATTCCCAAATATTTGAAGGTGAATTTTGCTTCAGACTTCACTACTAATTTCTTTCACATGAAATCAATTACTTAACCATGAAAAAGTGCAGTCGCAGCCCAGTAAAAATCAACATGGGTGGAATGATACCAAGTAAACACTGTTTGGTCATATTTAGATGCAGTAGCTCCCAATTCCAATAGGGTGCCTCTGATAGTCAAATACCATGATCTGGAAGAATCATTAAGATCATAGACACACTTGTGGAGCTTCCAGAGACATTTATTTGTTACATTAGCTTCAGGAGGTAAGGGGGTAAAGTAAACATTGCTTTCAAAAACATTATTTTGTAAAAAGGCAGTTATTATGTCCATACAGTTGCAAGTCCATCCTGATGTCCAAGACAATGTACAAATCTTACTTGGAACAGGTGGGGTAATCTGTATGAACAGTTTTGGCTTCTTTATCATGAAATCCTTGATGCAAACAGTCTTGGTTTGATAACAGAGCCTTTTGCAGTCTCTTTTTTGCTATATACCCATCTTGTAGATATTCTATCCTGTCCCAAATTAGGAACCTGTAAAAAAAAAAAAAACTCCATTGTTTCTCCAGTTTTATATAATTTCCTCCTTGTCTTCCTCTACATTTTGGTCACAGAAGACAACAGTGCAGGTTGCCCACCTGAACAAGCATCTTGCGTTTTCCTCTTTTCTGAAACACCATTTTCAAAATCTAACCAGAAAAGTTCATCTTCTTTAAATGCTACATCTTATATATAAAGTAAAGTGTATGTATTTGTGTTTGCGTCTGTGTCCAAGTGACTCCTCTGCTTCCACTGGTACAATTTCTATGATTCATAGCTCATTAAAAAGCTTTAGAAAAGTTAGGCACAGGGAACGATTTTTGTTGAACTCAGATTCAGGGTTGCTAGATTATGCAAGTTTAAAATATATAGTCATATATTCCATATGCTTCTCTAACTCTTCAAATGTTGAATGTATAACTAATTCTAATTTTTATTTTCCCAGTATCTGTCTATATTTCTGAGATGAGGTATTATGTACACTATTTACATTATTCGGACTATTGTCCTTATCTTTGCCACCATATGTATTGTAACGTTCCAGCTGTTGTACGCTCCAGCCTTCTTCAGGTGGTTGGAATGTCAAACTGAACCCTTTATTTCGCTCACTGCGGTTGACTGTTCTAGTTCCATGTGCCATGTTTTTACCAGAGCTCATATTACAATTTTTGTTGTTATTATCGCTTTTCTCTGGCATTCCTTATTATTGGTTCCCATATTGTATTCATTTCTATGCTTGGTCAGCTCAGGAGATTTTTTTCGCGAAAATCTAATATAGCATGACAAGAACGGTCTGAAAATTAACGAAAAAATTTTTTCATGATAAAAGTATATTTTATTATTGAGAAGAAACACTAAAGTATTTTTGAGTAATTTTTGAAATTTTTACTCATTCTTAGCATGTCCGAAATTTTAGTTAAAAAACTTGTTTACAGAAAAAAAACGAAAAAGCTCTATATCAGCCATATTTTTAAAAAAACTTAAAAATAAGTTAAATTCTTCGTTTAAAATTCGTTTAAAAAATTAATTATACGTATTTCAATATTTATTCGAAGAAATTTAGAAAATTTGAAGTTTATTTAAAATATTTTGAAAGAAACTTTTACTTACTTTCTTCGTAGAAAAATGTTTTTTTAAGATAAAAGAGCCGATCTTCACGTTGCCGTTGATTGACAGAGTGACGAGTGATGACATCTATAAATTATTGACAGCTGACGTGAGATTCATGGAGTCCCATACGGAAGCACAGAATGGACATATTTTTTTTTTAAGCGGACATACTTAAGTAGTAACTTGTAATATTTAAAGTAAAAAACTTTCGCCATTACAATTTTTTTTTTTTTTTGTTAACTACTATGTACCATAAGTTTGTTGATACTATCTGGAGAAATTATAAATACTATTAAAAAAATTAAAAAATACAAGTGCTGCACTGCTGTTTGAGGGCCCATATACCCCCCTAAAGTCAATTCAGATTTGCTATTATAAAAAAAATTCTATCCCCAGTAAAAATAATCAAACATAGTAAAAGTCATTTTGTCACAGCCTATATTCTCGGAAAAAAATAAATAAATGGATTCTTATATTTTATGTAATAAAAAAAAATTACTTATCTGGAAAAAAATACCAGGTAAAGTTTATCTGAATCCCATGAAACTTCAGGTATTTTCTGAAAGCAAACAATATGTTTTCATTTAAAAGTAAAATTGGCCAGTGTAAATGACTGAAAAGTTTTTAGTTTTCTAGAGGCAAAATGTGAATCTTACTTATTATAAAAACCCAGGTTGTGTGTGTTACGTTTATTGGATCGAATTTCCTACATTTTCCAACCAATTTCAACCAAACATTACAGGACTACGATGAAAACTAGATGAAAGTACCTATTTTAACTTAATGAAAATGATGCACACGTGTTTCAGCAGGAACAGTTTGCTAAATTAAGGGGCCGGATACAGCGAAGAACAACCCTTACTAGACAGAAACTCAATCCACGTGACGTTATTTTTTATTGCACGCACCAAACTTCCGGTCTTCCGTAGATTTCATTGGTAAACACATTATTGACAAATTATTTTTTTAATATACGAAGACTCATTAGTTTGTAATAAGCTTTGGAAATTATAATCTGTAAATATATATCTACTTAAAAAACAACATCCGTTAAGCTGTACGCTTTTCCATAATTTTAGAAGAATTAACAAATATAATGTAAAAAATAAAAAACAATGGTTGCGGAAATAAAAATAATTGTAGGTAATTGTTTTAAAAATTCATTTTTCATCGAAATATCTTTTTTTCTTTCAGACAATATTGTCCATGTTTATTGGAATAAATAAAAGCAATTAAAAGCTTTTGAAATTAAATAATATTTTTGTTTTATTGATGTTACACTTCAGAGACGATTTTCAGGTAGAAGGGCTCCAACTAAAAAAAAACAAAAACATGATTTTGTTTCCTCAAAGCATTGTGCTTTTAACTGATATAATCACTAAACTCCTCGGAATTGAAATTATAGAGTTTTTGTACAATTAGTTAGAGTGGGTAAATACATATAAAAAAAAAAAAATGTATTTATAATAAGTTCCATCATTTGTAAATAGTTTCTGAAAATTTCATTAAAATCCGACAATTATTTTCATTTTTGCAAGATTTTCCAAATTAATGTGTGTCAAACGGGAAAAAAACGCGCCAAAATGTTTATACGTTAATTTATCAGCCAAGCTGATGAAAAAGAGAAACAAGGTCTTTTAATCAAAATTTACAATGTTCTAAAAAAAGAAGGAAAAATTTCAAAAATAAGTAAAAAAATACTTTGATCTTTCCTCTAAAAAGTAACATAAGCATTTAGACGCGAACATTTTGTTTTCATCAACTTTGGCGTCTTTTTAATCATGCTATGCTCTTTTTTTTAGCGATCCAACAGAGATACCTATAACAGCAAAGTTTGCAATATGAGCACTGGTAAAAATGGTTGCTGAAGACATTAGGTTTATAATACCCAGATATTCATACACAGATGTGCTAAAGTTAGATTTACAGAGAATATTTTCCAACATTTTAAAGATTACTGAATAATTAAAAATTATATAAAAAGGGGGCTCGAAATTGTTAATAGTATTTTAACTAATTTGACACAATTATGGGCTTGGCCACCATTCAAGGTCATGGAAGAAGACAATGATTTTAAAAATAAGACATTTGACAATAATGGAATTGATAGACACTTTCTAATTAATTTAATAAAATTCAATTTTCATTTCTTCTTTCAATTTTTCCTAATGTCGCTTCGAGGAAAGACGAGAAAATGTGTCAAGGTTTTAAAAAGGCTTAAAAGCTTTGTTTTTATAGACGAAAAGAATTTTTTTTTAATTCACATCAGTTTTAGGCTATTAATTTTCAAATAAAAACCGAAATTTCAGTTCAAAGATTATTTAAATGATGTGAAATCCATTTTTTAGGAAGTTCGTCACAGTAGCTCGTCTTGAAACTTACCTTTTATTCTAAGGTCAATCCAAGTTTTTCATAGAAAAACAAATAAGTTCTTCTTGGACTTGATATTTCTTTGCTTTCTCAACCTCGGAAAGATTTTATAATCAATAAAACTTAAATAAGCAACCCATGAGGTTTTTCTTTTTTTTTTTTTTTTAATACTATCACCCACAATGGACGTCTAGTTTCGGATTCACAAAATGTCAATCCAGTTTTTATATATAACCACAAATGCGCATTAATTAATAAAGGTACACCATAAAAGACACGCGTGAAATTTAGTAACAGTTGTATTATAAAAACATTTTTGACGGTAAAAATTTTGTTTTAATCAATTTTGGGGTCTTTTTCATCTGCATGATATGCTCTCTTTTTTTTAGCGATCTCATAGAGGTTCCTTACAATGTCTAAAACTTACCTTAAGTTGTTGGACTTGATTTCTTTCTCAACCTCAGGAATAAAACTTCTTTTTTTGCACAGAAATTGCAGTTAAAAAAGGATCTGAAAATTGAACGCATGTAGTTTTTGAACAGAACAACAAATTAGAATAACTGGTGTAAACTAAAAATTTGTCCCTTGCTCAAAAATAGTCCGGGTAGAGACAATATTCCAGAACATTGCATCGCCAGTTCTTCAATCTGCTTTTTCTAATTTTTCATGAAATTTAATGACGGAAAACCAAAAAGTAACAAAATTATAAACATTTAAAAAAACAAATAGTTTTACTTCAAAGATAATTCGTAAATTTAAGTATTAAACAGTGATTTGGAGTAAATTTACTTATCGAAATGAGCAACTCATGAATTTTTTTTTTACTTTCACCCACAATAGATGATATTTTGTTGTTATCTCAAGTCACAAGTGAAATTGTAAAAAAAGATGAACTTTCAAACATATTACTTACTTTTTCGTTCCAGATTCACAAAACGTCAATCCAGTTTTTATATATAACCGTGCATCCGTATTATTAATTAATAAAGGTATGCCATGACACCAAGCAGTGAAATTGTAAAAAAAAAAAAAAAAAAAAATGTAATACTTATGATTATTTTCTTGGCCTTGTTAGTTAGATAGCCCACCATAAGAGGGGTATAAAACAAGAAAATCAAATTGTAAAGTGAAACAACAAATTTATATATATATATAAATCAATTAAAGTCTTATTCTCCAAATAAAATTAATGTATTTTGGTTGATACATGGTCGTCAAAATATTCGTAGTAGTCCTTGCAAGAATGAGTTTATATGTACGTAGGCAGGAACGTATGTGTGGATGTATGTATGAGCATTATCGAAGGGTAGGAATGTCTTTGAAGTAATTGCTCAGTCTTAAAATGTTCTGTTCCTTTATCAATTATAAAAGAGGTGAGGTAGAAAGTAGAGATAATAATAACAATTCCTTGATGTTTGTCAAGGGACGTGTTAATACGCTCATCTCTATCTCTCTGGTGACAGGCGAACTTGCCCATCTTTTATTTTGTTTGTGGGGCTTGAAAAGATCATTTGGAAATTCACTTCAGGATATGATTCGGGCCTTTCCTTTGGATGATGAACAAACTTTGTGTCAGCTCACGAAAAGGTCCATAAAAGAATTTGTTTCTGAGAATTGAAGATTATTTGAATTTTGTTTTTAAATGTTTTCTAATTTTCTATTGGCCGAAAAATATTTTGTATCAAAGTATGAAATTTCATGAGTTTTTTGGATTTGCTTTTGCGTGTGTGTTAAGCAAAGTTCGTAAATTCAAGTGTTTTAAATTTCTAACAAAATCAATGCGTCAATGCTTAGCATTTGAATTTTAAATCTAGATCTTGTTTTGTTCACTACAATATAAAACAGATGATGAGATATGCACGTTGTGCATATCTAGGAGCGTTGATATACTTGACTACATGTGCCATTCTTCACCCATCCTCCATGAGCATTTAGGCACTACAGTGATAAAATACTCAACTGCAGCCAATTAGACATTTTTTTTAACTACATGGATTGTAAAATTTGCAAAACGAAAAAAGGGAATTAATAAAGGACTTCCATATGAAAAAAATAATCACTTTGTTGTCTTCATCTACATAGGCACATTCATGACATTTCAACCGTTGTACTTTCCGGCTTTATTCAAGTGATTGCAATTTTGAACTGAAACCTTTATTTTGTCCACCAAGGTAGACTGTTCTAGTACCACGTGCCATGCCTCTTCTGGGTATCTCAGTTACCTCCTTTTACCTCAGCTTAGCCGAATATTGAACTCACAAGTCATTGGATCCAAGCAAAGTTTTTATCCACTGGATTTCTTTAAGAAACATTAATGTATGAATTTCTGGGACTTATAAACTCAGTAGCCATTTTGATTTTTTACCATAGCTCATATTGCAATTTTGTTGTTATTGCTTTTCTCTAGGAAATCTGCATTAGTGGTTTACGTATTGTATTCATGTCTATGTGTGGCTGGCTTAAGTTATTTTGTTGTGGCATAGCATATGTGCTGATTCCTTAAGTTTTCATATTTTTTAGTGATGTTCTCTATTATTTCAACCTCATCCAAAAGGGGGCAGTGATCTTCCTTTTCCCTCCATATGTGATCTGCTATGCCTGATTTTTCTATTTCCCCTTGTGTTACAGTTTTACAATATTCTTACAGTCTTACCTTAAAGGGTGGCCTGTTTCTCAGTTATGTTTCTTACTACAGCTGTACAGTATGATGTATGCACAATCCTTAGTCATGTTATCCACTATGGGGGAGGGGTCTTACTCAGAATCAGTAATACAGTATGCTAGAGAAATGCAATAATAACAACAAAATTGCAATATGAACTCAGATAAAAAAAAAGGTTACTGAGACATTAAATCCCCCAAATTCATCCAAATGATGTCCTCATTTATAAACTTAATGTCTACAAACAGTTTCCTCTTATATCTTACATGGGGGTCTTTATAATAATGGACTAGTTCATATAGTCACTGGGGGTCAGGAGTAAAAACCAGTGCCAAATCATCATAATATTATCGGGGAGGAGGATGATGCACATTTTCTTGCAAACTCATGCAACATATCAAAATTTTGAATTAACCTTTAGTATTCTGTATGTAGGTGACTTCATTCGTCAAACAAAATATTTTTACAGCCACTGCATGCAACTCTGACCATCAATGTGGTTGAATTTTGTGCTAGGGTTGTCATATCCTACTATGGCAACAGGAAAATGACTAACTGAAAATCAAAGCTGATGCTACTGCATTTGACTGGCTAATTATACCCAATGGATGAAATACTTATGAATATTGCAGAGTGTTAAAGGTTAAATCAGTACATTTCTTCTTAAAATCATGACAAATACACACACACACACAAATAGGGAACTTTCAATATCTATACTTACTAAAAATGGTTTCAGAAGGGGCTTCATTATACACTGTGCACACCCTCCACACAATGGTAAGACATAAGGGGCAATGGTGTCTTCATCTAGCTGTCTTACCATTATGTGGGAGGTACCTCAGGCACAACATGTACAGATTTATTCTATCTCTCAAGCACAGAAAGACAAGATTCATGCAACTTGCTTCTAGAATTCAAGACACACTAAAAAGATCTCATGACTTTTATTTATCCATTCACTCCAAACAAAGCGATAATGCTACTAAGATTCGAGGGCCTACAAGCAAAGTAATAATGCAACTAACATACAAGGGGCTACTGGGTGTGAAAGAGAATGAAAAGATTTCAAAAGGAACAGGAAACAAAGGATCAACTTCTACTCCTGGTCAAGAGATTGGGAGAGCAGTAGCAGTGATGTGCAAAAGTTTGGTGATACCCTGAACAACACCTTGATTGGGGAGTGGGGTGCTCTTGTCTCACATATCAAAATACAGACACACATTCACACTGCTTGTAGGAGTACAGTGCACTTGTACAATAATGTTAACAGACAATTTCAAAATGGATGTAATACTTATGATTATTGCAGTGTGCTAAAAGTTAAATGGCTGCTCTTCTCATTAAAATCATGACAAATACACACACACAAATAGGGTACTTTCAAAATGTATAGTTATTAAAAATGATTTCAGAATGGGCTTCATTATACACTATTCAACAGAAATACCCTCCAAACAATGGTCTTCATTTAGTTAATGTCTTACCATTACGTGGGAGGTACCTGAGACACACCATGTGCAAACAGATTTATTCTATCTCTTAATCCCAGAAACACAAGATTCAGGCAAATTGCTTCTGGAATTTAAAACACACTAACAAGATCTCATGACTTTTATTTATCCATTCACTCCAAACAAAGCAATAATGCTACAAAGATTCGAGGGCCTACAAGCAAAGTAATAAAGCAACTAACATACAAGGGGCTACTGGGTGTGAAAGAGAAGGAAAAGATTTTAGAAGGAACTGGAAACCCAATCCTAAACAGGAAACAAGGGTAAACCTCTTGTCCTGTTCAGAAGACTGGGGAGGGAGATAGCGGTGATGTGCAGAAGCTTGGTGATATCCAGAGACAACTCCTTGGTTGGGAAAGGTGTACTACAGTCTAGCAAAACACAGACACACATTCACACTGCTTGTGGGACGATAGTGTACCTGTACAATAATGCTAACAGACAATTTTAACAACTAAATTTTATTTCATGATTGAATGTTCTGGACTGTCAAAATTTTTCTATTAATATGAATATTATTTTTAGTAGACAGACATGTTTGAATTGAGATTGATTTTTTTTTTATTATTTCTCTGGTGGTAAAAGGGTATACAGGTAGAATTCTGGTAAGAAAAATTTTTTTTTTAGAAGGATGTCTCAATCTAGGCTGGTTGACATTTATTTGTTAAAATTCCAAACATAAGTGTATCAATAATTGTAAATGCCTCATAAAAACACCAACCTCAGAGTTTTAAAAAAAAATGCTTTTCTGCAATATTTTAAACTTTAAATCAGTTAATCTTCCTCAAGTAAAATTTCAGAAAAGTACACTTTATTTTTGAAAGATTT
Source organism: Acanthosepion pharaonis (assembly GCA_903632075.3). Taxonomy (NCBI): domain Eukaryota; kingdom Metazoa; phylum Mollusca; class Cephalopoda; order Sepiida; family Sepiidae; genus Acanthosepion; species Acanthosepion pharaonis. The sequence goes on along the minus strand of CAHIKZ030005260.1, from coordinate 1,137,149 downwards.
TTAATAAAGAGAATTGTGTTGGATTCAAAAACTTGCAAATATGGCTAGGGTGAACCACACAGTAAAAAAAAAAAAACAGATATGAAAAGAACAAATCTACAACTATCAGAGAACAAAAGACTTGTATCTAAAATATCTCTGCAGAAATAAATGAATGTAAGACAGATACCCCTCATAAACCGCTGGATAACTCTGAAATTCATACCCCCGTGCTTACTGACTTTAAGAATTCATTTTCTCCTTTGATTCCAAAAACTACAGTAACACTAAGATGATCTTCAAGGATGCTTGGGACCGTCGCACCTGCATGCTACTGGATGATAGACAAATATTCTACTGCTATAGAAGAAAAGTAAATAGTAAATAAACAGATGAATTTTTCTTTTTTTAAGCAGAAATAATTTTTTATTTAATTCAAAATTTTTTCTATTAATACAGATATTATTTTTAGTGGGCAGACATGTTTGAATTGAGATTGTTGGTTTTTTATGATTTCTCTGATGGCAAACAGGTAGAAATCAGGTGAGAATCATTATTGTTTTTTTTTGAAGGATGTCTCAATCTAGGCTGATTGACATTTATTTCATTGTTAAAATTCCAAATATAACTGTAATAATAATTTTAAACACCTCATAAAAACACTAATCTCCAATTAAAAGAAATGCTTTTTTTGCAATATTTTAAACATTAAATTAGTTAATCTTCCTTAAATAAAATTTCACAAAAGTACATTTTATTTTTGAAAGATTTTTCATAGAGAATTGTTTCTGTCTATATTTCTGAGATGAGGTATTATATACACTATTTACATTATTCGGACTATTGTCCTCATATTTATTACACTGTGCCACGTGTCCTTGAGGGCTTTTATCTAAAATATCTCTGCAGAAATAAATGAATGCAAGTCAGATACCCCTCATAAACCACTGGATAACTCTGAAATTCATACCCACCCCATGCTTACTGATTTTAAGAATTCACCTTCTCCCTTGATACCAAAAAATACACTAAGATGATCTTCAAGGAATTGTCGAAACCATCTTGAAATCTGATATAAAAACTAGAGGTCACAATTAACAAATGCATTACCTCCCCACTTATTTGGAACTATTCATGTATTACCTCCCCACTTAGTTTGCTATGTATTTCAAACATTTATTTATCAAAGCCTTTGTTAAGTATCTTCTGATCCTGTTCTTATTACAGGTTTGTTAAATTTACCTTTTTTCATTTAAATAAATTTTATTTTTTCTGTTGAGTTTTGAAAAATTAATAAAACCATGATAAAAATATTTGAAAAATAATTTCCTAGTTTAATCTGAATTAAGTCATTCCACAATAGTAAACTGTAGTTTATAAATATACTTTCTTCTAAAGTTAAAGAATTGAACCAAACAGATATTTTAAAACTGGTTGTGGATAGTTGAATGTATCAACATGCGCACAATTATTACCTGATCACTGGATGGAAACCAAGAAAGGATTTACCTGAAATCAGTATTTAATGTTTTCATTTTATAAACTTCACTGAAGAGAATCAACAACTTTGCATTGAGAGATCCAGTAAGGTTTATATAGAGAAACATTCATTCAATGCACATTACAACATGATCATATTTGGGAAATTCAAACTGAAAATTAGGCTTGGAGAAAGAATAAAATTCAAATTTAGCTTTATTCATTTAAAATGCATTTTACTGCAGTGAAAATGAGGCTCCAGAGATGTAAAATTGCTTCAGTGGAAATGAAAATTAGAAGTAATGAAGTCCACTGAGAAACTGAAAGGAAAATATTTTTTACAATATTATTGTTAAACTGCCTTCTAAAGAAGGAAAAAAACAATTTTTTTTTCAATATCTGTCTACATTTCTGAGATGAGGTATTATGTACACTATTTACATTATTTGGACTATTGTCCTCATCTTTGTCGCCATATTTATTACAGCGTTTCGGCCGTTGTATGCTCTGACCTTCAGGTGGTTGGAATGTCAAACTGAACCCTTTATTTCGCTTGCTCGGGTAGACTGTTCTAGTTCCATGTGTCATGTTCAATGGATGTCAGTTATCTCCTGTTAATTCCCTTCTCCTTCACCGGATCTAGCACCTTTATCAGTATATGGGAACCAGTAATAAGGAGTGCCAGAGAAAAGCAATAATAACAAGAAAAATTGCAATATGACCTCTGGTAAAAACATGATAAGAGCAAAAAATTACAATATGAGCACTGGTAAAAAATGGTTGTTGAAGGTTTATAATACCCAGAAATTCATACACATATGTTCTCAAGGACACATGGCACAGTGGACAAAGGCATTAGTTAGATCCAGTGACAGGACCCAAAGAGTGTGAGTTCAATATCTAGTTAAGGCAGTGGAAAACTTGGAGAGGGGAATTAACAGAAAATAACTGACATCCATTAGACATGGCATGTAGAACTAGAACAGTCTACCCCAGTGAAGGAAATAAAGTGTTCAGTTGGACATTCCAACCCTTTGACGAAGGCCAGAGCATACAATGGCCGAAACGTTGTAATAAATATGGTGACAGGGATGAGGACAATAGTCTGAATAATGTAAATAGTGAATTTTTTTTTCATTGGAACATTTGTACTGATCTTACTATGGATTTTTATTTTTAAATTCATTTGCTATGATTTTCCCCCATTTAGAAACTCATTCAAAATGATTTCAGTCTCATAATATACTTTAAGAATCTATATAGATGTATCTAATAATTAGAGATATTTATTTAAAATGGTACATACATGGTCATTGACATGTCCACTTGTTTATAGATCAGAAATCCTCTCAATATTAGTCAGCTGTCCGTTGTCCAAAGAGAAAGATTTTCTAAATTGTCCACCAAGGTGGAAATGAGGTAAGGCTGTCATTGGTTTAGCAATTGACCAATCAAATAACTCATTACATGCTGATTACAGCAATATTGTTTAAAAAAAACTATGAACTGGCTGTCGAGTATTAGTAGCACAAAAATAATAAGTGTACTAAATAAAATATTCTCATGACATTGACGGTGTCTACAAACTTACTTTTATCTTTTTAAATCTTTTAGTCTAAAAACAACAATTATCTCAACTGGGATTTTGATTGATGAGAAAATTAATCCACACAATCTATATGAAACATTTAACATTGTTACCTCCATTGATTTGCTAAAAAGTTAGCAGACTATAATGAAAGAAATGGCTTAAATGTAATAAAAACAAATTTTTTATCATTAAGAGGAAAGACCAAAGGATCTTTTGATTATTAAATTATATTTTAGAGTGCCATGGTAAAATGGAAGTAAATGAGAGAACTGCCCAAGTTTGCAATAAACAAGAAAAAGAACAGTATAAAAGGAAATTATATAAAGAAGGCAAACAATATATGCAACATGGTAAAAAGTTCAGAAACTAAGAATTGGGGTTGACACAGAAGAGTATATGAAACTGAGAATTAACCTATTTTATTGGTGAGGAAAAAAATCCCAGTGTGAATTTGGGTACTTCTGTCTATAAATTGGGGAGGGGAAAGTATTTTTAATCATTCCAATACAGACTGGAATGAACCATTCAATTCAATTTATGGAGAGCACACGCTTATCTTCCTTAAGTGTTTGTATGCATATGTTTCACTACATGAGTCCTGTGAAAATTGTGATCCCAAGAATATGATTTGTCACCAGTGTGTGTATGCATGTCTGACAATACTTGACTTCTCTGAAAATGCAGATTCACAATCTTCACAAGAATATGGTTTCTCTCCAGTGTGTACGCAGGTTTGACCATAATTGAGTTCCATGAAAATGCAGATCCACAAACATCACAAGAATATAGTTTTTCTCCAGCGTGTGTACGCATATGTATGACTAAATTAGACTTCTATGAAAATGCGGATCCACAAACTTCACAAGGAGAAAAGTTTTTCTCCTGTGTGCGTACACATATGTTTGACCAAACTTGATTTTTCTAAAAATGATGATCCACAAACATCACAAGAATATGGTTTATCTCCAGTGTGTGTACTCATATGCTTCACCATACTTGACTTCTGTGAAAATGCAGATCCACAAACATCACAAGAATATGGTTTTTCTCCAGTGTGTGTACGCATATGTTTGACCATACTTGACTTCTGTGAAGATGCATATCCACAAACTTCACAAGAATATGGTTTCTCTCCAGTGTGTGTACGCATATGTTTGACGATACTTGACTTCGATGAAAACGCAGATTCACAAACATCACAAGAAAATGGCTTTTCTCCAGTGTGTGTACGCATATGTTTGACCATACTTGACTTCTGTGAAAATGCAAATCCACAAACTTCACAAGAATATGGTTTCTCTCCAGTGTGTGTACGCATATGTTTGACGATAGTTGACTTCAATGAAAATGCAGATCCACAAACATCACAAGAATATGGTTTTTCTCCAGTGTGTGTACGCGTATGTATTACTAAGTCAGACTTCCGTGAAAATGCGGATCCACAAACTTCACAAGGATAAAGTTTTTCTCCTGTGTGTGTACACATATGTTTGACCAACCGTGATTTTTCTGAAAATGACGATCCACAAACTTTGCAAGAATATGGCTTCTCTCCAGTGTGTGTACGCATATGATTGACCAAAATTGCCTTCTGAGAAAATGCAGATCCACAAACTTCACAAGAATATGGTTTATCTCCAGTGTGTGTACGCATATGTGTTACTAAATTAGACTTCTCTGAAAATGCAGATCCACAAACTTCACAAGAAAATGGTTTCTCTCCAGTGTGTGTACGCATATGTATTATTAAATTATACTTCTCTGAAAATGCAGATTCACAATCTTCACAAGAATATGGTTTCTCTCCAGTGTGTGTACGCATATGTTTGACCATACTTGACTTCCGTGAAAATGCAGATCCACAAACATCACAAGAATATGGTTTTTCTCCAGTGTGTATACGCATATGTTTGACCATACTTGACTTCACAGAAAATGCGGATCCACAAACTTCACAAGAATATGGTTTCTCTCCAGTGTGTGTACGCATATGTTTGACCATACTCGACTTCTCAGAAAATGCAGATCCACAAACACCACAAGAATATGGTTTATCTCCAGTGTGTGTACGCATATGTTTGACCATACTTGACTTCGATGAATATGCAGATCCACAAACACCACAAGAATATGGTTTATCTCCAGTGTGTGTACGCATATGTTTGACCATACTTGACTTCTCAGAAAATGCAGATCCACAAACACCACAAGAATATGGTTTATCTCCAGTGTGTGTACACTTATGTATTACTAAGTCAGACTTCTGTGAAAATGCGGATCCACAAACTTCACAATCATAAATTTTTTCTCCTGTGTGTGTCGACATATGTTTGACCAAACTTGATTTTTCTGAAAATAATGATCCACAAACTTTGTAAAAATATGGCTTCTATCCAGTGTGTGTACGCATATGACTGACCAAATGTGGGTTCTGAGAAAATGCAGACCCACAGATTTCACAAGAATACTGTTTCTCAGGTAGGCTGATGTCACATGAATATGGCCTATCTTTCCTGTTTATTCTCTGTTTTTTTTTAAAATGAAATGTCTTTTCCTTTATTGAATTTCTTAATATCCAATGTGCTTTTTGTACAGCCAGATCATCTGTGAAAAAAAAGGCATAAATGATATATTAATAGGGGAGAGAATAATATATGAAAGCAGTCTATATTATGAGAGATACATGGAATTACAATTTCAATAATACAGCAGTAGCTGCCACCAGTAAAAATGAAACACTTTGCAGAGAAAAAAGATTGCTTCATCATCATGTCATATTTTATAAAATGTATGCGATTGTAATCAGAACAAAGTCAATTCAAAAACAATTTAAATATGGACCTTGAAAAATGTTTTTGTTTTAGACACTGCCTTGGACTAATATCCCTAGCCTATACTACCTGTTGCAGAATTATCTGCTGCAGGCATCTCTGGAACATAGAATCAATAATAAAAATGAAATAATTTTCATAATTGTCTGCTCAAATTATATAGTATTTGAAAAATATTTTTAAACTTCAGAAAACAGATAAGTGTATGAAAAATTTGATAAGAAGATTTATTCGAACTTCAAAATGTTTAATAATTTCACATGTATTGAAAGAAAAATAAAAGCAAAAAGCACTAAAAATACTTACAGTGCAAGATGTCGAACCCGAACTTTCAAATTGAGTGCACTACCATGGTTCCAAAATGAGAGCTGATAGTTGATTTGTAATAAAAATCATTTTCATCAGGTTCAACAAGAGAAGATCCTCTGCTAAGAACGTCTTCTTGGACTTGTCAGCAACACCACAAACATCTGAGTCGAGAGATGATCTGACTAATAAAAACAAACAACCATTCTTAAATTATTGAATTACTTAGATTAAGAACAACATGGAAATTGTAGAGGGCCAAATGTTTAATAGAACACTTTATGCTATAAGAAATGTTTAATTCAGAAAAGATCAACTTGACTTTAAATTTGCTAATTTCCCACAAATATCAATTCAGAAATATATATTTTATTTTTGCAAGATTTTTAAAACCAATAATACTTTATTTACAAATCATTCAAAAAAATTGAAAATGGTAGTTTCAGTTGGTTTTTCTGAAAAAAAATAAATGAATGAATCCATTAAAATTAGAAAAGTAAGATTAACCTAAAAGTTACATGCATCCAATTCCCTCATACAGACAACAATTTTACTCAAATAACATGAAAGAAAAACAGGACCTGTCTTTAAGAAATGCTTGTATATTATTTTTTTATGCTCTAAGTAAGTAATGTTTATTTCAAATCAAATTAAATTAACATTAAATTTGCTAATTTTACACTAATAACAGGTCACAAATATAGATCTGATTTTTGGAAGTTTTTTTAAAACTGATAAATTTGTTTAAAAATCTCTTAAAATTAAGAAATGGCAGCGTTTAAGAAAATTTTCTGTAACCAGCCAAAAAGTCAAGATTCCGATCTGTATAATTTCCATTTGCAGTACACCAGAATATTTTTTCTTAATGGAAATAGTAAATTTAATCCTTTAGCTTTTAATTAAAATCAATAATAATTTTTCATTTTGATAAATTTATTTTAAACCTTAGGTATCAATGACCTTGCAAAAATTGAGGAACCTATAGTTATATCAAATTATAACCTTAGTTGTACCAAATTACTGAAGGCATCCATTTTCAACTATATTTTATCATATATAGGCATGTTCAATAATTTGCCTGAAATAACACTGCAGTCTAATGAAAAATGGTTCCGAACTTAATGAAAACACGATTTTATTGTGAAAAATTTATGTAATTAATAAGAAAGATCAAATATTTTTTTAATTTATTCACTTAGCGCACATTTGTAATTTTTTTTGAAAATATGTTATTTTTTTAGGTCAGAGGTCATGTAATATTTAGCATTAGTTTTTTTTCCACTCTTTTTTTAAGTTGAAAAACATTAATTTGGAAATTCTTGCAAAAATCTAATAATTGTTGGATTTTAAAGAAATTGTCAGAACTTATTAAAAAAAATGAATGAAATTATTTTAGAAATGTTTGTTTTTGAGAAATTCATTGTGATTTTTTCTGTTACCCACCCCCTTACTTAATTTTATGAAAACTTGATAATCCCAAATCTGTAACTCGCTGTATTTTTTTTTTATTCAATGCAGAAAACTTTAAAGAAAATAAATTCATTTTTTTGTAAATCAATAAACAATTCCAGCCAAGACACTATTTAATTAAAAACGCTTTTGGTTTGATTTGTTTTACAGCTTGTCAACCACAATGGGTTATATAATGCTGACAAAATTTTCATTGTTGTTAATACTTTTTTTTCCAAAAATCTATTTCTGGTAATAACTTTCCTTTTTTGGTAATATTCTTTTCAAAAATATATTGGTGGTATTATTTGTTTTTCAAAAATGCATAGCTGGTAATGTTTTTTTTTTTAATGTATTGCTAGCAACATCCTATTTTCAAAAATGTATTGCTGGTAATAACTTTTTTACAAAGCATTTCTGGTATTAAAACCTATTTTTACATTTTCATAGTATTTTTCACCCCAGTTTCGGGATTAACTATTTGCCCCCAGCTGGGACCCTAACAGGTTCTACCACCCTAGGTCAGGGTGGACCTGGGAACACCAGAAATTAAGAGGTGGTTCCATGCCCCACAAAATCTTCTGACCAGAGACCATGCTGTTGGTCGTAGTTTATCGTCCTACCTAGGACAGAAAGAAAAATAAAATTTTAATGGCTTTTCTGAATAATGCATATTAAGGACATTTTTATCTGAAGCCAAAATATTTTTTTGATGAAAAATGAATTTTTACAAGAATGCAAAGTGTGATAGAGTTGTTAAATATTTTAAAATTAAGTTTGAAACAGTGCATCTCTGGAAATGCTCTTATGAAAAGTTTCATTTTTACAGATATTAAATTTGAAAGCTTATTACAATCTGTGAAGTGGTGTATTGTTACAATAACTTTTTAATATCCTGAAAAATGTATTAAAAAAGTTTCTGACAAAACTGTCACTTCTGCCCCTCCATCCAATAAATTTCTGATGTTGTTGATACATTAACATAAACATCAATTCACACCTCCAAAACCAATCACCACATGTTTCTCTTATTTCCAACAAAATTTTTTCTACTAAAAAATTAATGTTTACTTCAAATTACATTAAGTTACTTTAAATTTTCTAAAATAACTTTTGAAAAAGTATAATTGAATTTTACAAGATTTTCAAATGGAGAATTTCACTTTTGTTTAGAAAACTGTCAATAATGGCTGCCATGAATGATTTAGAACAATCTTGATGATACAAAAAAAAAAGAAAAAGATTTTTAGCTAAAATTTCAGATGTGCTAGAAATAATTTAAAAATATTCACAAAATAATTTGGTTTTTCCTCTTAATAATAGCATAAACATTTAGAAAATCAAAAGTTGTTTAATCAAGTTTGGGGGCTTTTTTCATCAGGCTATGCTCTTTTTTTTTAGTGAAGTTTTGAACATACCTGTGTGTGTGTGTATATATATATATGGTTAATTTGCAGTTTAGCACCTGTACTCAGTTCACAATAAAATTTTCGACAAGACTTACATTTCTGCATAATTGTACATGCTTCATATGAATCTGGCTTGATAAATTTGATAAAATATAACATTTTGGGTTTATCAATAGTAAAAGTTTGGATTCATTCATGTTGCAGCAGCCATTACTGGCATTGTTAGTTTACATTTGCTGCAGAATGGTTATAAGTAATATTCACTTGTCTTGATTATTGTGCATGCAGTTCACAATTGAGCATGTGTACATAAATATTTCTCTTACACAGTAACAGAGACAAAACCAGTAAAAAAAAAAAAACAACCTTTTAACTACATTCTTCTGTGTTTAGATTTCCACAGCAAATGTATGCTAAGAAAACCAGTAATGGCTGCTGCCAATGATGCAAATGAAACCAAACTTTTGCTATTGATAATTCTAAAACTGTAGATTTTATCAAATTTATCAAGCCAGATTCAAATGTACATGTACAATTATGCATAAACGTAGATACTGCCACTTTTTCAGCATAAATTTTTAATATGTAAGGTTTAGAATGAATTTTTTTAAAATGAAAAATTATTCTTGAAGATTTCATTTTAGCTTTAATTGAAAGTGAAAGGATTAAATTTAATATTTCCAGCAAGTAAAACATTCTGGTGTATTTCAGTTAGAAATTATATAGATCGGAATGTTAAATATTTCCTCAGTTTCTTAAAAGTGGACATTTTCTTTTTTTTAAGAAATTTGTAAACAAAACAAATTTATCGATTTTAAAACTCCACCAAAAAAAATAAATATATTTCAGACATATTATCCGAGTAAAATTAGAAAATTTAATGTTAAACTAATCTGATTTGAAATAAATATTACTTACTTATAGCATTGAAAACTAATATACGATAATTTCTTAGTGATGGTCCTATCTTTCTTTGATCTTTATTGAAGTTTTGCAAAGTTTTCAAGGTGATGACAGGTCTTATGGATGACCAGAATTGACATAAATTTACAAAATCTAAGTGAATGCACTTTTTGTGGCTTTTAACTACCTAGTAATTTCTACAAATTAACATATTTTCTGCAATTATCTAATAATTTATTGACTTTTAATTACTTTTGAAGATGCTTTATGAAAAAATAAAAAATACTACAAAATTTTCTTAAATTAATCTCTCTGTAAAGGGACAAAGCTCTTACAACATGTGACCTTTTCATTAGTAATATCATATTTAGCCTTAAATTGATGAAAAAAGGGAACCAATTAAATAAAAAATAAACATTATTTTAAAATTTGAATAGTAAGACTATGTTCATTAATCTTTTTGATTTTCAATTTATAAATTTCTTTTCCACTTAATTAATATATCACATCCAGGAACTAGTCCAATACAGAATTTTGCACGATTTTTCAACTATTATAAATTATTATGATTAAAATTTAAAAAATTAATTTTTCATCTGAAAAATTTGATTTCTTCAGACAAGAGTGTAATATAACTTATTTACAAAAGTAATTAAAAGCTTTTCTAATTAAATAATGTCATAGTCTTATTGCATTTATTATTTTTCAATTCAAAGCAGATTTTCAATAATAATAATTAAATTTTGAAAAAAAAATGAGATGATTTACATTCCCCAAAGAGTCCTACTTTTTAACGAATAAAAAAAAAAAAAAAAAAAAAAAAAATTCAGGAAATAAAATGGTATTTCGTGTAATTTCATGAAATTAAGTAAGCAGAGTGTAACATTTATATATATATATATATATATAGGTATATATAAATGTTACACTCCGCTTACTTAATACCTATATATATATATAGGTATATATAAATGTTACACTCTACTTACTTTATATATATATATATATATATATATATATATATATATATATATATATTTTTTTTACCAAGATTTTTTAAAAAAAACTTTGAAACATAATTTTATTCATTTGTGAATAAGTCCGTAAAATTTCATTAAAATTTGACAATTGACTTTTACAAGAATTTCCAAATCAATGTTTTCAACAGAAAAACAGCATAAAAATGTCATAATAATTATTATGCCACACCGAAAACGTAAACAAAAACAAGATTTTAACCAAAATTTCGAAAGTTTTAGAAATAATAACAAATATTTTGATGATAATACTGCAATTTTATTAAGTTGGTGGCTTTTGCATTATGCTGATGCTGTTTTCCACAAAAAAGAGTATGTTCCTAGGTCAATGTAAGTATTTTTAGGTATCTTCGTGAGATTGCTAAAACCAGAGCATAGCATGATGAAAAAGACGCCAAACTTGACGAAAACAAAATTTTAGCGTCTAAACGTTTATGTTATTATGAAGAGAAAAGACCAAAGTATTTTTTAATTATTTTAAAAAATTTTCCTTCTTTTTAGAACATTCTAAATTTTGATTAAAAAAACCTTGTTTCTCTTTGCGTCACTGGAACTAGTAAAATAACATAAAATTTTAGTGCATTTTTTTCTGTATGACAGACATAAATTTTGAAAATCTTGCAAAAATAAAAATAATTGTCGGATTTTAATGAAACTTTCAGAAACTATTCACAAATGATGGAACTCGTTATAAATGTTTTTCTTTTTTAAAGTCATGGCAATTTTTTTTTTCTTATGCATTTCTCCCTCCCCCATAACTAATTCTATGAAAATTCTATAATTTCAATTTTGGGAAGATTAGTGATTATATTAGTTAAAAGCACAAGGCTTTGAGGAAACCAAATCATGTTTTTTGTTTTTTCTTTAGTTGGACCACCTCCTCCTGAAAATCGTCTCTGAATTGTAACATACAAAACTCAATAAAACAAAAATATTATTTAATTTCAAAGCTTTTAATTGCTTTTATTTATTTCAATGAACATGGGCAATATTGTCTGAAAGCAAAAAGATTTTTGATGAAAAATGAATTTTTAAAACAATTATTTGTTATTTCTGAAATATCTTATTATTTTTACATTATGTTGTTAATTCTTCTAAAATTAGGGAAAAGTTAGAATTTAACGAATGTTGTTATTAAGCTGATATATATTTACAGATTGTAATTTCCAAAGCTTCTTACAAACTAACGAACAAAAGTATATAAAAAAAATATAATTTGTGTCAATAATGACTGTAAATCAAATCAACAGATGACTGGAAGTATCATGCGTGCAATAAAATAAGTCATGTGTTTAAGTCTAGTATTTAACTTAAATACTGAATTATTTGTTATTTCTTTAATTATAATAGATTTTTACATTTTAGTTGTTAAAATATTATAAAATTAGTTAAAAGCCGCATTCAGTTTCATAAATGTCTTTTTGAGATATGGATTTATTTTTTTCGAAATATGTGTGAAGTTAAATTGATTTTTCAATTTCAACTGAGAAGGGTCCCCAGAAGTATCAGTATCATCTTATGGAATTTAAATTTGTATTTTATGTACACTTATGAAATTTAATCTCACTCTCAACAGTCTTATTTTAATTTCTTTATAATATATTTTCCATAAAGCTTCATAAACATAAAAGCTAAGTACAAAAAAAAATTAGAGCACTGAAAGTTTTCTTTAAAAATAACGAGACAAATACTTTGTTCATTCAAATCTAAATAACTTCACTTCTCTCCTTCCGCAGAAGGAATTATCCTCATGTAAGCTATCAAAACGTCATGAATGTCATTCGTCACCTTTTCCAGCTGGACAGTCGAACTCTCTACCTTCGGGCAGAAAGGAACCCGAATGAGGCTCCGACAAAGGGCAGAGTCTCGTTCTGGGAGGTAGACTGCCCCTGAACCCGTTTATACGGGTTCGAAAAGGGAATATTTTTTGCAGAGTCTATGGGCTCGTAGAACCAACATTAAACCAGCCTTGTGCCACATGCAATCCTCGTGGGAGGGTAGCTAAATATACATTCGTCACCTTGTCAAGTGACGCGAAAGGTTATGCTTTATTTTATTTTCAAACTACATCTTTTTCGCACAGAAACTAAGTTAAGCTTGGTTCAAAATATTTTAAATAAACATTATAATTTCTGATTTTCTTAAAATAAGTTTTGAAAAAATTATAATTGATTTTTCAAAGAATTTCAAACTGTGATTTTCTTTTTTAGTGATCTCATGAAGGTACATATAATTATGCCACCCCGAAGACGTAAACAAAACATTTTAACCAAAATTTCGAATGTTTTCTGTCTTAATGACATAAACATTTGGCGATAATACTTTATTTTTATTAAGTTGGTGGCTCTTTCATTATGCTGATGTGGATGTTCCTGGGTAAATGTACACTCTTATTAATAGCAAGCTTTTCTTTTTTTTCACGATAATTTTTTTTTATTTCATTCAGTTTGGGACCTTTTTTCATCATGACATGCTGTTTTTTCTCTTCGTAAGAGCTGTACGTAAAAATTAGGTACTCAGTCTTATATTTTACCTGTCTCAGTTCTAAAATTTTTAATTCTAAATTTATTTTTTTAGCGAAGTATAATATATTATATATAATAGCACAGCACATATCAGAAAAACCTCCGAGAGGTCGACTGTTGAAGAATTTTTTTTGTGTTTTTTTTCTCAAGTCTTGTTCGCCATTACAAAACTCGTGGCTTTTTCAACGAGAAACAAAACATAAACAGTTTTCTATAAACCTTGTCAGACATAAAACAAAAAAATCATTTGAATTGATAGACAGGGAATTTCAAATGTGCTTACCGCTTTTTAGCCACGCAGTTGTTGCTACGATGACGTATGCGATTTAAAGAGGCGGTGTCTAACGGTGTACGTTCCCTTGTGATAACATATCCACAAGTAAAAAGGGAGATAACTCGCACACATTTACTAAGAGACCAAACAATCAAATTATATCTACATTTTTAGGGGTACCCCTGAAGCGGTGTAATGGTTAGCAAGCTTGTCTCGCTAGAACAATTACGACTGAATAGTGACTTCGATCCTCATCTGGGTGCCTCATTCTTTCGGCCTTGTGCTACATCTAAGCTCTGCTTGGAAAGTCACTATTCACAAAAACACATTATTGATGAAAAAAGAAGAAAAACTGCTTACAATTTATTTCATGTCTAATCAACAACTGTTACATTTTAAACTAAAAGTTAACTTTTCATCTTATGTCTGATTCTTGAACTAAAGACATAAAGATAAAAAAAAACTTTTACTGGTGAAATCCATAAAAAAGGAATCATTTAAGAAAATATGAAAATAATCAAAATACTTTATTAAGAAAAATATAATTTTTGAAGAATAATGGTTTCTTTACATAAATTGTTTTCAGGTTTTGTTTAAATTTATTACAAAAAAAAAAAACAATATTTTTTAAACGTATTTTCAATTGACGTGTATAAACGTGCAGATTTTTATAAGTACGAGTGACCATACACAATATTATGAGGAAAGTAAGAGCAATGACTATAGTAAATTTAAAGTCAAAATTATTCAAATTTAATAAAACATTACATTATTACAGATAATACTTTCCTGAATTTCTAAATTTACTTAGTATTTAAGAATTAGATAAAAAATGCGCCGAGTCATTTTTTTCGATTATGTTAAAATCTCCGTAGAAGAACAAAAAAGAACTGTCAACACAAAATTAGCTAATTTGAAATATAATCTGTCTTGAAACAAATATTATTTGCTTTAAGTTTAAAATACCACAGACATAAATTTTTATGCAAATAGTGTTTTTATTTGACATTAATATATTTAATATAAAAAATTGATTTTTAAAATCTTAGTGCATGATGATTTGTAATAAGTTTCTCTAGTTTTCAATTGATGACAACGCAATCAAAGTAAATTTGAAATTTTATAAATTATTATAATTAAAATTCAGAAATAATTAAAATATAAAAAATGAGAAAAATTATTGTAAAAATTCAAGCTTCATTATTTTTTCTGAAATATTATTTCTAAAAGCAAAAGCAATTAAAAGCTTTTCTAATTAAATAATTTTGCATTATTTTTATTTACAGTTCGGAGCAGTTTGAAAACAAAAATTGATGATTTATATTCTCCAAGAACTACTGCTTTTAACAAATAAAACAAATTTTGGGATGAAAAAGTTCACTTATATGTAGCATCAGAAAGGAAAACTTGAAATTTCTAGAGCACATTCTGAATCATCAGCCAGTTGAGTGATACCTCATCATCCAAGGCCATATGAAGCAAAATTCCTCCCTAGCCTCAAGTACACTTTTTCTTCTAGGCCTTCAGTGCTTCCCAGATTTCCTCCTCCATTATGCAACCCTCGCAAACAGCCAAATAGTTATTAAACTGAGCTGCTCTCAGACTGGGCTCCATGGTGAAAATCTTCTGAAAGTAGTCAGTTTCTGGTTGGTGTAGCAGTGGAGGGGGATTGGGCATTGGCTTGTTCCATGTCTCGTTCTGTCCTGCTTTGTCCAAACCTTTTATTTTTACACATTCTTCTAACACATCCCCCTCCCCTTTTTCATGAGGTGGACCGAGGTGAAGGATATTCCTCCACTTCCATAAGAGAAACCGATTATTGCTCATTTAGCTGCAAATGTTGCTGCTGCTATTCTTGCTTCAGCTGCTCCTTCTGTTGCTACTGCGGCTGCATTTTGGTCTTGTGGGAAATCCTGCTGAGCAGAGAGTAAAGTGGTATTGTAATTGGTCTAGTTGATATGAATGGACAATTGTAGATGTCTGTTTATGGCTGCATGAATAACATGACCACACAATTTATATTAAACGTAAAATACCACAAAACATGAAATACAAGAAGGAACAATAATGGTTTTAAAAACATAACATTTGTATTTGTGTGTTGATGTAAATGCATAGAATTTAAGATCTGTTGGAGTTATGACTCTTAGACTGTGAATATTTTTAATTTTATCTGAACTCAGAAAAGTAGAATTAATTATAAAGATGAGAAATGCAGAATAAACTGTCGTTTTAGAAGAATATTTCAAAGAGAAATGTTATTGTGGCATGTTTTGAAATATTCTGTATGTTTGTAATGAAGGTTGAAAAAGTTTGTACGTACGTGCATGCGTGAATATGCTTTTAACTTCTGACCACCCATGGTCAAGATGAGAATCCTTAAGATCAGATCTTCTCGGGCGAATGAAGAAAGAAGAGCGAGAAAGCAAGCTTGTGTCTGTTATTTTAATTATTTATAATCACGTGACAGGATTGCAGCAAATTGGCGGGAAACTTGACTTGGTCACGCGCTGGAAAAATATTTGTATGTGGGTGGATTGCAATGTCCACTTGTGTGTTTATTAACCAATTAGAATTTCCTGAAAATATTTACTATGCAGTGTAGGCTCTCTGATCCACTTTATTGCATAAAAATGTACAAAATTATACACTGATAAGAAAGTGGTAGTGGGATGCTACAGTATCCTCCGTAGATCCCCTTCTCTCCATCATCTTTCCAATCATCGTGGGTCTTGGTGATCTTGTCCTCCCCCACTTTTACTGCAAAAGTGTAGCATAAGGTCAAAAGGGAAGTGAGGAAAGGCTGACCTTTATGATTAACTAGGAATAGGGCAATCAACAATCATGACCCATTCATTCATTACATTATACGCATTCATCACAAGAATTTATCTATCACCTCTCAAACCTGCATATACCACAATACCAGATACATACATCTGGCCTACAAAATACCCAGTGATATAAAATTTTGATAAATGTTTAATGTCTCCTTTTGTTCTTTTTTTACATTTTTTCATTTTCTATTTTGCATTTTGACAGAATCAAGAACCATACTCACTAATGGATTGGGATGAATAAAAAATCGATGATAGAATGAGAAAATCAAAGGCTGACCAATCAGGCGGCCTGAAGGACAGCAGCCAGGTACTTCAAAATAAGCACAAATAATAAAATAAGACTTAACCACTGCATAAAATTTTGAAAGAAAAACATTTATTACAAAAGTAAAGATACAAAAAAACATTTATCACAAAGGTAAAGATACAAATATATTTAGTCAGATTGAGGTGGTTTTTATGTCTACATTTAAAAATTAACACGTTATCTTTGTTGAGTAATATGTTCGGATCTTTATGCCTTATCATTAGGATCTTCTCTTTTATACACAAGTCACATCGGTCTCCAAAATTTATTGGAGTTCTTGCCCTCGAGACGATTTTCCATTTTACTTGTGGGGTTAAGTTGCTCTCCAACAAATACTAATAATGTTTTGACAGTGCTGTTTGGTGTTTTTTTACATTTATTTGTGAAGGACTGGCGATGGTTATAAAAACGTTGCTTCCAATTTCCCGTTGATATTCCTATATATATCTTTTTCTGTTTAATAACTTCTTTGGGAAAAATTGTAGCTTCATATATTACGTTTTCTGTCGTGCATATTCCCTCTACTGGACAAATGGATCCTTCCCTGCAATTACCGGTAAATGTTTTCTTTTGGTTTGCATTAAGATCTTTTTGTAGCTGATTATTATGAAATTCTCTTATAATTTTGCTAATGTGAGAGCTAATAACTTTTTCTACATTGCTCATGCAGGAATAACTAATTTTTAAATTCATTTTGTTGAACATCTTTTTCAATAGTTCATTTTTACTAAAATGTTTGTCTATTAGTTTAAGCAAGTATTTCCCTATATTAATATTCGAAAGTCTACAGAAAGGTGGGTTGAACCATATAATCTTCCTTTTCCTATTCTTGGACTTAGTGGATGTGTTTTTGATTTATTTATATAATTTAGTGTTTGTTTAAATTTACTCTTTAATAGGGATTGATTGTATGGCAATTTATTTTGGTTAAAAATTGTTTTACTAGGAGGCAGTTTGTTTATTCTTGTATTAACTGTATTTAGAATTTGGTTTATAATTGTTTTTGGGTGGTTTGAGTTGATATTTATGTATATGGGTGATTGGTTTTCCTTTTGGAAGGGTTTATAAGTGTTATTATTGACATCAAATGTTACGTCTAGAAAATTTACTATTTTTAGATTAGATGATATTTCGATTTTAAATCCTAGAAATTCGAATGCTTTAATTATTTTCTTCTGTAGTTGGGATGTCAGAGGACCATTGGAATTACGTATAACAATGAAACCATCATCCCTGTAAATCCCTATATTGTGGGGGGTTAAGGAATCTACTGAGAATATCTAAAAGATGTGTCTCCACCCACGAAAGGGTACAAGTATCAGTATATTGCTGTGATGAAGTATTAACTGAAGAAAGACTCAGAGGAATAGTTTTAGGTAGACAGAAGAGAGTGTTGTCTCTGCCAGACAAACACCATGGTGGGGGATATGACTTTAAGGCAGCAGAAGTAACTGGGAAGAGCAAAGCTTGTGCCTTCTATTTGCAGAATGAGGTAACTTCCAAATTGTGAAAAATTAAGGATGTTACAGAAAAATTTTAAACAAAGGAACTTTGAATTTAGCTAATTAGAAGCATGCTAGTTTAATGCATAGCAGTTCGGATTCCAGTTGAATCCATTACACTTACATCCTAATACCCTAGGGAAAGGTATGAATCCTCTTCTTCTCCCACCAGTTATGGGCAAATAGCAGGAGAGACCAGGTTCTATAGCCTTGGATGGCAACTGGTCTACCACAGAAAGTAATGGCAACCTATCGCAGGAAAAAATCTGCTTCATCAGTCATGTATCGAAAGATACATGATCGCCTAAGTGTGTATCACGCATGGCACATAACTGACTGAGCCAGAGAATTTGGAAAAACCTGAAGACTCCTAACAGGAAGCAAAGCCCATAAAAAGCAGATCACTTGCAGAGGCAAATAGAGGGGACCAGGAGAAGAGTGAGGGACAACCGTTCCATGTGACTTCCTGCCAATCTATTTCTGGTAATATTTTTCTTTAAAAATATATTGCAGATAATATTTTTTCTTTTCCAAAAAATCTATTTCTGGTAATATTTTGTCTGTAATAATTTCCTTCAAAACTATATTGCTGATAATAACTTTCTTCAAAAATGTACTGCTGTTAATAATTTTTCCTCCAAAAAGGTATTAATACTTATTTTTACACCTCCACAGCGTTTTGACCCCTATTTGGGGGCCAACTATTTGCCCATAGCTCTAATAGGTGCTACCACCCCGGGTGAGGGTGGACTTGGGAAAACCAGCAATTAAGAGGTGGTTCCAAGCTCCTTAAGATCTCCTGATCAGAGGCCTTGCTATTGGATGTAGTTTATTGTCTTACACAGTATGCTTCATTTGGTGGGGGTCTTATCCCTCTGCAGAGGTGCATTCGGTGTATTCTGAAGCACCATCCAACAAGGACATCTTCAACTGTTGCTTAAAGAACACAACTGGGTGATGTGAAGAGAGAGACAATGCCTTTTGATGTTCTTACATTCTCATCATGGATGTATCTTTTTTATTCTATATGCTTTAATGAAACTTAGTAGAATAAGTAATTTTACTTTTTATATTGCAGCAGAAGTAACCTTTTTAGTTAAATGACACTGGTTTTATTTTGTTATTATTTTCTTACCTGTCTGAATTCAAACCATTGTCCCCAATGTGGTCTTAATTATTCCAAATTTAAGAGTAATATTATTCTATGGCAATATACAGTGTAACCCGGATATAAGAGAGTTATTGGGACCGGAGAAGTCTCTTATATCCGGGTTTCTCTTACATCCGGGTTTGGTCTATTTTGTTTAGGTAAGTATGGGAACACTTCATATAATGCTTTTTACGTACAGAACACTAGTTTATTTAACAGTTATAGATATAAAAAAGACAGACAAAAATACATTTTCAATCAGTTTTCAAAATAATTCAATCAAAAATTACTTTTTCTTAAAAAAAGTCAGTCATTTTTGATTGTACAGAAATCTCTTTGTTAACATCATGAACACACTTTCATACAGTCCGAAAATCATTTTCAATGCGCCATCAGGATTACCGCTTTTTGCTTCAAAGTAGGCTGTCAGAGTTTCAAGCGCATTCAATGCAGCCAGAGAATTTGGCACTGGTTTGTCAGTTTCAGAAACTTCAGAACTTATGCTTTCAGCATCATCATCTTCGTCAAAATCTTGATCATCCATATTTATACCACGTGTGATGTCCGTGTCAGTCAGTTCTCTATAACATTGTGTACGGTCATCGAAGCTGATAAATTCGTTGAAATCTGTTTGCTCCATGCCCGATGGTGGAGAAACTTGATCATTTTCATTGAGTATCTCTTCCACTTCAGCCTGTAATTCAATGACAAAGCCGGCCTTTTTAAAACAATTTTGAATTGTTGACAGTTTTTCATTTTGAGCAATCATTTTTCGATCAAGCGTTTTCATAACGTCAGTAAACAGCTGAGTAATCATCAAGGCTTTACAATTAGCGAAGTAAGAAAACAGCAGAGTTTTGATATTTTTAAAGCAGCATGGTAGCTCCATGAGCACATGCTTATGTAAACCATTGTGTAAGTGCTTCGTTAATGTCCTTGTGCACGAATTGGCGCTTTTCTTTGCGATTAGTGTTTCCGTTCATTTGCATGCAAGAACTGAGATCGTATTCTTTCTTGAGAATTTTTGCTGCTGTTCAATAACCGATTCCGTACTTTTTGGCTGCAGCTGCCAGTTTAGTTTCATCACTTTAACCCTAACCCTGGAAAAAATCCCAGTGTGCATTTTGGTGCTTCTGTCTATAAATTAGGAAGAGGAAGTATTTTTAATCACCAGTGTGCATACGCATATATCTGACAACACTTGACTTCTCTGAAAATGCAGATACACAAACTTCACAAGATTATGGTTTCTCTCCAGTGTGTGTACGCATATGTTTGACCATACTTGACTTCCATGAAAATGCAGATCCACAAACATCACAAGAATATGGTTTTTCTCCAGTGTGTGTACGCATATGTTTGACCATACTTGACTTCCATGAAAATGCAGATCCACAAACATCACAAGAATATGGTTTTTCTCCAGTGTGTGTACGCATATGTATTACTAAATTAGTCTTCTGTGAAAATGAAGATCCACAAACTTCACAAGGATAAAGTTTTTCTCCTGTGTGTGTCCACATATGTTTGACCAAACTTGATTTTTCTGAAAATGATGATCCACAAACTTTGCAAGAATATGGCTTCTCTCCAGTGTGTGTACGCATATGATTAACCAAATTTACCTTCTGAGAAAATGCAGATCCACAAACTTCACAAGAATATGGTTTCTCTCCAGTGTGTGTACGCATATGTGTTATTAAATTAGACTTCTCTGAAAATGCAGATCCACAAACTTGACAAGAAAATGGTTTCCCACCAGTGTGTGTACGCATATGATTGACCAAATTTGGCTTCTGAGAAAATGTAGATCCACAAACTTCACAAGAATATGGTTTCTCTCTAGTGTGCATATGCATATGTGTGACCATACTTGACTTCCGTGAAAATAATGACCCACAAACATCACAAGAATATGGTTTCTCTCCAGTGTGTGTACGCATATGTGTGACCATACTTGACTTCTGTGAAAATGCAGATCCACAAACTTCACAAGAATATGGTTTCTCTCCAGTGTGTGTACGCATATGTTTAACCAAGTCTGGCTTCAGTGAAAATGCAGATCCACAAACATCACAAGAATATGGTTTCTCACCTGTGTGTGTAAGCATGTGTGTCCCTAAATATGACTTCCGTGAAAATGCTGAACCACAAACTTCACAAGAATATGGTTTCTCTCCAGTGTGTGTACGCATATGTGTGACCATATTTGACTTCTGTGAAAATGCCGATCCACAAACTTCACAAGAATATGGTTTCTCTCCAGTGTGCGTACGCATATGTTTGACCAAATTTTGCTTCAGTGAAAATGCAGATCCACAAACTTCACAAGAATATGGTTTCTCACCTGTATGTGTAAGCATGTGTGTCACTAAATATGACTTCCGTGAAAATGCTGAACCACAAACTTCACAAGAATATGGTTTCTCTCCAGTGTGTGTACATATATGATTGACCAAATTTGGCTTCTGTGAAAATGTACATCCACAAACTTCACAAGAATATGATTTTTTCATATGTGCAGCCATCCAGTCTATTATGTTTAACTTCACAACAGGTAGGCTGATGTCACATGAATATGGCCTATCTTTCCTGTTTATTCTGTGTTTTTGGAAAATGAAATGTCTTTTCCTTTATTGAATTTCTCAATAATAACCAATGTGGTTTTTGTACAGCCCAATCATCTGTGAAAAAAAAGGCATAGGTGGTATATTAATAGGGGAGTGAATAATATATGAAAGCAGTCTATATTATGAGAGATACATCGAATTAAAATTCCGATAATACAGCAGTAGCTGCCACCAGTAAAAATGAAACACTTTGCAGTGAAAAAAGATTGCTTCACCATCATGTCATATTTTATAAAATGTATGTAATTGTAATCAGAACAAAGTCAATTCAAAAACAATTTAAATATGGAACTTGAAAAATGTTTTCGTTTTAGACACTGCCTTGGACTAATATCACTGACAAAGTCTATAGCCTATACTTCCTGTTGCAGAATTATCTGCTGCAGGCATCTCTGGAACATAGAATCAATAATAAAAATGAAATACTTTTCATAGTTGTCTGCTCAAATTATATAGCATTGGAAAAATATTTTTATTTAAACTCCAGAAAACAGATAAGTGTATGAAAAATTTGATAAGAAGATTTATTCGAACTTCAAAATGTTTAACAATTTCACATGTATTGAAAGAAAAATAAAAGCAAAAAGCACTAAAAATACTTACAGTGCAAGATGTCAAACCCCAACTTTCAAATTGAGTGCAATACCATAGTTCCAAAATGAGAGCTGATAGTTCATCTGTAATAAAACAATCATTTTCATGAGGTTCAACAAGAGAAGATCCTTTGCTAAGAACGTCTTTTTGGACTTGTCAGCAACACCACAAACATCTGAGTCGAGAGATGATCTGACTAATAAAAACAAACTACCATTTTCATCAGTGCCAAAATACTGTAAGCTGTAACCCTCTACAATGTCGTTCTTAATCTAAGTAATTCAGTAATTTCAGAAATTTATATGAATACCATAAAAAAATTATCAACTTATTGAATTAGATTAAGAACAACATGGAAATTGTAGAGGGCTAAAGCTTATGTAATGTTTCTTTAAATGCTTACATAGAACATTTTATGCTATAAGAAATATTTAATTCAGAAAAGATTAACTTGACTTTAAATTTGCTAATTTCCCACAAATATCAATTCAGAAATATATATTTTATTTTTGCAAGATTTTTAAAACCAATAATTATATTTTATTTACAAATCATTCAAAAAAATTGAAAATGGTAGTTTCAGTTGGTTTTTCTGAAAAAAAAAAGTAAGATTAACCTAAAAGTTATATGCATCCAATTCCCTCATGCAGACAACAATTTTACTCAAATAACATGAAAGAAAAACAGGACCTATTTTTAAGAAATGCTTGTATATTATTTTTTTATGCTCTAAGTAAGTAATGTTTATTTCAAATCAAATTAACATTAAATTTGCTAATTTTACTCTAATAACAGGTCACAAATATAAATCTTATTTTTGGAAGATTTTTAAAACCGATAAATTTGTTTTCTTTAAAAATCTCTTAAAATTAAGAAATGGCTGCATTTAAGAAAATTTTCTGTAACCAGCCAAAAAGTCAAGATTCCAATCTATATAATTTCCATTTGCAATACACCAGAATATTTTTCTTACTGGAAATAGTAAATTTAATCCTTTAGCTTTTAATCAAAATCAAGAATGATTTTTCATTTTGAAAAATTTATTTTAAACCTTGCAAAAATTGAGGAACCTATAGTTATATCAAATTACTGAAGGCATCCATTTTCAACTATATTTTATCATATATAGGTATATTCAATAATTTGCCTGAAATAACAGTGCAGTCTAATGAAAAAAGGTTCCGAACTTAATGAAAACATGATTGTATTATGAAAAATTTATGTTATTAATAAGAAAGATCAAATATCTTTAAAAATTTATTCCATTCGTGCACATTTGTAATTTTTTGAAAATATGTTTTTTTTAGGTCAGAGGTCATGTAATATTTAGCATTAGGTTTTTTTAACCCTTTTTTCAGTTGAAAAACATTAATTTGGAAATTCTTGCAAAAATCTAATAATTGTTGGATTTTAAAGCTTATTACAATCTGTAAAGTGGTGTATTTTTACAATAACTTTTTAATATCCTGAAAAATGTATTAAAAAAGTTTCTGACAAAACTGTCACTTCTGCCCCTCCATCCAATAAATTTCCGATGTTGTTGATACATTAACGTAAACATCAATTCACACCTCCAAAACCAATCACCACTGTTAGATATGCTTCTCTTATTCCAACAAAAGTTTTTATGCTAAAAAATTAATTAATGTTTGCTTCAAATTACATTAAGCTACTTTAAATTTTCTAAAATAACTTTTGAAAAAGTATAATTGAATTTTAAAAGATTTTCAAATGGAGAATTTCACTTTCGTTTAGAAAACTGTCAATAATGGCTACCATGATAAAATTTTCTTAAATTAATCTCTCTGTAAAGGGACAAAGCTCTTAGAACATGTGACCTTTTCATTAGTAATATCACATTTAGCCATAAATTGATGAAAAAAGAGAACCAATTAAATAAAAAATAAACAATTATTTTAAAATTTGAATAGTAAGACCATGTTCATTAATCTTTTTGATTTTCAATTCATAAATTTCTTTTCCACTTAATTAATATATCACATCCAGGAACTAGCCCAATACAGAATTTTGCATGATTTTTCAACTATTATAATTAAAATTTAAAAAATTCTTGTAAAAATTAATTTTTCATTTGAAAAATTTGATTTCTTCAGACAAGAGTGTAATATAACTTATTTACAAAAGTAATTAAAAGCTTTTCTAATTAAATAATGTCATAGTCTTATTGCATTTATTATTTTTCAATTCAAAGCAGATTTTCAATAATAATAATTAAAGTTTGAAAAAAATTTTACATTCCACAATGAGTCCTACTTTTAAAAAAAAATTCAGGAAATAAAATGGTATTTTGTGTAATTTCATGAAGTTAAGTAAGCGAGGTGTAACATTTATATATATCTATATATATATATATATATTTTTTTACCAAGAGGAAAGACCAAAGTATTTTTTAATTATTTTCAAAAAGTTTCCTTCTTTTTAGAACATTCTAAATTTTGATTAAAAAAACCTTGTTTCTCTTTGTGTCACCGGAACTAGTAAAATAACATAAAATTTTAGTGCATTTTTTTCTGTATGACAGACATAAATTTTGAAAATCTTGCAAAAATAAAAATAATTGTCGGATTTTAATGAAACTTTTAGAAACTATTCAAAAATGATGGGACTCATTATAAATGTTTTTCTTTTTTGAAGTCATGGCAAAATTTTTTTCTTCTTATGCATTACCCCCTCCCCCATAACTAATTCTATGAAAACTCTATAATTTCAATTTTGGGAAGATTGGTGATTATATTAGTTAAAAGCACAAGGCTTTGAGGAAAACAAATCATGTTTTTTTTTTTCTTTAGTTGGACCACCTCCTGAAAATCATCTCTGAATTATGTTGGCAAGTTGACAACACATATCATTCCTGATCAGCTTGTGTCCATCAATCTTGCGTATTGTGACAATGTGTTGCGTGGGTGGTGTTTTTTATGTTGCTACTTGTGGCTAGAATGGTGGTGTAGGTAGGGAATCTTGTGAGATGAACATCAAAATCTGGTTGTTTTCTTTAAGCATCAGCTTAGGGTAAAAATCAGATCTAATAGAAAGAGTTTGATTTTAACAGATGTCAGTGAAAGGTGAGCGATTGAGGCAAACCTGGTTTGTGTGGATGAGCCTAGCTTTCATTTTCTATTTTAAGTCCCCTTCATGCAACGGGGTAGTTTCTTGTGGTAATAAATTTTTTTACAAAGTATTTCTGGTATTAAAAAGTATTTTTACATTTTTTTAGTATTTTTTTTACATTTTTCATAATATTTTTGACTCCAGTTTTGGGATTAACTATTTGGCCATAGCTGGGACCCTAACAGGTCCTACCACCCTAGGACAAGTTGGACCTGGGAACACCAGTAATTAAGAGGTGGTTCCATGCCCTGTAAAACCTCCTGATCAGAGACCTTGCTTTTGGACGTAGTTCATTGTCTTACCCAGGACACGGATATAGTTTATCATCATACCCAGGACAGAAAAAAAAAAAAAAAAAGAGAATTTTAATGGCTTTTCTGAATAATACATATCAAGGACATTTTTATCTGAAGCCAAAATATTTTTGGATGAAAAATGAATTTTTTATAATAATGTTTTTTTTTTGTTTTAATTTTAAATGCAAAGTGTGATAGAGTTGTTAAATATTTTAAAATTAAGTTTGAAACCGTGCATCTCTGGAAATGCTCTTATGAAAAGTTTCATTTTTACAGATATTAAATTTGAAAGCTTATTACAATCTGTGAAGTGGTGTATTGTTACAATAACTTTTTAATATGCTGAAAAATGTATTAAAAAAGTTTCTGACAAAACTGTCACTTCTGCTCCTCCATCCAATAAATTTCCCTGATATTGTTGATACATTAACGTAAACATCAATTCACATTCTAAAACCATTCACCACTGTTAGACATGCTTCTCTTATTTCAAATGAAATTTTTTCTACTAAAAAATTAATTAATGTTTGCTTCAAATTACATTAAGTTGCTTTAAATTTTCTAAAATAACTTTTGAAAAAGTATAATTTTACAAAATGTTTAAATGGAGAATTTCACTTTTGTTTAGAAAACTGTCAATAATGGCTGCCATGAATAATTTTAGAACAATCTTGATGACTCAAAAAAAATAAACAAGATTTTTAGCTAAAATTTCGGTTGTGCTAGAAATGATTAAAAAACATTCAAAAAATACTTTGGTCTTTCCTCTTAATAATAGCATAAACATTTAGACAATAAAAAGTTGCTTAATCCAGTTTAGGGCCTTTTTTTTTTTATTAAGGTATGCTCTTTTTAGCAAAGTTTTTAACATATTTGTATATATATATATATATATGTTTAATTTGCAGTTTATGATCTGTACTCATTTCGCAATATTTTCAGAAGGCTTATATTTAATGCATAATTGTACATGCTTCATTCGATTCTGGCTTGATAAATTTGATAAAATGTACCATTTTGGGATTATCAATAGTAAAAGTTTGGATTGATTCATGTCGCAGCAGCCATTACTGGTGTTGTTTGCTTAAATTTGCTGTGGAATGGCTATGATTAATATTCACTTGTCTTGATTATTGTTAATGCAGTGCACAATTGAGCATGTTTACATAAATAGTTCTCTTGCTCAGTAACTGCGACAAAACCAGCAACAAAAGCCTGTTGACTACATTCTTCCGTGTTTAGTTTTCCATGGCAAATCTATGCTAAGAAAATGAAACCAAACTTTTACTATTGATAATTCTAAAACATATTTGAAATAAATATTACTTATTTATTGCATTGAAAAGTAATATACAATAATTTCTGATGATGGGTTGTATCTTTCTTTGATCCTTATTGAAGTTTTGGTAAGTTTTCAAGGTGATGACAGGTCTTATGGATGACCAGAATTGACATAAATTTACGAAATCTAAGTGAATACACTTTTTGTGGCTTTTAACTACTTTGTAATTTCTCCAAATTAACATATTTTCTGCAATTATCTAATAATTTATTGACTTTTATATAACTTTTGAAGATGCTTTATGCAAAAATAATAATTTTATAAACACTATAAAATTTTCTTAAATTAATCTCTCTGTAAAAGTCATGTGACCTTTTCATTAATAATGTCACATTTAGCCTTCAATTAATGAAAAAAGGAACCAATTAAGTAAAAAAATAAACAATTATTTTAAAATTTGAATAGTAAGACTACTTTCATTAATCTTTTTGATTTTCAATTCATAAATTTCGTTTCCACTTAATTACTATATCACATCCAGGAACTAGCCCAATACAAAATTTTACATGATTTTTTAACTATTATAAATTATTATAATTATAATTTAAAAAAAAAAAAAATTACGTGATTTACATTCTCCAAGGAGTCCTACTTTTCATGAATAAAACAATTCAGGAAATGGTATTTTGCGTAATTTCATGAAATTAAGTAAGCGGGGAGTAACATATATATATATATATATACCTCCATTAAGTCGTGTAAAAAGCAGCATATCACGATAAAAAAGGCCCATAAATCAACGAAAACAAAGTTTTGTCTCAATATGTTTATGTTGTTATGAAGAGGAAAGACCAAAGTATTTTTTAATTATTTTTTGTAAGTTTTTACTCCTTTCTAGCACATAGAAAATTTTGATTCAAAATTCTGTTTTTTTTTTTTTTGACAGTGCAATAATAGAAAAAAAAAGTTTTGTTTTGTCCTTTTCCCGAGGAAAACACATGTTGATTAGGAAATTCTTGCAAATATCAAATAATTGTCGGATTTTAAAGAAACTTTTAGTATTTACTCCGAGATGAATGAAATTATTTTTGAAACTTTTTTTTTTTTAGAACATCTTGTTAAAAAGATATTATCCTTTTTAACATGTTTCCACCAACTTACATATTTTCATGAAATTTTGAGAAATTAAATCTTTAAGCATAGGATTTGTTTTATTAGTCAAAAACAGGACTCTTTATAGAAAGTAAATCACCACTTTTTTTTTTGTAAAACAGTTACCAGTTTCAGAGAAAATATGCTCTGAATTTAAAAAAAAAGGTAAAATACTATGACATTAATTAATTAGAAAAGCTTTGACTTGCTATTTTTTGTAAATACGTTATATTAAGGACATTATTTTGTGAAGAAATATTTTTCGATGAATAATGTTTTTCCATTAACTTCTTAATAATTCAAAAATCATCTAAACTTCTGTATTGCTTTTAAGCACATAATGCAATGATAACGTTAATGGAAAAGTAAATTTATGAATCGAAATTTGAAAAGAAGATAAGTCGTTTGTACCTGAATATTTTTAAAAAAATTTTTATTGAAAAAAACCTTTATAATTTCTATGTATGGAAATGCATACATGACATAATCCTTAAAAAGGTCACATGATTTGAGTCGTCTGGTGCACTGCAATTTTTTCTCTTCTATGTCCAGTTCAGATTCACATCGTTAACGTGTTTGCAAAAATTCCTTTCAAATTTAAAAGGTAAGTTGTAATTATTTTTAATTACTTTTTAATAAATATTTTTCTTTAAAGTATTTATTTTATTTTGGATTATATTTCATTGAAATAATTTTTTCTTATTAATTAAATTAACATAAGATTAGGAACGTAAGAAACAAAACCAAGACAAAAAAATAATTTCTAATCTTTTTTAAAATTAATTCTTTCTTCTTAAATTTATATTTGTAATTCTTATTTTAATACATTATTCCATTCACATTTGAAATTAGTTTTCTAATTTTAATTATGATTAGTTTTCATTGAAAACTACAAAAAAAAAAATGTTATTTTGAAAACTTTTTAACATCGATTTTTTCTCATATTGAAGAAAATATAAAGATTTGCATATATACCAGATGGTTCTCTTCGCTGGACCCAAAAACCAAAATTAAATGGTATCTCTGATAGATAACTAATATTGATTTTATCTGCCTGTATCGCGGTCATCTCAAGCCAAAATTTTTTATGGCCGCCATCTGTTGGCCAGCTTTGTTTCTCTTTCTGAATTCTGTTTCCCTTGGCGCAACATTCTCTTACCATGATATTAATCAATTTTGACAGAATCTCAAATCTCACTTCTTCTTCTGGATTTTCTGCCTTTTGCGAAAAGTATTCTTTTTTTCTCTTTGAAAATAAAATCTTTTCCATTTTTTTAAAAATGTTGCTCAGTCTGTCTTTCGATATAGCTCTTTCTCACCTAAAGTATTTCCCGTTTTTAATTTCTATGGTTAATTAGTTAGCCAATTACCATACCTAAATAGTGTCACACTTTTGAAAATTAAATGCTGCTTGACAGACCAAGCTCCTGTTAACAATTCAACAGTATCATTATTGGAAAAGCAGTGGCAGATTAACCTGGTAGAACTCCATGGTCTGATATCACTAGATTCCAAGGGAATCAGTTGCATGTAATTTTCCATCTAGGTGCAACGAACTTTCCCATTTTCAATCAATGTAAGCAATTTATCTTGGGACTTTCCTCAACAAATAAAACTATTCGATATCTGCCAGAAATAATAACGGAAGAAGCTGCTATTGTGGAGATACACGTGCTGGGAATCATAGGGAAGATACTATCAGAACCTTGGAGGAGTACCTTCTATATTAGTGTCAATAAACAAAAAGACCTCATTGACACTATGAACATTGTCAAGGGGGTCATTGAAAATGTGAAGGTACTCACCAACAACCCTATGTCCATTTTCGCCTCCACAAAGGATTTCTTTGGAAATAACCTGCCAAAGAAAGTTATAGTGTCCCTGCTGATTGCCCCAGCAAATGAATTCTTATTTCGTAAGATGATAACTGCCTGCTTAAAAGGGACTGTGGAGGTTTTAAGCAGGCAGTATGAAAAAACATTCCAAACAATATAGGCTTCTCCCAGATCAATCTTAACATCAGTGAGACAGCATACAATGCAAGCTGAAAGCATCATTGGTGAATTTTGTGAAAGACAGAAACTTGAGCCTAATGCTTATGCATCAAGCATAAGCAATGTTATCAAGACCAAGTGGAATCAAGTAAGGAAATTCATTGATGAGCTGGATGCTGAGCAGTTTCTAAAATATTCATCGAATAAACTTACGTATGTCAGACACAAGACAGGTATAAAGAAAAAGCGGCAACAGGAAGTCAACAAAGAAATTGTGAAAAGGCTAAAGATTAAGGAAGACCACCAGCAAAAAATGAAAAGGGCTGGCATAGAGAAAAGATTAAAAGAAATGGTAATCGATTCTTTGGAAGCTAACTATCCTGAGTATGGACAAGTCCTGCAACAAATACTAGCTGGAAACATAGTCGGATGCACAATTAGACATATTTGGACAATTGATGGTATCAACTGTGAGTACATCGGTTACATCAAAAAAACATGAAAATCAATTTTATATGATTTCATATGTCAATGATGTAACTGATTACTATCATTTGACCAAATATGAAGCTCGTGCTATGTTTTGCAGGACTTGCATTTTGAAAATTAGCTCAGCAATGGTGATGAATGAAGAGGCAATGAAAGATAAAAACAGCCCTTTTTACGGCCACAAAATATTTCTGAAAGTCTTTTCACCATTATAGATAACAGTGATTTCAACAAAGAAATTGTTTTCTAAAACTTAGCAAAATCAGAAATTATAATGTTTATTTAAAATATTTTGAACCAAGCTTAACTTAACTTCTGCGCCGAAAAGAAGAAATTTGAAAATAAAACAAAGCAGGTCATAAATTTTCACATCACTTGACAGATGATGAATGACATATTGACGGATTTCGTGAGGATAATTTGTTCTACGGAAGGAGAAAAGTGAAATTATTTATATTTAAGTGAACAAACTATTTACCTAGTTATGTTTAAGCAAAACTTTCAGCGCTCTAGTTTTTTTGTTTTTGTTTTTTGTACTTAGCTTTCACCTTTACGTTTACGATGCTTTATGGAAAATATATTATAAAGAAATTAAAATAAGACTGTTAAGAGTGAGATTAAATTTCACATTTCATGAGAAAGGTATCTAATTAATTTATAGGTACCTTTCTTATGAAATTTTATCAGAAGTGTACATAAAATGCTATAATTTTATGTACATTTATTACA
The DNA here is from genome assembly GCA_903632075.3 of Acanthosepion pharaonis. Classification (NCBI taxonomy): domain Eukaryota; kingdom Metazoa; phylum Mollusca; class Cephalopoda; order Sepiida; family Sepiidae; genus Acanthosepion; species Acanthosepion pharaonis. The sequence continues at coordinate 1,105,272 of CAHIKZ030005260.1, read as the reverse complement.
TTTGACTGTTATTTGTATTTCCATTCATTTTATTATTAATTTTGATATTTCATTTATATAAAAATGTCATCTGAGATTAATATAAAAATAAGATCATATAAATTTCATAAGATTATACTGATACTTGTAGGTACCCTTCTCAGTCGAAATTGAAAAATCAAATAAACTTCTCCACATGTGTTTCACAAAAGTAAAGTCCTCAACAGCGGAGAACAATGCTTAACTCAAATAACGCAACTTAATTGTATTCTGGTTGGTCTTCCTTACTTTATAATTACCGCCTGATTATAAACACAAAATTACATTACTTAATTACTGCGGATCTTCTGATTAGTCAAAATGATACAATTTACAATGCGCTAAAAAAAGATTTATCTCATAAGGACACTTAGGAAACCCGATGCAGCTTTTAACTAATTTTATAATATTTTAACATCTTAAATGTAAAAATCTATTATAATTAAAAAAATAACAAATAATTGTATTAAAAATTCATCTTTCATAGAAAAATTTTTTGCTTTCAGAAAATATTGTCCATATTCATAAAAACAACTAAAAGCAAATAAAAGCATTTGAAATTAAATAATATCTTTGTTTTATTGAGTTTTGTATGTTACAATTCAGAGCTGATTTTCAGGTAGAGGGGATCCAATTAAAAACAAAAAAAAGACATGATTTGCATTCCTCAAAGCCTTGGGCTTTTAACTATTGTAATCACTAAACTAATTTCCATCATCTGTGAACAGTTTCTGACAGTTTCATTTAATTCCGACAATTATTTTTATTTTTGCAAGATTTTCCAAATTAATGTGTGTCCCACAAAAAAAAAAAAAAAAAAGTGCTAAAAATTGTATATGTTATTTTACTAGTTAAGGTGATACAAAGAGATCAAGTTTTTTTTTAATCAAAATTTAGAATGTTCTAAAAAGAAGGAAAAATTTAAAAAAAATAATTAAAATAAACGTTGATCTTTCCTCTTAATAATAATATAAACATTTAGACGATAAAATTTTGTTTTCGTGAAATTCGGCGTCTTTTTCATCATGCTATGCTCTTTTTTTTTAGCGATATCGTGGAAGTACCTATAAGTAATAAAATTAATGCTTTAGCTTCCTCCGTAGAGGTACCTACATCAGAATAATGAAAAAGCCACCAACTTAATTAAAGTATTATCGTCAAAATATTTATGTTATTAAGACTAAAACGTTCGAAATTTCGGTTAAAATCTTGTTTAGTTTACATCTTCGGCGTGGTGTAATTTAATTACAATGACTTTTTTGTGCTTTTTTTCGGTTGAAAAGTGAAAACACATTGAGTTGGAAATTCTTGTAAAAGTCAAATAATTGTCCGATTTTAATGAAATTTTCAGGACTTATTCAGAAATGAATTAAATTATTTTTGAATTTTTTTTTTACAAAATCTTGGTAAAAAGTAAAAATGTAAGTATTCTGGAAATTTATAATGTGAATTGATCGCGTGTGCTAAACTACAAATTAACTATAAACTCTTAACAAGCTCTTTCACGATAAAATTTTGTTTTTATTAAGTTTGAGGCCTTTTTTCATCATAACATGCTATTTTTGGGGGCGAATTATTGAAAGAAAATAATACCATAAAATTTCGTCAGAGCTGTACATAAAAATTACGTACCCTACTCTTATATTTTATTTCTCTCAGTTGTAAAATTTTAATTCTAAATTTATTTTTTAGCGAAGTATGGAAGAATTTTTTGTGTTTCTTTTGCAAGTCATGTTCGCCATTACAAAACTCGTGGCTTCTTCAATATGAAAGAAAACAAACATTTGAATTGATAGACAGAGAATTTCACATGTGCTTACCTCTTTATAGGCACACGTTGTTACTTCAATGACGAATGCAGTGTTTAAGAGGCAGTGTAAAGCGGGGTACGGCCCCTTGTGGTAAGATACCCACAAGCTACAAGGGAGATAACTCGTATACTTTTACTAAGAGACCAAACAATCAAATTATATCCACATTTTTAATGGTACCCCTGAAGCGGTGTAATGGTTAGCAAGCTTGTCTCGCTAGAACAATTACGACTGAATAGTGACTTCGATGCTCATCTGGGTGTCCCACCATTTCGGCCTTGTGCTACATCTAAGCTATGCTTGGAAAGTCACTATATCTACATTTTACTTTTAAACAAACAAAACATTATTGATGAAAAAAGGAGAAAAACTGCTTACAATTTCATGTCTAATCAACAACTAAAAAACAAACGAAATAAACTTAACTTTTCATCTTACGTTAAAGTCCGAGTCTTGTTACCTAAAGACCATAAAAAGTCAAAATACTTTATTAAGAAAAATATAATTTTTGAAGAATAATGGTTTCTTTACATAAATTGTTTTCAGGTTTTGTTTGAATTTATTAAAAAAAAACAATGTTTTTAAATAAAAAAAAAGTAATTTGAATTGACATGTGTAAACGTGCAGTTTTTGTAAGTACGAGTGACCATAAACAATAACAATATTATCAGGAAAGTAAGAGCAATGACTATATAGTAAATTTAAAGTCAAAATTATTCAAGTTTAATAAAACATTAATACTTTCCTGAATTTTTAAATTTACTTAGTACTTAAAAATTAGATAAAAAATGCGCCGAGATCATTTTTTTTAAAATTATGTTAATTTAAAATCTCCGAAGAATAACAAAAGATCTGTCAACACAAAATTAGCTAATTTAAAATATAATCTGACTTGAAACAAATATTATTTGCTTTAAGTTTAAAATACCACAGACATAAATTTTTATGCAAACGGTGTTTTTATTTTAAATTATAAAAAAAAAATTGATTTTTAAAATCTTGGTGTATATGATGATTTGTATTAAGTTTCTCTAGTTTTCAATTAATGACAACGCAATCAAAGTAAAGCTGAAATTTAAAAAATTTTAAATTTTATAAATTAATATAATTAAATTTCAGAAATAATTAAAATATAAAAAAATGAGAAAAATTCTTGCAAAAATTCAAGCTTCATCAATTACTTTTTCTGAAATATTATTTATAAAAGCAAAAGCAATTAAAAGCTTTTCTCCTTAAATAATTTTGCATTAGAGAGCAGAGAGTAAAAAAGTGGTATTGTAATTGGTCTAATGGACAATTGTAGATGTCTGTTTACGGCTGCATGAATAACATGACCACACAATTTATATTAAACGTAAAATATCACAAAACATGAAATACAAGAAGGAACAATAATGGTTTTAAAAACATAACATTTGTATTTGTGTGTTGATGTACGTGTATAGAATTTAAGATCTGTTGGAGTTATGACTCTTAGACTGTGAATATTTTTAATTTTATCTGAACTCAGAAAAGTAGAATTAATTATAAAGATGAGAAATGCAGAATAAACTGTCGTTTTAGAAGAATATTTCAAAGAGAAATGTTATTGTTGCATGTTTTGAAATATTCTGTGTTTGTAATGTAGGTTGAAAATGTTTGTACATACATAATGCATGCAGGCGTGAATATGCTTTTAACGTCTGACCACCCATGGTCAAGATGAGAATCCTTAAGATCAGATCTTTTCAGGCGAATGAAGAAAGGAGAGCGAGAAAGCAAGCTTGTGTCTGTTATTTTAATTATTTATAATCACGTGACAGGATTGCAGCAAATTGGCGGGAAACTTGACTTGGTCACGCGCTGGAAAAATATTTGTATGTGGGTGGATTGCAACGTCCACTTGTGTGTTTATTAACCAATTAGAAGCTGATATTTCCTGAAAATATTTACTAAGCTGTGTAGGCTCTCTGATCCAATTTTTTGCACAAAAATGTACAAAATTATACACTGATAAGAAAGTGGTAGTGGGATGCTACAGTATCCTCCGTAGATCCCCTTCTCTCCATCATCTTTCCAATCATTGTGGGTCATGGTGATCTTGTCCTCCCCCACTTTTACTGCAAAAGTGTGGCATAAGGTCAAAGGGGAAGTGAGGAAAGGCTGGACTTTATGATTAACTAGGAATAGGGCAATCAACAATCATGACCCATTCATTCATTACATTATACGCATTCATCACAAGAATTTATCTATCACCTCTCAAACCTGCATATACCACAATACCAGATACATACATCCAGCCTACAAAATACCCAGTGATATAAAATTTTGATAAATGTTTAATGTCTCCTTTTTTTCTTTTTTTTACATTTTTCATTTTTTATTTTGCATTTTGACAGAATCAAGAACCATACTCACTAATGGATTGGGATGAATAAAAAATCGATGATACAATGGGAAAATCAAAGGCTGACCAATCAGGCGGCCTGAAGGACAGCAGCCAGGTACTTCAAAATAAGCACAAATAATAAAATAAGACTTAACCACTGCATAAAATTTTGAAAGAAAAACATTTATTACAAAAGTAAAGATACAAAAAAACATTTATCACAAAGGTAAAGATACAAATATATTTAGTTAGATTGAGGTGGTTTTTATGTCTACATTTAAAAATTAACACGTTATCTTTGTTCAGTAATATGTTCGGATCTTTATGCCTTATCATTAGGATCTTCTCTTTTATACACAAGTCACATCGGTCTCCAAAATTTATTGGAGTTCTAGCCCTCGAGATGATTTTCCATTTTACTTGTGCGGTTAAGTTGCTCTCCAACAAACCCTAATAATGTTTTGACAGTGCTATTTGGTGTTTTTTTAGATTTATTTGTGAAGGAATGGCGATGGTTATAAAAAACGCTGCTTCGAATTTCCTGTTGATATTCCTATATATAACTTTTTCTGTTTAATAACTTCTTTGGGAAAAATTGTAGCTTCGTATATTACGCTTTCTGCCATGCATATTCCCTCTACTGGTCAAACGGATCCTTCCCTGCAATTACAGGTAAATGTTTTCTTTTGGTTTGCATTAAGATCTTTTTGTAGCTGATTATTATGAAATTCTCTTATAATTGTGCTAATGTGAAAGCTAATAATTTTTCTGCATTGCTCATGCAGGAATAACTAATTTTCAGATTCATTTAGTTGAACATCTTTTTCAATAGTTCATTTTTACTAAAATGTTTGTCTATTAGTTTAAGCAAGTATTTCCCTATATTAATATTCAAAAGTCTACAGAAAGGCGGGTTGAACCATACAATCTTCCTTTTCCTATTTTTGGACTTAGTGGATGTGTTATAAATTGATTTACTTATATAATTTAGTGTTTGTTTAAATTTACTCTTTAATAGGGATTGATTATATGTCAATTTATTTTGGTTAAAAATTGTTTTACTAGGAGGCTGTTTGTTTATTCTTGTATTAACTGTATTTGGAATTTGGTTTATAATTGTTTTTGGGTGGTTTGAGTTAATATTTATGTATATGGGTGATTGGTTTTCCTTTTGGAAGGGTTTATAAGTGTTATTATTGACATCAAATGTTACGTTTAGAAAATTTACTATTTTTAGATTAGATGATATTTCGATTTTAAATCCTAGAAATTCGAATGCTTTATTTTTTCTGTAGCTGGAAAGGACCATTGGAATTAGGTATAACAATGAGGCCATCATCCCTGTAAAGCCCTACATTTTGGGGATTAAGGAATCTGCTCAGAATATCTAAAATGTATATACCTCCACAAATGTGTCTCCACCCACCAAAGGGTACAAGTATCAATATATTGCTGTGATGAAGTATTAGCTAAAGAAAGGCTCAGAGGAATAGTTTTAGGTAGACAGAAGAGAGAGTGGTCTCTGCCAGACAAACACCATGGTGGGGGATATGACTTTAAGGCCGCAGAAGTAACTGGGAAGAGCAAAGCCTGTGCCTTCTATTTGCAGAATGAGGTAACTTCCAAATTGTGAAAAATTAAGGATGTTACAGAAAAATTTTAAACAAAGGAACTTTGAATTTAGCTAATTAGAGGCATGCTAGATTAATGCATAGCAGCTTGGATTAAGGAATTGCAGAGCCGAGTCAGATTTCCAGTTGAATCCATGGCACTTACATGCTAATACCCTAGGGAAAGGTATGAATCCTCTTCTTCTCCCCCCTGTTATGGGCAAATAGCAGGAGAGACCAGGTTCTATAGCCTTGGATGTCAACTGATCTACCGCAGAATGTAATGGCAACATATCGCAGGAAAAAATATGCTTCATCAGTCATGTATCGAAAGATACATGATCGCCTAAGTGTGTATTATGCATGGCACATAACTGACTGAGCCAGAGAATTGGGAAAAACCTGAAGACTCCTAACAGGAAGCAAAGCCCATAAAAAGCAGATCACTTGCAGAGGCAAATAGAGGGGACCAGGAGAAGAGTGAGGGACAACCGTTCCATGTGACTTCCTGCCATTGAAGAAAGCCTTCAATTTCAATTTGTGTTCCAGAGAAATTGTTTAGACTTAGTCACGATGAATAAAGTGTCACCAACTATGTGAATGAGGGAAGGGTTGACTGACGTATTCCTGGGTATGTCAATAAACTACATCCAGCAGCCAGGCCTTAAAGTTTTTGAAGAGCATGTTAACACATGTTAATTGCTGTTGTTCCCAGGTCCATCCGGAAGTGGGGTGGTAGCACCTGTTAGTCCCAATATAGGCAAATAGTGATCCCCACCAAACAGAAACAAAATACACTTTTATAGTAAAAACATAAGTAATACATTTTTCCCTATTTACATTATTCGGACTATTGTCCTCATCTTTGTGGCCATATTTATTACGTTTTGGCTGTTGTATGCTCTGGCCTTCTTCAGGTAGTTGGAATGTTGAACTGAACTCTTTATTTCACTCACTGGGGTAGACTGTTCTAGTTCCACGTTCAATGGGTGTCAGTTATCTCCTGTTAATTCCCCTCTCAATGTTCTCCACTGCTTTAACTGGGTATTGAACTCACACTCTTTGGGTCCTTTCACTGGATCTAACTAATGCTTTTATCCACTGTGCCATATGTCCTTGAGGACATCTGTGTATGAATTTCTGGGTATTATAAACCTAATATCGTCAGCAACCATTTTTACTAGAGCTCCTATTGCAATTTTTTGTTGTTATTATTGCTTTTCTCTGGCACTCCTTATTCCTGGTTCCCATATTGTATTCATTTCTATGCTTGATCAGCTCAGGAGATTTTTGTGGCCTAGCATATGTGCTGATTCCTTATGTTTACAAATTTTCCAATGGGGTTCTTTGTCTATGATTTCAATATGATCCCAATAAAAAGGAAAAATAAAAATAGAATTAAAGACACAAAATGATCTCATCACTGCAGAGAATTATGTCTTGTCACCTAAAGAAGGGGTGGGAGGTGAAATGAAAACGGAAAATGATGTGGTGAAAACAATAAAAGAGGCCAATGATCATTCATTCTGCAGCTAAGTTAACCAATTTTTGTAAAATAAAAAAAGACACAAAAAACTTCTACATTAGCCTAACTGGGTAGGTCGAACAGGTTTTTTTCTCCAGAAGTACTTCAACTAGAAAGTTCCAGATGTTACTCAAGGTCAGCAACATTCCTGCACACCAGTCATTCTACAATCATCCACCTTCCAGCAAATTCTTCAGAAGAAAGCCTCTCCCTCTGAACCTTGATCTTAAGCAGGTTTTGTTTTCTTTTATGGCGTATCAAACTCAATGAGTTATTTTTTCAATTTTTGTTGTTGGTAATATTTTTTCTTCCGAAAACCTATTTTTGCTAATATTTTTTTTTCAATTGTGTATGATGGGTAATATTTTTTTTTTCAGAAATATATTGCTGATAATAATTTGTTACAGAACATTTCTGGCATTAAAACCTATTTTTACACTTTCATAGTGAGTATTTCTGTACACTATATTATTCAAACTATTGTCCTCAACTTTGTCACCATATAAATATATATAAGTAATAAATATGGAGACAAAGATGAGGACAATGGTTCGAATCATATAAATAGCGTACATAATAGCTCATCCCAGAAATATAGACAGATACTGAGCATTTATGGTAATGTTTTTTCCCTTCAAAAATCTATTTCTGGTAATATTTTTCTTTAAAAATCTATCGCAGGAAATATTTTTTTTTTTTCCAAAAAATCTATTTCTGGTAATATTTTGTTTGTAATAATTTCCTTCAAAACTATATTGCTGATAACTTTCTTCAAAAATGTACTGCTGTTAATAATTTTTCCTCCCAAAAGATATTAATACCTATTTTTACACCTCCACAGCGTTTTGAGCCCTATTTGGGGGTCAACTATTTGCCCATAGCTGGAGCTCTAATAGATGCTATCACCCCAGGTGAGGGTGGACTTGGGAAAATCAGCCTTGCTATTGGATGTAGTTTGTCTTACCTAGGATGCTTCATTGGGGGGGGGTGTTCTTATCTCTCTGCAGAGGTGCATTCGGTGTATTCTGAAGCACCATCCAACAAAGACATCTTCAAGTAGTGCTTAAAGAACACAACTGGGTGATGCGAAGAGAGAGACAATGCCTTTTGATGTTCTTACATTCTCATCATGGATGTATCTTTTTTATTCTATATGCTTTAATGAAACTTAGTAGAATAAGTAATTTTACTTTTTATATTGCAACAGAAGTAACCTTTTTAGTTAAATGACACTGGTTTTATTTTGTTATTATTTTCTTACCTGTCTGAATTCAAACCATTGTCCCCAATGTGGTCTTAATTATTCCAAATTTAAGAGTTATAATATTCTATGGCAATATAATCAATCAAAGGCAGTAATTCAGAATTTTTCCTTTTGGCTAATCTGACAGTTGCATTGCTAAAATTAAAAACATTATAACTTTTATATATTAATAACACGTTTTGCTAGAAAAATGCAAGCTCACTTTAGCTTCCTCAGGTTAAAATGAAAGAAAGACAAAATTGTGCGTGAAGAAAATGTCTTTAAATGTTGGTATCATAAATAAAATTAATTATCCAAGCTTATCATGTTGGAGTGATGGATAGCAATTGAGAGAGCCAAGTTTGAATGACCCTGAGATCCATTACAATCACTTATGTGCTAATACCCTTGGGAAAAGTATGAATCCTTCTCTTATCCCCCCCCCCCCCAGTTGGCAGGATATACCGGATTCTATAGCCATGAGTGGCAACCAGTCTAGAAGTAAAAACTCTGAATTCAAAGCCAGCCTGGAGAGAGTTGGGCTCTACCAGACTCTTGCTCAAGAAACACCACTTGTAATGAGGCTGCAGTATTCATGGTGACCCTATAACAATATGGGTCACAGGATAAAAAAAATCACCTCCTAATGTTCACACAGTAAATTTGATTGAAAACTGTATAAACACTTAATCACAATTGGATGTATTCACTTAATCAGTGATGCTCCCCCAAAAAATGTTGTCAAGTGTTAGTAGCAGCAAAATAATAAGTGTATTGAATAAAATATTCTCATGACATTGACGGTGTCGACAAACTGTTACTAAGATCTTTTAGTCTAAAAACAACCAATTATATCAACTGGCATTTTCATTGATGAGGAAATTAATCCACACAATCACTATGAAATATTTAACATTGTTACCTCCATTGATTTGCTAAAAAGTTAGACTGTAATGAAAGAAATGGCTTAAATGTAATAAAATCAAAGTTTGTGTCATTAAGAGGAAAGACCAAAGGATCTTTTGATTATTAAATTATATTTTAGAGTGCCATGGTAAAATGAAAGTAAATGAGAGAACTGCCCAAGTTTGCAATAAACGAGAAAAAGAACAGTACAAAAGGAAATTATATAAAGAAAGCAAACAATATATGCAACATGGTAAAAAGTTCACAAACTAAGAAATGGGGTTGACACAGAAGAGTATATGAAACTGAGAACTAACCTATTTTATTGGTGAGGAAAAAATCCAAGTGTGCATTTGGGTGTTTCTGTCTATAAATTGGGGAGGGGAAAGTATTTTTAATCATTCCAATACAGACTGGAATCAACCATTCAATTCAATCTAATGAGAGCATATGTTTCACTAAATGAGTCCAGTGAAACTTATGATCACAAAAATATGATTTGTCACTAGTGTATGTATGTATATGTCTGACAATACTTGACTTCTGTGAAAATGCAGATCCACAAACTTCACAAGAATATGGTTTCTCTCCAGTGTGTGTATGCTTATGTATTAATAAATTCAACTTCTGTGAAAATGCGGATCCACAAACTTCACAGGAAAAAAAGTTTTTCTCCTGTGTGTGTCCACATGTGTTTGACCAACCTTGATTTTTCTGAAAATGATCATCCACAAATTTTGCAAGAATATGGCTTTTCTCCAGTGTGTGTACGCATATGACTGACTAAATTTATCTTCTGAGAAAATGCAGATCCACAAACTTCACAAGAATATGGTTTCTCTCCAGTGTGTGTACGCATATGTGTTACTAAATTAGACTTCTCTGAAAATGCAGATCCACAAACATCACAAGAATATGGTTTCTCTCCAGTGTGCATATACATATGTGTGACCATACTTGACTTCAATGAAAATACTGATCCACAAACATCACAAGAATATGGTTTCTCTCCAGTGTGTGTACGCATATGTGTGACCATACTTGACTTCTGTGAAAATGCAAATCCACAAACCTCACAAGAATATGGTTTCTCTCCAGTGTGCGTACGCATATGTTTGGCCAAGTCTGTTTTCAGTGGAAATGCAGATCCACAAACATCACAAGAATATGGTTTCTCACCTGTGTGTGTAAGCATGTGTGTCCCTAAATATTACTTCCGTGAAAATAATGATCCACAAACACCACAAGAATATGGTTTCTCTCCAGTGTGTGTACGCATATGTTTGACCATATTTGACTTCTGTGAAAAAGCAGATCCACAAACTTCACAAGAATATGGTTTCTCTCCAGTGTGCGTACGCATATGTGTTACTAAATTCGACTTCTCTGAAAAAGCAGATCCACAAACTTCACAAGAATAAGGTTTCTCACCTGTGTGTGTACGCATATGATTGACTAAATGTGGCTTCTGAGAAAATGTAGATCCACAAACTTCACAAGAATATGGTTTCTCACCAGTATGTGTACGCATATGTGCGACCATACTTGACTTCCGTGAAAATACTGATCCACAAACATCACAAGAATATGGTTTCTCTCCAGTGTGTGTATGCATATGTTTGACTAAGACTGGCTTCATTGAAAATCCAGATCCACAAACTTCACAAGAATACGGTTTCTCACCCGTGTGTGTACGCATATGTGTGACCATATTTGACTTCTGTGAAAATGCAGATCCACAAACTTCACAAGAATATGGTTTCTCTCCAGTGTGCGTACACATATGTTTTACCAAATTCAGCTTCAGTGAAAATGCAGATCCACAAACCTCACAAGAATATGGTTTCTCACGTTTGTGTGTAAGCATGTGTTTCACTAAATATGACTTCCGTGAAAATACTGATTCACAAAGACCACAAGAATATGGTTTCTCTCCAGTGTGTGTACGCATATGTGTGTCCATATTTGACTTCTTTGAAAATGCAGATCCACAAACTTCACAGGAATATGGTTTCTCTCCAGTGTGCGTACGCATATGTTTCACCAAATTTGACTTCAGTGAAAATGCAGATCCACAAACTTCACAAGAATATGGTTTCTCTCCAGTGTGCGTACGCATATGTTTGACCATACTTGACTTCCATGAGAATACTGATCCACAAACATCACAAGAATATGGTTTCTCTCCAGTGTGTGTACGTATATGTTTGACCATACTTGACTTCTGTGAAAATGCAGATCCACAAATTTCACAAGAATATGATTCTTTTGTATGTGTAGCCATCCAGCCTATTATGTTTAACTTCACAACAGGTAGGCTGATGTCACATGTATATGGCCTATCTTTCCTGTTTATTCCATGTTTTTTTAAAAAATGAAATGTCTTTTCCTTTATTGAATTTTTCAATAATAACCAATGTGGTTTTTGTACAGCCAAATCATCTGTGAAAAAAAAGGCATAAATGATATATTAATAGGGGAGTGAATAATATATGAAAGCAGTCTATATTATGAGAGATACATAGAATTACTATTCCAATAATACAGCAGTAGCTGCCACCAGTAAAAATGAAACACTTTGCAGAGAAAAAAGATTGCCTCACCATCATGTCATATTTTATAAAATGAATGCGATTGAAATCAGAACAAAGTCAATTCAAAAACAATTTAAATATGGAACTTGAAAAATGTTTTTGTTTTAGACACTGCCTTGGACAAATATCACTGACAAAGTCTATAGCGTTTGTCTATATTTCTGAGATGAGGTATTATGTACAGTATTTACATTAGTCAGACTATTGTCCTCATCTTTGTCAAAAGTGGATATTGTCCTGGTTTTGCCGCCGTTATGCGCCCGGCCTTCTTCAGGTGGTTGGAATTTCGAACTGAACCCTTTCTTTTCGATCGCTGGGGTAGACTGTTCTAATTCTGTGGAATTAGAACAGTCTACCCCCATTTTATTCTGTGGAATTAGAACAGTCTACCCCAGCGATCGAAATAAAGGGTTCAGTTCGAAATTCCAACCACCTGAAGAAGGCCGGAGCGTACAACGGCCGAAACGTTGTGACAAATATGGCGACAAAGATGAGGACAATAGTCCGACTAATGTAAAGTCTATAGCCTATACTACCTGTTGCAGAATTATCTGGGCATCTCTGGAACATAGAATCAATAATTAAACCGAAATAATTTTCATAATTGTCTGCTCAAATTATATAGTATTGGAAAAATATTTTTATTTAAACTTCAGAAAAAAGATAAGTGTATGAAAAATTTGATAAGAGGATTCATTCCAACTTCAAAATGTTTAACAATTTCACATGTATTGAAAGGAAAATAAAAGCAAAAAGCACTAAAAATACTTACAGTGCAAGATGTCAAACCCCAACTTTCAAATTGAGTGCAATACCATAGTTCCAAAATGAGAGCTGATAGTTGATTTGTAATAAAAATCATTTTCATCAGGTTCAACAAGAGAAGATCGTCTGCTAAGAATGTCTTCTTGGACTTGTCAGCAACACCACAAACATCTGAGTCGAGAGATGATCTGACTAATAAAAACAAACAACCATTTTCATCAGTGCCAAAATATTGTAAGCTGTAACCCTCTACAATGTCGTTCTTAATCTAAGTAATTCAATAATTTAAGAAATTTATATGAATACTATAAAAAAATTCTTAAATTATTGAATTACTTAGATTAAGAACAACATGGAAATTGTAGAGGGCTAAAGCTTATGTAATGTTTCTTCAAATGTTTACATAGAACATTTTATGCTATAAGAAATATTTAATTCAGAAAAGATTAACTTAAATTTGCTAATTTCCCAGAAATATCCATTTAGAAATATATATTGTATTTTTGCAAAATTTTTAAAACCAATAATTATATTTTATTTACAAATCACTCAAAAAAATTGAAAAATGGTAGTTTCAGTTGTTTTTTCTGAAAAAAATAAATGAATGAATTCATTAAAATTAGAAAAGTAAGATTAACCTAAAAGTTATATGCATGCAATTCCCTCATGCAGACAACAATTTTACTCAAATAACATGAAAGAAAAACAGGACCTGTCTTTAAGAAATGCTTGTATATTATTTTTTCATGCTCTAAGTAAGTAATGTTTATTTCAAATCAAATTAACATTAAATTTGCTAATTTTACTCTAATAACAGGTCATAAATATATATCTTATTTTTGGAAGGTTTTTAAAACCGATAAATTTGTTTTGTTTAAAAATCTCTTAAAATTGAGAAATGGCTGCATTTAAGAAAATTTTCTGTAACCAGCCAAAAAGCAAGAATTTCGATCTATATAATTTCCATTTGCAGGATACCAGAATATTTTTCTTACTGGAAATAGTAAATTTAATACTTTAGCTTTTAATTAAAATCAAGAATGATTTTTCATTTTGAAAAATGTATTTTAAACCTTAGGTATCAATGACCTTGCAAAAATTGAGGAATCTAGAGTTATATCAAATTATAACCTTAGTTATACCAAATTACTGAAGGCATCCATTTTCAACTATATTTTATCATATATAGGCATGTTCAATAATTTGCCTAAAATAACAGTGCAGTATAATGAAAAAAGGTTCTGAACTGAATGAAAACACGATTTTATTGTGAAAAATTTGTTATTAATAAGAAAGATCAAATATTTTTTTAAATTTATTCCCTTCGTGCACATTTGTAATTTTTTTGAAAATATGTTTTTTTTTTCTGAATAATACATATCAAGGACATTTTTATCTTGCAAGAATGTCTTTTTTTGTTTTTAATTTTAAATGCAAAGTGTGACAGAGTTGTTAAATATTTTAAAATTAAGTTTGAAACCGTGCATCTCTGGAAATGCTCTTATGAAAAGTTTCATTTTTACAGATATTAAATTTGAAAGCTTATTACAATCTGTAAAGTGGTGTATTTTTACAATAACTTTTTAATATCCTGAAAAATGTATTAAAAAAGTTTCTGACAAAACTGTCACTTCTGCCCCTCCATCCAATAAATTTCCGATGTTGTTGATACATTAATGTAAACATCAATTCACACCTCCAAAACCAATCACCACTGTTAGACATGCTTCTCTTATTCCAACTAAAGTTTTTCTACTAAAACATTAATTAATGTTTGCTTCAAATTACATTACGGTACTTTAAATTTTCTAAAATAATTTTTCAAATGGAGAATTTCACTTTTGTTTAGAAAACTGTCAATAATGGCTGTCATGAATGATTTAGAACAATCTTGATGACTCAAAAAAAAAAAAAAAAGAAAAAGATTTTTAGCTAAAATTTCAGATGTGCTAGAAATGATTTAAAAATATTGACAAAATACTTTGTTTTTTCCTCTTAATAATAGCATAAACATTTAGAAAATAAAAAGTTGTTTAATTAAGTTTGGGGTCTTTTTTCATCAGGCTATGCTTTTTTTTTAGTGAAGTTTTGAACATACCTGTGTGTGTGTGTGTATATATATATATATATATATATATATATATATATATATATATATATATATGGTTAATTTGCAGTTTAGCACCTGTACTCAGTTCACAATAAAATTTTCCAGAAAACTTACATTTCTGCATAATACATGCTTCATATGAATCTGGCTTGATAAATTTGATAAAATGTAAAATTTTGGGTTTATCAATAGTAAAAGTTTGGATTCATTCATGTTGCAGCAGCCATTACTGGCATTGTTAGTTTACATTTGCTGCAGAATGGTTATGAGTAATATTCACTTGTCTTGATTATTGTGCACGCAGTTCACAATTGAGCATGTGTACATAAATATTTCTCTTATGCAATAACTGAGACAAAACCAGTAAAAAAAAAAATTTAACTACATTCTTCTGTGTTTAGATTTCCACAGCAAATGTATGCTAAGAAAACCACAATGATGCAAATGAAATGAAACCAAACTTTTGCTATTGATAATTCTGAAACTGTAGATTTTATCAAATTTATCAAGCCAGATTCAAATGTACATGTACAATTATACATAAACGTAGCTACTGCCACTTTTTCAGCATAAATTTTTATTATGTAAGGTTTAGAATGAATTTTTTAAAATGAAAAATTATTCTTGAAGATTTCATTTTAGCTTTAATTGAAAGTGAAAGGATTAAATTTAATATTTCCAGCAAGTAAAACGTTCTGGTGTATTTCAGATAGAAATTATATAGATCAAAATGTTAAATATTTGCTCAGTTTCTTAAAATTTTCTTAAAAGCGGACATTTTCTTTTTTTTATGAAATTCGTAAACAAAACAAATTTATTGATTTTAAAACTCCACCAAAATATAAATATATTTCAGACATAATATCTGAGTAAAATTAGAAAATTTAAAGTTAATCTGATTTGAAATGAATATTACTTATAGCATTGAAAAGTAATATACAATAATTTCTTAGTGATGGCTCCTATCTTTGATCTTTATTGAAGTTTTCAAGGTGATGACAGGTCTTATGGATGACCAGAATTGACATAAATTTACGAAATCTAAGTGAATGCACTTTTTGTGGCTTTTAACTACCTAGTAATTTCTACAAATTAACATATTTTCTGCAATTATCTAATAATTTATTGACTTTTAATTACTTTTAAAGATGCTTTAAAATTACATTACATTAAAAATTTAATTACTTTTGAAGATGCCTAAAAAATTTAAAATACTATAAAATTTTCTTAAATTAATCTCTCTGTAAAGGGACAAAGCTCTTAGAACATGTGACCTTTTCATTAATAATATCATATTTAGCCTTTAATTGATGAAAAAAGGGAACCATTTAAGTAAAAATTAAACAATTATTTTAAAATTTGAATAGTAAGACTACATTCATTAATCTTTTTGATTTTCAATTCATAAATTTCCTTTCCACTTAATTACTATATCACATCCACGAAATAGTCCAATATAAAATTTTACATGATTTTTCAACTATTATAAATTATTATAATTAAAACTTTTAAATTCTTGGTAAAAATTCATTATTCATCTGAAAAATTTTATTTCTTCACACAAGAACTGTCCTTATATAACTTATTTACAAAAGTAATTAAAAGGCTTTTCTAATTAAAAGCACTGCCTTTATTATTTTTCAATTCAGAGCAAATTTTCAGTTAGAATAGTGAAAGTTTGAAAAAAAAAAAAAAAAAATTAGATGATTTACATTCTCCAAGGAGTCCTACTTTTAATGAATAAAACAATTCAGGAAATAAAATGGTATTTTGCATAATTTTATGAAATTAAGTAAGCAGAGAGTAAAATATATATATATATATATATATATATATATATATAGATACCTCCACTTGCGTAAAAAAGAAGCATGTCATGATGAAAAAGGTCCATAAATCAACAAAACAAAGTTTTGTCTCAATATGTTTATGTTGTTATCTAGAGGAAAAACCAAAGTATTTTTTTTATTATGTTTTAAAATTTTCACTCCTTTCTAGCACATAGAAAATTTTGATTATTTCTGGAATTTTTTTTTTTTTTTAGAAAATCTTGTTAAAAAGATTTTTTTTTTTTAACATGTTTCCACCCCCTTACACATTTTTATGAAATTTTGAGAAATTAAATCTTTAAGCATGGGATTTATTTTATTAGTTAAAAACAGGACTCTTTATAGAAAGTAAATCACCACTTTTTTTTTTTGTAAAACAGTTACCAGTTTCAGAGAAAATCTGCTCTGAATTATAAAAAAAAATGTAAAAAAAACTATTAATTAATTAGAAAAGCTTTGACTTGCTATTTTTGTAAATACGTTATATTAAGGACATTATTTTGTGAAGAAATAAAATTATTTGATGAATAATGTATTTTTATAAATGTTTTGTCCATTTTTAAATTTTTTTTCATTAACTTCTTAATACTTCAAAAATCTTTTAAACTTCTTTATTGCTTTTAAGCAAGTAATGCAATGATAATGTTAATGGAAAAGTAAATTTACGAATCAAAATTTGAAAAGTACATAAGTGTTTTGTACCTGAATATTTGTAAAATAATTAAAAAAAATTTTTATTAAAAAAACATTTATAATTTCTACATATTGAAATGTATACATGACATGATCCTTAAAAAGGTCACATGATTTGAGTCGTCTGGTGCACTGCAATTTTTTCTCTTCTATGTCCAGTTTAGATTCACATTAATGTGTTTTCGAAAATTCCTTTCAAATTTTTAAGGTAAGTTGTAATTATTTTTAATTACTTTTTATTAAATATTTTTCTTTAAAGTATTTATTTTATTTTGGATTATATTTCATTGAAATAATTTTTTCTTATTAATTAAATTAACATAACATTAGGAACGTAAGAAACGAAATCAAGACAAAAAATAATTTCTAATCTTTTTTTAAAATTAATTCTTTCTTCTTAAATTTATATTTGTAATTCTTATTTTAATACATTATTCCATTCACATATGAAATTAGTTTTCTAATTTTAATTATTAGTTTTCATTGAAAACTACAAAAAAAAATGTTATTTTGAAAACTTTTCAACACCGATTTCTTCTTGTATTGAAGAAAATATAAAATTTATGCATGCTTAATGTGGCAAAATTGACTGAGCATTAATTAAGAAATTGTTAATTAAATGTTTTAGCAATTGTTTAGTAATTCGTTAATATTAAGATTACAGAATATTTTAATTATTATAAAAATTTGTAAAAATCAATGTGTTTTTTTAGCCTTACTGTATTTTAATTTTTTACTTTTTAGATGGTGAAAGCTGAAGAAATTTTGCAAATTTATGATTGTATTAACACACGAGAGAATATCAAGTGTGGCCATATTTTTAGGAAATTTTTTGATAAATATAGACCTTTTTTGAAGATTGCAGAATGAGTCACCCATCAGAATTCCCAAAATGGTTTCACTCCTATTTCAATATATATTCAGTCAGGAGACTTTCTGAATGTTACAAAAAAAGAAATGTGGGAAATAATTTCCCTGATTTCGAAAAAAAATGTGAAGTGGTTCATTCTGCTATTTATTCTGCTACTGCCACATCTTCCATTGCCTCTTCCACCGTGTTTTCTGCCAGTATGACCATGTCTGCTGCAGCTTCAACACTGTCTGCTGCAAGATCTAACCTTTATGTTGCAGCTTCAAAATTGTCTGCTGCAACTGCAAACTCATCATGTAAAAGTTCTGACCAGTGTTCGGAAACATCTGTCATTCCTTTATCCAAATATTGTAAAATTATAACTTTTCAGAAATCGTTGGTAAAAAAAAAAACAATCAAAATGTCTGTGAACTTGAAAAAAAAGAAAAAAGAAAATTTTCAATTCTTTTGTTGGCAGGAAACTCCATTATGACTGTCTTTTGAATGGAGTTCCTGCTTCTGATGTTTCTAAACATGTTACAACAATTTCAAAAACATTATCCATGGAACACTGCTCTTTCGAAAAAAGTTCCACAACAATTTAAAGAATGGTGGGGAAGCTTGGCTTCCTTTCAGATGTGAAGATGTTCCTTGCTGTGCAAAGTGCAGAAAACTGCACGACACAAGATGGCAAACATGTGAACTGTGTGTTATTGATAACTCCATTATTCTCCCATCTTGTATCACTGGAACATCTATCTGGAGGGATTGCAATGGACTACAAGCAGCATATTTGTGACTGCATCAACAACTTAGCAAAAGTAGGCTCAACATCTACTGCAATAAGTGTTGATGCCAGTTTGCAAATCGTACTTTTATGACACCTTCTGGTTTGGTCGCGGTGGTCGCAGCACCACTATGTGACGTCCTCTTACCATCACATTAATCAATTTTGAAAGAATCTCAAATCTCACTTCTTCTTATGGATTTTCTGTCTTTTGCAAAAAGTTTTTTTTTTCTCTTTGTAAATAAAATCAAATCTTTTCCCTTTATTTTTAAAAAATGTGGCTCAGTCTGTCTTTCGATATAGCTCTTTCTCACCTTAAGTATTATTTATTTTAATTTCTATGGTTAATTAGTTAGCCAATTACCATAGGTAAATAGTGTCACACTTTTGAAAATTAAATGCTGCTTGAAAGAGCGAGCTCCTGTTAACAATTCAACAGTTTCGTTATTGGAAAAGCAGTGGCAGATT
Source organism: Acanthosepion pharaonis (assembly GCA_903632075.3). Lineage (NCBI taxonomy): Eukaryota > Metazoa > Mollusca > Cephalopoda > Sepiida > Sepiidae > Acanthosepion > Acanthosepion pharaonis. Next base: position 1,085,692 of record CAHIKZ030005260.1, on the reverse strand, counting down.
AACCTGGTAGAACTCCACTGTAATTTTATACTCTTTGGAGACAGTTGCAACAAAGTCGAGGAAGGTCCTGAGGGATTGCGAGGGAAATATGAATGTGAGTGAGTGCCTAGCATGGCAAATTCTTGCAGTATTCAATTCCTTTAGATATAGTGGTAAATTGGGCCTTATTCCGAAAATGAAGACCTTTATTGAACAACAAGGTCTTCCATGGTCTGATATCACTAGGTTCCAAGGGAATCGGTTGCATATAATTTTCCATCTAGGTGCATCTACCTTTCCCATTTTCGATCAATGTAAGCAATTTGTCTTGGGACTTTCCTCATCAAATAAAATTATTTGAAATCTGCAGGAAATAATAACGGAAGAAGCTGCTATTGTAGAGATGCACGTGCTGGGAATCATAGGGAAGATGCTATCAGAACCTTGGAGGAGTACCTTCTATATTAGTGTCAATAAACAAAAAGACATCATTGACACTATGAACATCGTCAAGGGGGGGTCGTGAAAATGTGAAGGTACTCACCAACAACCCTATGTCCATTTTCGCCTCCACAAAGGATTTCTTTGGAAATAACCTGCCAAAGAAAGTTATAGTGTCCCTGCTGATTGCCCCAGCAAATGAATTCTTATTTCGTAAGATGATAACTGCCTGCTTAAAAGGGACTGTGGAGGTTTTAAGCAGGCAGTATGAAAAAACATTTCAAACAATATAGGCTTCTCCCAGATCAATCTTAAATGCAAGCTGAAAGCATCATTGGTGAATTCTGTGAATAAGCAATGTTATCAAGACCAAGTGGAATCAAGTAAGGAAATTCATTGATGAGCTGGATGCTGAGCAGTTTCTAAAATATTCATCGAATAAACTTACGTACGGCAGACACAAGACAGGTATAAAGAAAAAGTGGCAACAAGAAGTCAACAAAGAAATTGTGAAAAGGCTAAAGATTAAGGAAGACCACCAGCAAAAAATGAAAAGGGCTGACATAGAGAAAAGATTAAAAGAAATGGTAATCGATTCTTTGGAAGCTAACTATCCTGAGTATGGACAAGTCCTGCAACAAATACTAGCTGGAAACATAGTTGGATGCACAATTAGACATATTTGGACAATTGATGGTATCAACTGTGAGTACATCGGTTACATCAAAAAAATATGAAAATCAATTTTATATGATTTCATATGTCAATGATGTAACTGATTACTATCATTTGACCAAATATGAAGCTGGTGCTGACTATGTTTTGCAGGACTTGCATTTTGAAAATTAGCTCTGCAATGTTGATGAATAAAGAGGCAATGAAAGATAAAAACAACCCTTTTTAGGGCCACAAAATATTTCTGAAAGTCTTTTCACCATTATAGATAACAGTGATTTCTAATATCGTTTAGGGTATTGGATTAAAATTTTAAAAGATTGAACAATGAAGTAATTAATAAAAAGGTTTAAACAATTAAACATTTATCTAAAATAAAAAATCTAACAAAATTAATAAAAAAGTTTTAATTATCAAATTAAGAAAAACATTTAAAAAATTATTATATAATTTAAAATTAAAAAATTAATCAATTATCTAATTAATAAAGTTTAAAGAATTATCTAATAAAAAAGTTTAAAGAATTATCTATTTAATAAAAAACTTCAAACAATTATCTAATTAATAAAAAAACTTTAAACAATTATATAATTAAAAATCTTTAAAAAAATTATCTAATTAACAAAGTTTAAAAAGTTATTTAATAAAAAAGTTTGAACAATTACCTAATAAAAAAGATTTGGTCTTCCGTACTTTATAATTCAGCCCGATTATAAACACAAAATTACATTTCTTAATTACTGTGGATCTTCTGATTAGTCAAAATGATACAATTTACAATGCGCTAAAAAAAGAAAAAAAGAGATCTATCTCATAAGGACACTTAGGAAACCCGATGCGGCTTCAATTAATTTTATAATATTTTAACATAAATGTAAAAATCTATAATAATTAAAAAATAACAAATAATGGTATTATAAATTCATTTTTCATCGAAAAAATGTTTTTGCTTTCAGAAAACATTGTCCATATCCATAAAAGCAAATAAAAGCATTTGAAATTAAATAATAACTTTGTTTTATTGAGTTTTTTTGTATGTTACAATTCAGAGCTGATTTTCAGGTAGGGGGGATCCAATTAAAAACAAAAACAAAAAAAAACATGATTTGCATTCCTCAAAGCCTTGATTTTCCAAGTTTATGTGTGTCAGACAAAAAAAAAAAAAAAAAAACGTGCTAAAAATCGTATATGTTATTTGTTATGTTCCGGTGATACAAAAAGGGAAACAAGTTGTTTTTTGTTTTTTTAATCAAAAAAATTTGAAAATAATTAAAATAAACTTTGGTCTGTCCTCTTCATAAGAACAAACATTTTTGTTTGACGATAAAAATTTCAAAGTTCAATCGAATATAAAAACGATCATCGAAAAAAAAAAAAAAAAAAAAGACTGAATCCGTTGAATTTAATTAGTAAAATAAAGTATTTTGAAACTTACAAGATAATCCAATGTCTTAATGTTGCTGATTTCTGAATTTAAAGAAGATGCTTTCTTTATTTTGTCATGTGTCCCTTGAAGTGAACTTTTTCTTCTTTCCTCAATTTTTGAAGAGCGACGTTGAAATGAAAAATTAAATTAAATATATAAAAAGAAAAACAAACATCAGTCACGATGGTTCGAGGTCAAATCAAGTCAGAGCGATTTCTTCAGGTGAAAGGCCTCGAGTAATAAATGTCTTTTAATCATCACCGAGACATTCAGACTGTTTTTTATCTGAACAACAATGGCGCCGGTCTGTTGTCGTTTTCCCATCTTCTTGGTTGACTCTATCACAAATTGCAACGAAGGGGAAAAAAATGATGCATATTCATTTAGTTTTTTTTAAAAATAGCATTTAAGCTAAGCATCGTCGAAAACATGTACGGAAGTATAATTTCAGAAAACCTTATCAACACAAAAGAATCTATTAACCAATTATTAAAAAAAGCAATTGAAATGTTAATTACAATGAAAATAAAATAAAAATTTTAATTTTAATTGCAAAGACAGGGCAAAAATGGTATTTTTTCCCCATTTAAACTTAGCGGATAATACTTTTCAAAAATTAGAAAAGATTTTAAGCATCTTCAAAGGTATCATAAAATAATTTTTTCTAAAACGAAAGAGTATAGCATAGCCCATAGGCCCTTAAACTTGAAAAAAAAATTTTAATTTTACCGTTTATGCTACAGAGGAAAGATCAAAGTTTTGGGGTATTTTTTTGCATTTTTTAATCATTCCTATATAGCATGTCCGAAATTTTCGTTAAAAATCTTGCCTTTTTTGAGTCAACAAATCTACTTAAAACTGTAACACCATTGACTTATTGTACAGTACACCATTTTCACTAATTTTAGAATATTTAACAACTTTAATGTGAAAATAATAAAATAATCTAATTATATTCATAAAAACAACTAAAAGCATTTGAAATTAAATAATATTTTCATTTTATTGAATTTTGTATGTTACAATTCAGGGCTGATTTTCAGGTAGAGGTGGTCCGATTAAAAAATGATTTGCTTTCCTCAAAGCCTTGTACCTTTTTAATCACTAAAAATTGTATGGTAATTAATTTCTAGAGTCTTCATAAATTTAGTTAGGGTGGGGTTAATAAATAATAATAAAAAAAAACTTTTGCCATGACTTTAAGAAAAGAAAACTTATTTATAATAATTTCCATCATTTGTGAATAGTTTCTGAAAGTTTCATTAACATCGGACAACTGTTTTTATTTTTGCAAGATTTTCCAAATTAATCTGTCATAGAAAAAAAAACGCTAAAATTTTTTTATGTTATTTGGTAGTTCCGCTTTAAAATTAATCAAAAAGTTGGAACGTTCTAAAAAGAAGGATATTTTTTAAAAAGTAATCGACTAAAAACCTCAGTGTTATAATAAAATAATAATTAATTAGTAATAATAGCAGGATACTTTGCGAGATTTTTTTTAAATAGATAATTTTGGCAACACCAGCTGATTTACTTATTTGTGGCACAAGGCCATAAGTAAGGGACACCAGCCCGGCATGTCACATAAGCGAAGGACAGAATACTTTTTAAATTAAAATTAAAGAAAAAAAAAAAGAAAGAAACCAGGGTTTGAATTCCATCTTAGAACTTTGTTCATTATAAATATTGGTTGCTTGGTTTTTTCTTCATTTTTATATAAACGTTTTAAAAGTTACTGACAATTGAAACTGACAGAAGAATTTTTCACAAAGAAAAATAAATCTGGGTTCGAATTCAACCTTAAAGAACAAACAAAAAAGCTGTTTTTCTTTTAATGATTATTCAATATTACACTGGAAAAGGAAAAAAAAACAAGCTTTGTTTTTTTTTAACTTAAACTTTATTTAATGTTTTCTAAAGAAAAAAAGGAAATTTACTTAAACTTTTTTTACATTTGTTTCTACGTTTCATTATTGAATTTCAAGACTAAAATTCCTTCTCCTTATTTTGATTGTGTAAATTATTTGAAAACTACAATAAAAAAAAGTCGACACGGTTTTAATTTGTATACTACTTTTTTATTCTAATTATTCTTTAATAGTGTGGTGGACATCCACCACGTTTATTTAATTTTGATTAGAAAACCAAACGGATATGAAGAAAGGACAAGGCAAAGGTATCATTATTGTATTCAACAATGCATACAATAAAGAATGTGTAAGAGAAAGCATGCAATGAGTAAGACGAGAGTTGTCTCTCTTTGAATATCATTGTCTATCAAAGTTCTCTGAAAAAGAGTTAATAGTTGTAATAAATGTTTTTAACAGTTTTGCTGTGCTAGAAGGAAAAATTATGTAAGTGTAAACTAAAGAAATATGCAGTTTGTGAGTGTTGAGAGAGAAGATTGGCACATAACTTCAACTGTTGTGGATTTCTGTGGTAGCTGAAGTCTCACTGGTGTCTCTACACTTTTTTCTTGCTTTTATAGGTGATCATTGGATCAGAATTGCTGTACGGGAAGAATTACTCTTCACGTGCAGACAATCCAATTGGTCAGTGCTGACTAATCAGTGAATGAGCTTTGGGGAGATTTCTGGGAGCTGATTCTCCCAAAAGTGCACAAAATGTACTATACGAAAATATAGCGATTTCAAACTTGTTGCATAAGAGAGTAGCGTTGATTTCTATCCAATGAATGATCGTTATTGAAATTTGAATTTGTATAGGTATGTATGTGTGTCATGATGATCGCTATAATAGTAAAGTTATAATATTGACATTATTGGTGTGTAGAAAATAAAAGACATATTTTAAATAATTGTAGGTAAAAAAATGTTACTATATGGGAAAATTTGGCTGAAGTTTTCTTTTGTCGGTTAACTTGTTTCTAGTAATATTTTTCCAGCACAAAAATTATTCAAAAGAACAAGTGAAGAGCTCCAGACATTTTATTCTAATTTCTCACTTGTTAACAGAAAAGAATGAATTTGGCAAAGTTGAATCACCAACAGATATTGTTTAAAAGGCAAATCTGGGTTAGGAAATTGTCCACATGCCATGAAAAAACCTGTCATAGGCAATCTGTTTTGATTAGAACAAAATAAAGAAGGAATATATTTTCTCAGGGGCAGAGGAACAAAGAGCCATATTGTAAATTTCAAACTTTGCTGAATTCTGAGAAAGTGTATTCCAGCTATGAAAGAAACACAATCCAAAGGTAGATAAAATAACAATGGATCTGTGCTCACAAAATTATCATTACAGGTAAAACAAGCTCAGGGAACATTGAAATACAAAAACAATGTCATGAAAATGAATAAAGACCAGATGCCAGGTTGACTGTCCCAATGATAGGAGTGGTGTGGGAAGAGGGAGTTAATTCTCCCCAACAAGGAATCATAACAGGTAAAAACACTAAGAAGGTGGGACAAAGGTGAGATGGATGTTTAGCATCCCACTACACATTTTGTACAAAAAGTGGATCACAGAGCTTATTCAGCTTAATATATATTTTCAGAAAATCTCAACTTCTAATTGGTCACTTAATATTTAAGTCATGTTCGAATGACAACAAACTAGTTCTTGACCTGACCAAAAAAATAATTCTACCAAAGTCTGTCAATCCCCTGTGAGCCTAACAGGTGACCAAAGTTAGCAATAAATATGAAACGTATTTCATCTTCAACAGTGAGCCGGTCGGAATCCTTTGAACTCATCACACAGTTCCAGGTTTTACGCTAAAGTTCCTTAACATGATTTCAGCCTGAAAAGAACACTCACTCACACAAGAATATTTTATCACAAACAATCAATTCAAGTTTTCCACATTCAACTTGATACACGAATCTTTGTCATATGCTTTCAAGCCCAATGTTAATTTTTGCAATTAACAAACACAGCTTGTTAAGAACCACTTACTCCAACTACAGAATATTCTCTTCAAATGACAAGTGAAAACAAGTCAAAGAGTGACACCTTCGTAAGTCATGAACAATATTTCTCTACTTTAAGTACAAACATGTACTGTTTATTTTTCCTTAAATTACAATAACAAAACATATTTTCTCATTATTGTACAGATCATTCAACAACTTATAATCTATCAAACCAGAACTTTGATAACTTTTCAATCTAAATATAAAAGGACGTTTGAACTTTTTAAAACTACCTATTTATACCAGTTGTTTGTACCTCTTGGTTATATAAATATTTTATTCATTGTTGTGCAAAAACTGTTGTTTCTCATGTTGTTCTTATTCTATGTTTGTTGAATACAAAAAATTTAATGTAAGAGGAAATTGTTAATTTCATCATGCAGCCTATTTATCCAACAATTATTAATCCATATAATTTAATTAATTAACACAACCTCCACAGATGTGTCTCCATCCACCAAAGTGTAGAAGTATCAGTATATTGCTGTGAGGAAGTATTAGTTGAAGGAAGGCTCAGAGGAATAGTTTTAGGTAGACAGAAGAGAGAGTGGTCTCTGCCAGACAAACACACTGGTGGGGGACATGACTTTAAGGCAGCAGAAGTAAGTGGGAGGAGCAAAGCCTGTGCCTTCTACTTGTGGAATGAGTTAACTTCCAAATTGGGAAAAATTAAGGCTGTTACAGAAAAATTTTAAAGAAAGGAACTTTGAATTTAGTTAGAGGCACGCTGGAGTAATGGATAGCAGCTTGGATTGAGAAATTGGAGAGCTGAGTTTGAATTTCAGTCAAATCCATTACATTTACATGCTAATACCCTTGGGAAAGGTATGAAGCCTCTTCTTCTCCCCCCTGAGCTAAGATTAAATAGTAGGACAGACCAGGTTCTATAGCCTTGGACGGCAACTGGTCTACTGCAGAAAGTAATGGCAACCTACTGCAGGAAAACCTATTTTTGGTAATATTTTTTTTTCAAATGTGTATGACGGGTAATATGTTTTTTTTTTAAAAAAAAACTATTTTTACACTTTCATAATAAGTATTTCTGTACATCCCAGAAATATAGACAGATACTGAGCATTTATGGTAATGTTTTTTCTCTTCAAAAATCTATTACAGGTAATATTTTCCAAAAATGTATTGCTGGTAATATTTTGTTTGTAATAATTTCCTTCAAAATTATATTTTTACACCTCCACAGCATTTTGACCCCTATTTGGAGGTCAACTATTTGCCCATAGCTGTGGCTCTAATAGGTGCTACCATCCCAGGTGAGGGTGGACTTGGGAAAACCAGCAGTTAAGAGGTGGTTCCAAGCTCCTTGAAACCTCCTGATCAGAGGCCTTGCTATTGGATGTAGTTTATCGTCTTACCCATGGATGCTTCATTTGGGGGGCTCTGCAGAAGCACCATCCAACAAAGACATCTTCAACTGGTGCTTAAAGAACGCAACTGGGTGATGTGAAGAGAGAGACAATGCCTTTTGATGTTCTTACATTCTCATCATGGATGTATCTTTTTTATTCTATATGCTTTAATGAAACTTTGTAGAATAAGTAATTTTATTTTTTATATTACAGCAGAAGTAACCTTTTTAGTTAAATGACACTGGTTTTATTTTTGTTATTATTTTCTTACCTGTCTGAATTCAAACCATTGTCCTCAATGTGGTCTTAATTATTCCAAATTCAAGAGTTATATTATTCTATGGCAATATAGTCAATCAAAGGCAGTAATTAAGAAATTTTTCTTTTTGGCTAATCTAACAGTTGCATTGCTAAAATGAAAAACATTAAAACTTTTATATATTAATAACACGTTTTGCTAGAAAAATGCATGCTCACTTTAGCTTCCTCAGGTTAAAATGAAAGAAAGACAAAATTGTGTGTGAAGAAAATGTCTTTAAATGTTAGTATCATAAATAAAACTAATTATCCAAGCTTATCATGGTGGAGTGATGGATAGCGATTGAGAGAGCCAAGTTTGAATTACACTGAGATCCATTACATTCACATGTGCTATTACCCTTGGGAAAGGTATGAATCCTTCTCTTACCCCCCCCCCCAGTTGGCAGGATATACTGGATTCTATAGCCTTGAGTGGCAACCAGTCTAGAAGTAAAAACACTGAATTCAAAACCAGCCTAGAGAGAGTTGGGCTCTGTCAGACTATCTTGCTCAAGAAACACCTATGACACTATTTAGCTATGGTAAATGGCCAACTAATTAACCATAGTAATTAAAACAGAAAATACTTAAGGCGAAAAAGAGCTATCCCAAAAGATATCCTGATTGATGTTGAAAAAAAGAAAAAAAAATTTATTTTATTTACGAAAAATATACTTTTCATTAAAGATGATAAACTCTTGTGGAAAAAGCCATATGTGAGATTTTGTCAGGTTGATTAATGTCTTGCCAAGGGAGATAGGCAAATATTAAGATATCGGTCAGACCATGGCGGTCATAAAAAATGTGGGCTTGAGACGATTGCTGATACAGGCAGGGACAATCAATGTTAATTATTTTTCCAAGACATCGTTTATATTTTTTCTTGACCACTGGCGAGGAAAAGCAATGTGGCAATTATAAAATTATGGCATTGTCTCGACATAGGTGAGAGGATTGTTATTATTACTTATAATTTTGACATGAGACAGAAAATAGAGTGGAGACTTTAGATTTGGCGAGATAAAGGAATTTAATTTCTAAACAAGCCAAGGATTCCATTATGAAGCTAACTTCATGAAGGGACCAGATGGCAAACTTTGACATTGATTGCTGGCTAAGTGAATTCTGGGTGGCCAAAAGATATGATAGAAATTTAATTGGCAATATGGAATTCGTAAGAATTTTGGCTGATGGGTAAAAAGGAGAATTTTTGTTTACAAAAATTCTAGATTATAATTTTAAGGAGGCCAGCGTAGCCACACCAATACTGCCGGGATGCCATTGGTCGAGTGGTAGCAATGGTGATAGGTGGAGGTGAATGGATGAGAAAGACGGAAAAGTTATTAACGCCCACATATAAAATATCAATGTGAGAGAGAAAGAGTCTAGGAGGATAGCTTTCCTCCGACCTTCCTTCATGGATGACGGAGACCACCCGAAATGGAGAGAGAGTAATTTTCCAAAAATGCGAAGTAATCAAATTTCCTGGCCTGACAACAGAGATTTCTTGTTAGAAATCGAGATTTACCGAAAACCACAGGCCGTGTATGGTCCTACACCGGGCTTTTGTCGGTACCCATATAAACAAAGATCCTCGGGTCATTTGGAGAATCCTGAGTTGGAGACAGTCAGTCAGTTGAGTTGGAGTGAGTTCGAGTAGCAGGAACCAGAGTATTGCCTTGCAGAAGCTGACTAAGAGTGTCCACGACCTCTGACTTTGCCTATCTTACCAATAGCAAGTTATACTGACAAATGAAGCCGAGCCAACACCTAAGTACTAAATCAGTTGATTTAAGATACCATCTTGCTTGAATTATAGAAGTGTCACATTTCGCAGAAAACGGGCTGGAAGAAAAACACACTCTTGAATATAATAGAAGGATAAAGTGAATTTGTTATTTCTTAACTTACTTGAACCTCTTGGGTTTTTCTGTCATTTATTTTTTTTTTCCTTTGTACTTGTGCAAGACCACCTTCAGTCCGGACTCAGCCTACACTATGGCTCGATGCCTGACTGATCTTGTCTACCTAAGATGAAAGTCACAATGTGGGTAGGTTAGACTTGAGATTGAAGCAGTTATTCTAGTAACCAGACATTGCAAGTGAGCTGGGAACAATAGAGCTGGTATTGAACCAGTACAGCTGATGAAGCTGTTAACATCAACAACCAGACTTCGACCCTGGACAGGCCAGTGTCCCATATTGTTATCCTGACCAGGGGATTTCACCGAGTAGCAGTAGTCATGGTGACCCTATAACACTATGAGTAACAGGATAAAAAAAAAATCACGTCCTAATGTTCACACAGTAAATTTGATTAAAAACTGTATTTACACTTAATCACAATTGGATGAATTCACTTAATCAGTGACGCTCCCCCCAAAAATGTTAATTGTCGAGTGTTAGTAGCACCAAAATAAAAAGTGTATTGAATAAAATATTCTCATGACATTGACGGTGTCTACAAACTGTTACTAAGATCTTTCAGTCTAAAAACAACAAATTATATCAACTGGGATTTTGATTGATGAGAAAATTAATCCACACAACCACTATGAAATATTTAGCATTGTTACCTCCAATGATTTGCTAAAAAGTTAGCAGACTGTGATGAAAGAAATGGCCTAAATGTAATAAAAACAAACTTTTATTGTCAAATTTTCTTTCGTTATGAAGAGGAAAGACCAAAGGATATTTTGATAATTAAATTATATTTGTAGAGTGAGTGGCCATTGGAAAATGGAAGTAAATGAGAGAACTTCCCAAGTTTGCAATAAACAATAAAAAGAGCAGGACAAAAAGAAATTACATAAAGAAAGCAAACAATATATGCAACATGGTAAAAAGTTCACAAACTAAGAATTAGGGTTTATACAGAAGAGAAAATGAAACTGAGAAGTAGTCTATTTTATTGGTGAGGAAAAAATCCCAGTGTTCATTTGGGTGTTTCTGTCTATACATTGGGGAGGGGGAAAGTATTTTTAATCATTCCAATACAGACTGGAATTAATCATTCAATTCAATGTAATGAGAGGACTCATTTATCTTCCTTAAGTGTTTGTATGCATATATTTCATAAATGAGTTCCATGAAAATTATGATGTAAAAACTTCACAAGAATATTATTTCACACCAGTGTGTGTATGCATATGTTTGACCAAACTTGATTTCTCTGAGAATGAAGATACACAAACTTCACAAGAATATGGTTTCACTCCAAGGTGTGAACGCATATGTTTGATTCTAAATATCTTCCGTGAAAATGCAGACCCACAAATTTCACAAGTGTAGGGTTTTCCCCAGTGTGTGTACACATATGTGTTACTAAATTTGGCTTCTGAGAAAATGCAGATCCACAAACTTCAAGAAAATGGTTTCTTTCCAGTGTGTGTACGCATATGATTGACCAAATTTGGCTTCTGAGAAAATGCAAATCCACAAACTTCACAAGAATATGGTTTCTCTCCAGTGTGTGTACGCATATGTGCGACCATACTTGACTTCCATGAAAATACTGATCCACAAACATCACAAGAATATGGTTTCTCTCCAGTGTGTGTACGCATATGTGTTACTAAATTAGACTTCTCTGAAAATGCAGATCCACAAACATCACAAGAATGTGGTTTCTCTCCAGTGTGTGTACGATTATGTTTTACTAAATTAGACTTCTGTGAAAATGATGATCCACAAACTTTACAAGGATAAAGTTTTTCTCCTGTGTGTGTACACATATGTTTGACCAAACTTGATTTCTCTGAAAATGAAGATCCACAAACTTCGCAAGAATATGGCTTCTCTCCAAGGTGTTTACGCATATGTTTCGTCATATTTGTTTTAAGTGAATATGCAGCCTCACAAATTCCACAAGAATATGGTTTCTCTCCAGTGTGTGTATGCATATGTGTTACTAAATTAGACTTCTTTGAAAATGCAGATCCACAAACCTCACAAGAATATGGTTTTTCTCCAGTGTGTGTATGCATATGATCGGTCATGTGTGTCTTCCGTGAAAATGCAGATCCACAAATTTCACAAGAATATGGTTTCTCTCCAGTGTGTGTACGCATATGTCTAACCAAAGCTGATTTATCTGAAAAAGGAAATCCACAAACTTCACAAGAATATGGTTTCTCACCTGTGTGTGTAAGCATGTGTCTCAGTAAATGTGACTTCCGTGAAAATGACGAACCACAAACTTCACAAGAATATGGTTTCTCTCCAGTGTGTGTACGCATATGTATCACTAAGTGTGCTTTATCTGGAAATTCAGATACACAAACTTCACAAGAATATGATTTTTTCGTATGTGTAGCCATCCAGCCTATTATGTTTAACTTCACAACAGGTAGGCTAATGTCTCATGAATATGGCCTATCTTTCCTGTTTATTCTGTGTTTTTTTTGGAAAATGAAATGTCTTTTCCTTTATTGAATTTCTCAATAATAACCAATGTGCTTTTGTACAGCCCAATAATCTGTGAAAAAAAAGGCATAAATGATATATTAATAGGGGAGTGAATAATGCATGAAAGCAGTCTATATTATGAGAGATACACGGAATTACTATTTCAATAATACAGCAGTAGCTGCCACCAGTAAAAATCAAACATTTTGCAGTGAAGCAAGATTGCTTCACCATCACGTCATATTTTACGAAATGTATGCGATTGAAATCAGAACAAAGTCAATTCAAAAACAATTTAAATATGGACCTTGAAAAATGTTTGTTGTTTTAGACACTGCCTTGGACAAATATCACTGACAAAGTCTATAGCCTATACTTCCTGTTGCAGAATTATCTGCTGCAGGCATCCCTGGAACATAGAATCAATAATAAAAATGACATAATTTGCATAATTGTCTACTTAAATTAAGTGTTTTATGTCGTATGAAAAGGGAAGAAGTTCCATTTTCCACCTTATAATTTTATCGTTTTTAATTTTTCCACGATTAGCAGGTTTAAACATAAAGGATATGGCTTGTTGATCAGTAATAATAGTAAAATGTTTCCCTGCAAGGAGGTCTCTCCATTTACGAATGCATTCGACTATGGTATATGCTTCTTTTTCGACTATATGAAGTCATATTTCAGAGGGGTTTAGCGACCGAGAAAAGAATGCTACAGGTCGCTCAGCTTGTAAAAGAGTGCCTCCAATAGCCTTTTCTGAGGCATCGGTTTCAATAGTAAATGGCAATTCATCATCAATAATTTTTACAGATGACTCGGCAATGTCTTTCTTAAGTTTTTCGAAAGAATTTATAACTATAGGAGGCATAGGGAATTGTTTATTTTCGACCAGTGGACGAAATTTGTGTGAATATTTAGGTATCCATTTTGCATAGTAAGCAAACATACCAAGACACCTTTTTAACGAATTTGAGTCGGAAGGAGGAGGCATTTGCAAAAGTGGCTTCAAACGCTCAGGATCGGGTTGAATAGTTCCGTTACAAATTTGATATCCAAGCATGTTAATAGAACGAAGTGAAAACTCTGATTTTTCCCAGTTTATTTCAAGGTTGTATGTCGAGGCAGCCTTTAAGAAACATTCCAAATTGACATCGTGCTCCTCCTGGGTTTTACCACAAACAGTTATATCATCTATATGTGAAAAGGTTCCAGATAATTTGTTATCAGAAATGAAAGAATTCATAAATCGCTGAAAGGCAGAAACCTCGTTAGTAACACTCATGGGTATTCGTTTAAATTGGTACAGACGATTTCCAGCTTGAAAGGCCATATAGGGGTGATCTTTGGGGCAAATTTCAATCTGATAGTACGCTTTGGACAAGTCAATTATACTATAGATACGATACTGGGCTATTTGGTTTACGAGATCTTCAATTCGAGGCAAGAGGTAGGCATCAAGTAAGGTGAACCGATTAATAGTCTGGGAGAAATCGACCACCAATCGTTGCTTTTTATTAGGTGACGAAGTTACGACAATTTGAGCATGCCACGGAGAGTAACTTGTTTCAATTATATCATCCTCAAGCAGTTGTAGAATTTCTTTTTCAATGAACCGAGCATCCTCCGCATGGTAATTTCGGGATTTAGTAGCAATAGGTTTGCAGTCAGGGGTCAAGTTTCAGAACAGCTTAACAGGAGCACAACTGATCTTGGTTAAAGCGCAGATTTTTAGAATATCCTGAGATCCACCAAAAGAAATAGTGATACTCTGGTGTAGTTTTAAGAAGGGCACTCCGAGTATAATATCCATACAGGAATCAGGAAGTACTGTAAAGTCAATTTGTTTATATTCGTAACCATTGAAGATAATGTCCTCAGTACAATATTCAGATAGTTTGAGGGAAATGGCAGATGATGCCATGGAAATTACGGAATTCCGTTTAGAAGTAGACAGTTTCATTGTTTTAACAATACGGGCACTGATAAAGTTATCAGAACTACCGGTGTCTATGAGGGCAGTTAATCTCTTTCCTTTTAATTCTAAAGTTTTAGTAACTGGAGGAGACCTATCATCGTCTTTAGCACGGGCTACTATAATAGCTGAAGTAGAACGGCAAACTTTAGAAAAATGACCGAGTTTGCCACAGTTTCGACATATCTTATCACGGGCAGGACAATAGCGACGATTATCGTTAAAGTGACGTTTCCCTCCACAGTTGTAGCACTTGCCACGAGCAAGGGCAGCAGACAATTGTACAGAGTCACACTCCGTACGAGAATCAGTTAAGTCAGAAAGCATATTTTTAGTAATAGTAGTTGAAGTGGCCTCCTCGGCAGAATCAGTAAACACATTTTTAGTCCTAGTGGTAGTAGCAGCGGCTGATCCAATCTGAGAAGCGTATGATTCAGCACGAAAGTGAGCCTGTTCTAAGGCTCTAGCACATTGAGTAGCCTCCTTGAGAGTTAGCGTATCATTTTCAAGCAGTCTGGCATGTATTACGAGGGACCAGAGACCACGTATAAATGCATCACGGACAGATTCATCCCTGTAAGTAGTAGCAGTAACATCTTGGAAGCAACAGTCAGCAGCAAGTCAATTCAAGGCCTGAAGGTATTGGTCTACAGACTCATTTTCCTGCTGCAGACGTGGAGACTTGTCATAAACACTTCTCAGCAATTCAACAGCATGTTCAAATCCAGAACAACCCTCGATAACATCAGCTACAGTAGCACCAATGTTTAAATAAAGGACTTCGAGTTTGTCCGGGTTTAAAGAAGCAATAGTTGATAAGTAATAATTAAAATTACGGTACCATAGTCTCCAGAGCTTGCTAGCCCGAGGGTTTGCAGAAGATATATCAAACTTGTCCCGACGAATAATCTTGTCCATGAGGAATTAAGTTCAGTAAATTGTTACGTTGTTCAGAGAAGAAAGCTAGGATAGAATAACCTTTTCTTAAGGCTTTACTGAACTTAATTCACAGCAGTCAGTAATCAACAAAGGAAAAAATTTAGAATGAAATGGAAGAAGAACGCAACTTTTAAAGAGGAATGGGAACGTGTGAAAAGTCACGTGGACAGTAAAGCTAGTTTCCTTTTTTTATTCTTTCTTTCTTTTACAAAACATAACAACTACCATTTTCATCAGTGCCAAAATACTGTAAGCTGTAACTCTCTACAATTTCCATGCTGTTCTTAATCAAAGTAATTCAATAATTTAAGAAATTTTGATAGTATTTTAAAAAATTCAAAATTACCTAAAACAATTCAGAAAAAGTTACATTTCAGAAATGTATATTTTATTTTGAACGATTTCTTTTTCAATTTTCTTTACATTTCTCTAAGAAAATTAAAAATGGTCGTTTTGATTGGGTTTTCGGAAGAATCGACTAAAAATCATTGTAATTTCCATTTGAAATAAACCACATTAATTTGCTTCAAAAAGGATTTTTCACTCATGAAAAATACATTTAAACCTTAGGTATACCGAAATTTTTGGAGGTACCTAAACTAAGCAGTTTTCTATAAACCTTGTTAGACTATTCTAACATAAATGAGTGGAGGAACCATGAAGGATCCTATCTGTGACCAGCTCGGCTTGTTGGCATCAGAGTTGTGCACTTTGTGGTCTAAGGCACCAGCAGGGGATTATCTCAGCAACTAAGTTTTCGCTTAGCTGGCAATTGATTCAGAACATGCTACCACTCAATGACGTTCTCTTCAGATGGGGTGAAGCAGATTTTTCAGGCTGTCATTTGTGTGACCTTGGCTTAGATGAAACAGCTTCGTACGCCTTCTATCACTGCCCTCATGTGCGCCCCTTCTGGGATTATGTTGGCGAGTTGACAGCTCGTATCATTCCTGATCAGCTTGTGTCCCTTTGTGACAATGTGCTGTTTAGGTTGCTATTTGTGGCTAGAATGGTGGTGTAGGGAGGGAATCTTGTGAGATGAACGTTATTCACATCAAGATCTGGTTGTTTTCTTTAAGCATCAGCTTAGGGTAAAAATCAGATCTAATAGAAAGAGTTTGATTTTGACAGATGTCATCAAAAGGCAGGTGACTGAGGCAAACCTGGTTTGTGTGGATGAGTCTAGCTTTCATTTTCTATTTTAAGTCCCCTTCATGCAACGGAGTAGTTTCTTGTGAACTCTCTCCTGGTTAAGTTAAACAATGTTTCCTAGTTAATACGAATAAGTGGTGTTTCTGGGATTCTCTTTTGTTATGAACCCTGTTGAGATTCCAAACCTCCCATGTTTGTTTTTGTTCCACATATTTCATCTTGACTGGGTCAGTCTTTGAGTTCCCCATTCTGTCTATCGACAGAATACAGTGGAAATTCTTATTTTTTTGAGGGGTGGACGGATCCTACTGACATTGTTTTGATTTAGTTTATCTTTGTTACATTTTTAGTTTGTTTTCTGGGTTCATCTCCCCTCCCCAATCATTTCATGAATCATGAAATTTTTATAGATTTTTGTACATTATGAACTTTGAAATTTTATTGTCATGGGGTGTTTTGTAGGTTCCCGGTGAATATGCGGCATTGCCTTACGATTAAGAGGTGATTGATGAATTCTTGAGGTGAATGAGTAATTGTAATGAATGAATGGGTCATGAGTTGCATTAACTAGGACTAGGATAACGAATGAAGACCATCTCCGCCCCTGGCCTTGTACCACAATTTCTGTATAATCAGAAATAAATACAATATATTAAGGTACAACCCAGTTTATTTTTGTCTGCCAACTGGATGCTAGTAGGGAACCTCCTTGCAAGAGTGAGCCTCACATTTCTGTTTCTTCAAATGCTTACATAGAACATTTTCTGCTATAAGAAATATTTGATTCAGAAAAGATTAATTTAACTTTAAATTTGCTAATTTCCCACAAATACCAATTCAGAAATATATATTCTATTTTTACAAGATTTTTAAAACCGAGAATTATATTTTATTTAAAATTGTTCAAAAAAATTAAAAATGGTAGTTTCAGTTGGTTTTTCTGAAAAAAATAAATGAATACATTAAAATTAGAAAAGTAAGATTAACCTAGCAGAAAAGTTATATGCACCCAAATCTCTCATGCAGACAACAATTTTACTCAAATAACATGAAAGAAAAACAGGACCTGTCTTTAAGAAATGCTTGTATATTATTTTTTTATGCTCTACGTAAGTAATGTTTATTTCCAATCAGATTAATTTACCATTAACTTTGCTAATTTTACTCTAATAATGGGTCACAAATATATATATTATTTTTGGAATATCTTTAAAATATCTTGAAAAATTTGTTTTGTTAAAAAATCTGTTAAAATTAAGAAATGGCTGCTTTTAAGAAGATTTTCTGAAACTATCCAAAAAGTTAAGATTCCAATCTATATAATTTCCATTTGCAGTGCACTGGAATATTTTTCTTGCTGGAAATAGTAAATTTAATCCTTTAGCTTTCAATTAAAATCAAGAATGATTTTCCAGTTTGAAATATTTATTTTAAACCTTAGGTATCAAAGGCCTTGCAAAAATTGAGGAACCTACAGTTATACCAAATTATAAACTTAGTTATACCAAATTACTGAAGGCATCTATTTTCAACTATATTTTATCATATATAGGTATGTTCAATAATTTGACTGAAATAACAGTGCAGAATAATGAAAAAAGCTTCCAAACATAATGAAAACAAGGATTTATTGAGAAAAAGTCAACATCAACAACTTAGCAAAAGTAGGCTCAATGTCTACTGGAATAAGTGTTGATGCCAGTTTGCAAATCGTACTTTTGTGACACCAATGTGTATGGTTGCGGTGGTCGCAGCGCCACTATGTAACGTCCTCTTACCATGACATTAATCAATTTTGAGAGAATCTCAAATCTTGCTTCTTCTCATGGATTTTCTGTCTTTTGCAAAAAGTTTTTTTTTTCTCTTTGTAAATAAAATCAAATCTTTTCCCTTTTTTTTTTTAAATGTCACTCAGTCTGTCTTTTGACATAGCTCTTTCTCGCCTTAAGTATTTCCTGTTTTTAATTTCTATGGTTAATTAGTTAGCCTATTACCATACCTAAATAGTGTCACACTTTTGAAAATTAAATGCTGCTTGAAAGAGCAAGCTCCTGTTAACAATTCAACAGTTTCGTTATTGGAAAAGCAGTGGCAGAGTAACCTGGTAGAACTGCACTGTAATTTATACCCTTTGGAGACAGTTGCAACAAAGACAAGGAAGGTCCTGAAAGATTGCGAGGGAAATACGAATGTGAGTGAGTGCCTAGCATGGCGAATTCTTGCAGCATTCAATTCCTTTAGATATAGTGATAAATTGGGCCTTATTCCGAAAATGAACACCTTTATTGAACAACAAGGTCTTCCATGGTCTGATATCACTAGGTTCCAAGGGAATCGGTTGCATGTAATTTTCCATCTAGGTGCAACTAACTTTCCCATTTACAATCAACGTAAGCAATTTGTCTTGGGACTTCCCTCAACAAATAAAACTATTCAAAATCTGCAGGAAATGATAACGGAAGAAACTGCTATTGGAGAGATGCACGTGCTGGGAATCATAGGGAAGATGCTATCAGAACCTTGGAGGAGTACCTTCTATATTAGTGTCAATAAACAAAAAGACATCATTGACACTATGAACATCGTCAAGGGGGTCATTGAAAATGTGAAGGTACTCACCAACAACCCTATGTCCATTTTCGCCTCCACAAAGGATTTCTTTGGAAATAACCTGCCAAAGAAAGTTATAGTGTCCCTGCTGATTGCCCCAGCAAATGAATTCTTATTTCGTAAGATGATAACTGCCTGCTTAAAAGGGACTGTGGAGGTTTTAAGCAGGCAGTATGAAAAAACATTCCAAACAATATAGGCTTCTCCCAGATCAATCTTAACATCAGTGAGACAGCATACAATGCAAGCTGAAAGCATCATTGGTGAATTTTGTGAAAGACAGAAACTTGCGCCTAATGCTTATGCATCAAGCATAAGCAATGTTATCTAGACCAAGTGGAATCAAGTAAGGAAATTCATTGATGAGCTGGATGCTGAGCAGTTTCTAAAATATTCATTGAATACACTTATGTACAGCAGAGACAAGACAGGTATAAAGAAAAAGTGGCAACAGGAAGTCAACAAAGAAATTGTGAAAAGGCTAAAGATTAAGGAAGACCACCAGCAAAAAATGAAATGGGCTGGCATAGAGAAAAGATTAAAAGAAATGGTAATCGATTCTTTGGAAGCTAACTATCCTGAGTATGGACAAGTCCTGCAACAAATACTAGCTGGAAACATAGTTGGATGCACAATTAGACATATTTGGACAATTGATGGTATCAACTGTGAGTACATCGGTTACATCAAAAAAACATGAAAATCAATTTTTTATGATTTCATACGTCAATGATGTAACTGATTACTATCATTTGACCAAATATGACTATGTTTTGCAGGACTTGCATTTCGAAAATTAGCTCAGCAATGGTGACGAATGAAGAGGCAATGAAAGATAAAAACGGTCCTTTTTAGGGCCACAAAATATTTCTGAAAGTCTTTTCACCATTATAGATAACAGTGATTTCTAATATTGTTTAGGGTATTGGATTAAAATATTAAAAGATTGAACAATGATGTAATTAATAAAAATGTTTTAAAAATTATCAAATTAAGTAAAAACATTTTAAAAATTATCTAATTAAGAAAATTTTAACAATTATATAATTAATTAAAAGACTTTAAATAAAAAAATAAAAATTTTAAAGAATTATCTAATAAAAATGTTTAAAGAATTATCTAATTAAAAAACTTTAAAGAATTATCTAATTAAAAACTTTAAACAATTAAATTAAAAAATTTAAACAATTATCTTAAAAAACTTTAAAAATTATCGAATTAAAAAACTTTAAACAATTATCGAATTAAAAAACTTTAAACAATTATCGAATTAAAAAACTTTAAACAATTATCGAATTAAAAAACTTTAAACAATTATCGAATTAAAAAACTTTAAACAATTATCGAATTAAAAAACTTAAAAAAAATTATTTAAAAAAGTTTGAACAATTACCTAATAAAATCATCACTTAGTCACAATCGATTACTTTGATAACATGAATAAAGATATGAAAAAATTCAGACACATCGTTAAGAAATGTTTGGATACAAATTTTTTATGCAATAAGTACTGTTTGTTTCAAATCAGATTAATCTAACTTTAAATTTTCTAATTTTACTCAGATAACCTGTCAAAAATATATAATTTATATTAGGAAGAAGTTTAAAATCAAAATTTTTTTGTTTACAAATTTCTTTAAAATTTAAGAAAATTAGGAAATTAAAAAAAAAAATTAAAAATCATTTTTTCATTAAAAATCTTTTTTTTTGAGTCAGCAAAATTGATCATTTTTTTTCATTTTATAAAAGAATGGAAATCTCACTTTGAAATTCTTTTAAATATCAATTGTCATTTTTTCAAAACTTATTTTAATAGAATCAGAAATTATAATGTTTATTTAAAATATTTTGAACCAAGCTTAACTTAACATCTGTACCGAAAAGATGTAATTTGAAAATAAAACAAAGCCAGTCATAAACTTTTGCATAGCTTGACAGGTGATGAATGACATATTGACGGATTCCATGAGGATAATTTGTTCTACAGAAGGAGAAAAGTGAAATTATTTACATTTAAGTGAACAAATTATTTACCTTGTTATTTTTAACGAAAACTTTCAGTGTTCTAGTTTTTTTTGTTTTTTGTACTTAGCTTTCACCTTTATGTTTACGATGCTTTATGGAAAATATATTATAAAGAAATTAAAATAAGACTGTTAAGATTGAGATTAAATTTTATATTTCATAAGAAAGGTATCTAATTTATAGGTACCTTTCTGATGAAATTTTATTAGAAGTATACATAAAATATTACAATTTTATGTACATTTTACTGTGTTATTTGTAGTTCCATTCAT
Organism: Acanthosepion pharaonis; assembly: GCA_903632075.3. NCBI lineage: Eukaryota > Metazoa > Mollusca > Cephalopoda > Sepiida > Sepiidae > Acanthosepion > Acanthosepion pharaonis. The sequence goes on along the minus strand of CAHIKZ030005260.1, from coordinate 1,064,192 downwards.
TTTATTATTAATTTTGATATTTCATTTATAGAAAAATTTCATAACTGAGATTAATATAAAAATAAGATCATATAAATTTCATAAGATGATACTGATACTTGTAGGCACCCTTCTCAGTTGAAATTGAAAAATCAAATTAACTTCTCCACATGTGTTTCGCACAAGTAAAGGCCTTAACAGCGGAGAGCAATGCTTAACTCAAATAATGCAACTTAATTGTAATCTGGTTGGTCTTCCGTACTTTATAATTCAGCCCGATTATAAACACAAAATTACATTTCTTAATTACTGTGGATCTTCTAATTAGTCAAAATGATACAATTTACAACACCCTAAAAAAAAGATCTATCTCATAAGGACACTTAGGAAACCCGATGCAGCTTCAACTAATTTTATAATATTTTAACATCTTAAATGTAAAAATGTATCATAATTAAAAAAAATAACAAATAATTGTATTAAAAATTCATTTTTCATCAAAAAAATGTTTTGCTTTCAGAAAATATTGTTCATATCCATAAAAGCAAATAAAAGCATTTGAAATTAAATAATATCTTTGTTTTATTGAGTTTTTTTGTATGTTACAATTCAGAGCTGATTTTCAGGTAGGGAGGATCCAATTAAAAACAAAAAAAAAAACATGATTTGCATTCCTCAAAGCCTTGATTTTCCAAGTTAATGTGTGTCAGACAAAAAAAAAAACAAAAAAAAAACGTGCTAAAAATCGTATATGTTATTTGTTATGTTCCGGTGATACAAAGAGAAACAAGTTGTTTTTTTTTAATCAAAAAAATTTGAAAATAATTAAAATAAACTTTGGTCTGTCCTCTTCATAATAACAAACATTTTTGTTTGACGATAAAAATTTCAAAGTTCAATCGAATATAAAACGATCATCGAAAAAAAGAAAGAAAGACTGAATCCGTTGAATTTAATTAGTAAAATAAAGTATTTTAAAACTTACAAGATAATCCAATGTCTTAATGTTGCTGATTTCTGAATTTAAAGAAGATGCTTTCTTTCTTTTATCATGAGTCCCTTGAAGTGAACTATTTCTTCTTTCCTCACTTTTTGAAGAGCGACGTTGAAATGAAAAATGAAATTAAATATATAAAAAGAAAAACAAACAAACATCAGTCACGATGGTTCGATTATCTATTTTATAAGTCAAATCAAGCCAGAGAGATTTCTTCAGGTGAAAGGCCTCGAATAATAAATGTCTTTTAATCATCACCGAGACATACAGACTGTTTTTAGCTGAACAACAATGGCGCCGGTCTGTTGTCATTTTTTTCCCATCTTCTTGGTTGACTCTTATCACAAATTTTTAAATAATTAACAATCTATTATTTTATTATTTTTCCAGCATATATGGCAAGCATTTAAATAAATAATAATAAAAACACCTTTCTACTCCCGTGACATTTTAGGCGCAAATTTTTAAATGCAATGAAGGGGAAAAAATGTTTTTCATTTAGTTTTTTTTAAATAATATTTAATTTAAGCTAAGCATCTTCGAAAACATGTACGGAAGTATAATTTCAGAAAATAATACATTAAATAAATCAACACGAAAGAAAATTTATTAACTAATTATTAAAAAGCAATTTAATAATAAAATAATTAAAAATATGGTTATATTTTTAATTGCAAAAACAGGGCAAAAATGGTGTTTTTTCCATTCAAACTTAGCGGATATACTTTTCAAAGATTGAAAAGCATCTTCAGAGGTATCATAAGTAAAAATAAATTTTTCCAAAAAAGAAAGAGTGATTAAAGAGGCCCTTTGCATTTCATCCGTCAATGCACCATTTACCACGTACGGGGTCGTCTTGACGCACCCTAGTAATGACTTCCGCTATTATGTGTCTAAGAATGGGAGCATCATTTGTTGTGTCAACCCAGCCGGACGTGACAGCAGTCACCCTACGTTTAATAAATGCAGTCTGTCAGAAAAGCATCTTCAGAGGTATCATAAGTAAAAATAAATTTTTCTAAAAAAGAAAGAGTGATGAAAGAAGCCCTTAAACTTGAAAATATTTTTTTTAATTTTACCGTTTATGTTATTTATCAAGAGGAAAGAGCAAAATATTTTGAGGGTATTTTTTTTTTACATTTTTAATCATTCCTATGGGACGTCCGATATTTTCGTTACAAATCTTAACTTTTTTTAAGCCAATAACTTTATGGAATAATCATTAAAAGGAAAACAGATTTTTTATATATTTATATTGTTTGTTTGATCTTTTAAATATGTAAGGTTGAATTCGAACCATGATTTTATTTTTCTTTGTGAAAAATTCTTCTGTCAGTTTCAAATTGTCAGCAAATTTTAAAACGTTTTTATTCATTAATAAAAATGAAGAAAAAACCAAGCAACCAATATTATAATGAACAAAGTTCTAAGATGGAATTCAAACCCTGGTTTCTTTTTTTTTTCTTTAATTTTTAATTTAAAAAGTATTCTGTCCTTCGCTTATGTGACATCAGTTTTTAATTGAACAGGCTTTCAATCAAGGTGGTGTTTTAGTTGGATTCTCGCTGGGCGGGTGTTCCTTACTTATGGCCTTGTGCCACAAATAAGTAAGTTAGTAAATCACCTGGTGTTGCTAAAATTAACTATTTAAAAAAATCTCGCAAAGTATCATGCTATTACTAATTTAATTATTATTTTATTATAACACTGAGTTTTTTAGTCGATTACAACACAAGCACTTTTCGTCGAATCACGCACCTCAACCACACTTCTGACACATTTTCTTTTCAGTTCACAAGAACAATAATCAAGACTTTCATGAACTTTTTTCTAATAAAAGTTGTCATTTCATCACAACTTTTAATCTGGTGAGAGTTATTGTCAGAGTTACCTCCTCCTTCGCTCCTTAAACTAAGAGAGCAGGTCATTTCGACCTTGACCTCTCGTTCGTGCTTCCTATACACTGTAAACCTGTGGTAGAGAATAGCAAGTTCCCTTTTTAGTTAAGTTATATTACAAACTTACACATTTTTAGGCCATAGTTCCCTTTAGCTAACCTCGACGTATTTTATTATAGAGACCTTACTGTTAGCTTATCCAATTCTTTTGCTGGTCTCCATTACCACAAGACAGTGGCTTCTCACTAAATTCGCTCCCTGCCTTTTGAGGGTTAGACGGGCTCTACTAACATCAGTTAACGTTTAATTTCATTTATGTTAATATTTTAGTTCGTTATTGCGTTCATCTCCCACCCCCTCTCATTTTTCTTTTTCATCTCAGAATTTTGTACATATGTGTTAGGATCATTAAATCATTATGACACGGGGCGCGTTTTGTAGGTCTCCCCAGAGTGGATGTGGTATTATGGTGCATGGAGGATTGATTGGTGACGGACGAGTTCTTATGGTGAATGAGTAAATTGTAATGTCTGAATGCGTCGTGAATCAAATTAGCTAGGTATAAGATAGCTAGTGAAGACCAGCCTTTCCCCCCCTCCCCCTTTTCGGCCTTGTGCCACAATTTTGTATTTTTACAAAATAAATCTCGGTCGGCGACTTCCACTTTTTTGGGATTTTGTTTTTTCGAAGATCAAAGTGTAGTATCTGTTCTTACCAGCTTGATATCTCATCGGGCCTACCGGACTTTTTGGACTTTTTCTTACCTGGATTACTTGGATTATTTACCGAGCGCTACATGGGCCAGGTAATTAGACATAGGTTAAGCAAGATGTCTTCCGAAGCCGTGAATATGGGCGCAGATCTGCGCAGGGAAGAGGTCCGTCGAGGTGGCGATCGTTACATTCGTGAAGTCGAAACCCCGGAGGGGCACACCCTTCGGGCCACTGACGACATGTGCGAGGCGTTTCGGCGGCATTTCGAGAGCCGCTTTACCAGGGTCTTCGTGAGGACGAGTTTCGCAGCTATTTGGCTGACTTTCCTCGGCTTTCGCTGACCGAAGCGGCTAGCTGCGAGGGAGAGATTACCGAGGGCGATGTCTACGCGGCTTTGAAGAAGGCCGGCAGAGGCAAGTCGCCCGGTCTGGATGGCCTGCCCTATGAAGTGTACTTGAGGCTGTCGCACATCTTTGTCCCGATTTTGACGGTCGTGTTCAACAGCTGGTTCCGGCAGGGGTCCCTCCCCGACCGGTTCTCCAGGGGTGTGATCACGCTGTTGAAAAAGGGCAAGGGTGTCGGGGGGAAACTAGACGACTACAGGCCCATAACTCTGCTAAACACAGAGTTAAAGATTATGGCGAAGATCCTGCAGGAGCGCTTGCAGTCAGTTGCCGAGTCTCAGCTGGGTCCCGAGCAGACCTGTGCTGTGAGGGGTCGAACAATTCAGAGCAACCTGCATTTGATCCGCATGATCGTAGAGGGTGTAAAAGACGACGAGAGAGCCGCGCTGATCAATTTGGATCAGTCCAAGGCATTTGATAGGGTTGACCATCGCTACCTTGCTACTGTCCTGCAGGCCGCCGGATTCGCACCCGACTTCTGCCGCTGGATTAGCCTCCTGTATCGCTCCCCCAGCGCTGTGGTACAGGTGAACGGGAAGCTGTCGGGCGCTTTTGCGCTGTCTAGGTCGGTTCGTCAGGGTTGCCCGCTGTCGCCCCTACTTTACGCTTTGGCGTTGGAGCCTCTCCTTCGCCGGCTGAGGGACAGGCCGTGCAGGCCGGCCCTACGCGGAATCGCCGTTCCTGGCGGGGCTCGAGCCAGGATTTCCGCGTACGCCGATGACGTATCTGCTTTCGTGTCGTCCAGCAGAAGCATTGAGGCGGTACAGAAGGTGCTTGATTGGTACGAAAAGGTGACAGGGGCCAAGATTAACCGCGACAAGTCGTCCGGCTTGCGGCTAGGTACCTGGAAGGGGGTCGATCTTCCGGGGCCCTTCGGTTGGACGGACGGTCCTGTCCGCATTCTCGGAGTGTGGTTTGGACCCGACCTCCAGCTGGAGAAGAATTAGTCTGAAGTACGAGCAAAGGTCGACGCCGCCAGTCAGACTTAGCGTCGACGGAGGTTGTCCGTGAAGGGCAGGGCGGAAGTGTGTGCTACATACATTTTCCCTCTTGTCCTTCATCGATTGTCCGTACTTCCTCTCTGTGACGACCACAGGAAGCCGCTCGAGCGCTCGCTAACCTCCATTCTATGGAGGAGACGCGGGAATCGGGTCAGAGAAGTCTGTGCACAGCGTCCGTGTCATGGGGGGCTGGGAATGCCACACTTGCTGAGCCACAAACGTGCCTCGAGGTTGGCTTTCCTACGCCACGCATTGACAGGAGATTCGGTCATGGCGGGGATTGTTAGGGACGCGTTCCCTTCCCTTACTATCAATCTCCCCATCTCGCAGGCTGAGCGCCATTGTAGGCCTCGGGAGGAATCGGACCATTCGCGAGTGTCGGTTGGCCTTGCTGGCCGTCCCTCGGTCCAGTGACCTTTCTCGGCCTAGGAAGGACTTCTATCGTTTGCTAGTGGAGGGGGTCGCGAAGGATCCTCTACGCGAGGATCTCGACATGTCGGAGGATGAGTTTCGCTCTCACTGGTCTTGGGTGCCAGCGGCGGATTACCTCAGTAACCCTGAGTTTTCGCTTACCTGGCGACTGGCTCGGAATCGGCTGCCTCTCAATGACAGGGCCTTCATATGGGGCTTGGCGGACTTGCCAGACTACGAACGGTGTGGCCTTGGTCTAGAGGAAACGGCTTCGCACGCCTTCTACCATTGCCCCCGGGTCCGCCCCTTATGGGACTATGTCGGCGAGCTGACGACTCGTCTCGCTCCCGAAAAGCTTGTGCCCATGGATCGCGCATACGCGCGTGACAATGTGTCGCCCCCGTATTCCGGGGTGAAGCGGATGGTGTTTCTCACGCTGCTAGCCACGGCCCGAATGGTGATATGGACGACGCAAGAGGAGGAAGTCTTGCAGGGTATCCGTCTTTCTCATCAGGATCTGATCCGATTCTTCAGCTCAAGATGAAGATTAGAACTGATAGAAAACGCTTGCATTCGACAGTCTTCAGCGAAAGGTGGGTGACTGAGGCGAGCTTGGTTCGTATGAACGGGGCTAGACTTGATTTTCTGTTTTAGGTCAAGCCTACGTTACATCGGGGTGGCTTCCTGTGGTGCCCTCCCCTTGGTTAGGTTAGACAAGCTTTGGTGTACCTAGTTAATGCGAGTAAGTGTTGTTCCCGGCCTGCCCCCCGGCCACATCTTTAGTTATGATCCAGTCTGAGATTCCCAATATCCCCAGTTTGTTTTTTGACCCCCCCCACTTTCTATCTCGACTGGGTCAGCTTTATACTTACCCCATGCCCGTATGATTTTTTTATCACCTTTCCCACTCCCTTAGCGAGAGAGCTGCTTGATTTTGTTCCAATGGGCAGAATATAGTGGCCTCCCAGCCTTTTTTTAGGGTTGGACGGGCCCTACTAACATCAGTTAACGTTTAATTTCATTTATGTTAATATTTTAGTTCGTTATTGCGTTCATCTCCCCCCACCTCTCATTTTTTTCATCTTAGAATTTTGTACATATGTGTTAGGATCATTAAAATTATTATGACACGGGGCGCGTTTTGTAGGTCTCCCCAGAGTGGATGTGGTATTATGGTGCATGGAGGATTGATTGGTGACGGACAAGTTCTTATGGTGATTGAGTAAATTGTAATGTCTGAATGGGTCGTGAATCAAATTAGCTAGGTATAAGATAGTGAAGACCAGCCTTTTACCCCCTCCCCTTTTCGGCCTTGTGCCACAATTTTGTATTTTTACAAAATAAATTTCGGTCGGCGACTGTAACGGTCGGATACGCAGGACCCTGGCCTTCGCGGCCAGGAACGTCGATCAACGGGCTGCGTATTAAGTTACGCTCCCATTTTTTTTGTCTGCCAACTTGACGATAGTTGGAAACTTTCCTTTCTCTCTCTCTTCTACTACTCCTGGCTCCTTGGCCCTGTTCGACGCTCGGCATCCTGTCCCTACTGGCTGCCTGCACGTCGTCCTTAACCTTTCCCGTACACTATGTTAGTAATTATTACGGGAGGTTACTAATAATGGACTCGACCGGCAAACACGCAACGCCTGCACTGGACCTGTGACATGCCCGAACAACGCCAGCTCTTCTTTCCTTCCCAACACGTCAAGTTGGCATCCCGGCCACGTCCAACAGCAACTGCAACAACCAACAGCCATCATCCCGGCCAAGACCAACATCAACTGCAACAATCAGCTGCGGTGATCCTGGCAACAACCAACATCAGCAACAACTGCAACAACCATCAGCGATCATCCCAGCCACGACCAACATCGACTTCAACTCCAACAACCAACAGCGATGATCCTGGCAACGACCAACACCAACCTCGACCATCAATGTCTGCACTAGAACTTCTGCACCTCCACCGTTCCGACCACCTTATTTTCTTTTCTAGAATAAATCATATATATCCTCGTTCTGTCGTCCATGTTGTTTCACCGTCAGATTTAACGTCTTCAAAAATGTTAGCGGGCCTCTTGTGACCTCATTCACCCTTGTGTGATACGGGGCCGCTCGGGGGGCCGCTTGGGGGTCCGCTACAGAGTTGTAGGGACCGGAGAAGAAGTGTCTTATATCCGGGTTTCTCTTATATCTGGGTTTGGTCTATATGCATACATTAACACAGGCTCTAATTTGGGACCAGAGAAAATTTCTCTTATATCCGGGTTACACTGTATTTACAAGTATGTGTGGAGTGAGATAAAAAAGTATAAATGATTTTTATTCACAAAATAATAAAATTTATACAGTAAGATGAAAAATTATACAATGAAGATATTAGTATGGACAGAAAAGCAAGTTAACTGGTCCCCCCAATAAAAATAAAATCAAAGACACAAAATGATCCGATCACTGCAGAGAATTATGCCTTGTGTCACCTAAAGAAGGGGTGGGAGGTGAAATGAAAACGGAAAATTATGGGGAGAAAACAAGAAAAGGGGTCAAGAATCATTCATTCTGTAGCTAAGTTAACCAATTTTTGTAAAATAAAAAGACACAAAAAACTTCTACATTAGCCTAACTGGGTAGGTCAAACAGGTTTTTTTTCCAGAAGTACTTCAACTAGAAAGCTCCAGATGTTACTCAAGGTCAGCAACATTCCTGCACACCTGTCATTCTACAATCATCCATGTTTCAGCAAATTCTTCAGAAGAAAACTTCTCTCTCTGAACTCTGATCTTAAGCAGGTTTTATTTTGTTTTATGGCATATCAACCTCAATGAGTTATTTAATTCCAACAATTTATTTTTTGTTGGTAATATTTTTTTCTTCAGAAAACCAACTTGTGGTAAAAAAATTTTCTTCAAACGTGTATGACTGGTAATATTTTTTTCCAAAAATGTATTGCTGGTCAGTTTTTTATAAAATATTTCTGGTATTAAAACCTATTCTTTATTTTTCTCGTGCCTTAAAATCCTCTTATCACCAGATGCCCATTTTCGACAATGCGGTGTATGACGTCAACAGTTTGAAAAAGTAATAATAATACTTTCATTTGCGATTTCCTTTCCCATGCCAAGATTCGCATATATACCAGATGGTTCTCTTCGCTGGACCCAAGAACCAAAATTAAATGATATCTCTGATAGATAACTAATATTGATTTTCTCTGCCTGTATCACGGTCATCTCAAGCCAAAATTCTTTATGGCCGCCATCTGTTGGCAGGCTTTGTTTTTCTTTCTGAATTCTGTTTCCCTTGGTGCAACATTCTCTTACCATGACATTAATCAATTTTGACAGAATCTTAAGTCTTGCTTCTTCTTATGGATTTTCTGTATTTTGTGAAAAATATTCTTTTTTCCTCTTTGTAAATAAAATCTTTTCCCTTTTTTTTTAAATTTCGCTCAGTCTGTCTTTCGATATAGCTCTTTCTCGCCTTAAGTATTTCCCATTTTTAATTTCTATCGTTAATTAGTTAGCCAATTACCATAGCTACATAGTGTTACAATCCTCCCCAACCTATTTTGTCATTTACTAGTAAATTACACCTAAATCCCAATACACTATTTAGCATGCATCATGCATCTGTTCAATGCAGTTGTATTCTTCTTTTCCTTTTCATGGTTTGTTTCCTGATCTTTCTTCTTCTGTGCTACATGCCATGTTCTTTTCATTTACTTTTTCATGCAATTTTAAAGTTCTTTCCATCTTCTTCTGTTTTACATGCAATGTAATGTTTTTCTTCTCTTTCATGCAATTTAAATTGTGCATTTGCCTGTGGCTGCATGTGTGTGGTTATTATGGCTTGTTTTTCTTTGTCACTGTTTTCCGCTCTTCTACGGGAGGTTTTTCCGCCATAACTGTCGGTTCCACTTTAACTTCTTTTGTCGGCTTTTCTGTAATTTCCTCATTGATTCTGTATGGGTAAATAACACTGCTCGGCATCTCCCTCTTGAGTTGCTGCATGCTCATTTGATTACCACGAATTAATTCCCTCCTACTTCTAATTTACCATATTGCCATACCCCCTATGGCGACGATTATGAATGTACCCATCATTGATGACCAACCTATTGCGATCTGCTCTTCATCCTCCCAAGCCATACCTTCCTTTCCCAATGAACTTGTCCCTCAACTGATTTATATCGGTCTTTTCTATCGGCTTCATTAGTACTGGCATTTTATTCAAGGTAACACTGGGGAATCCCCTCACTATTGGCTCCCACAACTCTGTACAATTGACTAAGCTTCTGCCAATCACTTCTATAATTGAATCTTTCTCTTCACATTTTTCTTCTACCTGGTAATAAGGGGGCAAGGAAATAGATATCCCAAATGCCAAACATCTCAGGGGCAATTTTAACAGGGATAATGACGGTTTTGCTCTTAGTATCCTTGTGGACTCTCCCCCACATACCTTAGACAAGCTGATTGGTTTCTGTGTGGCTACTGCCCACACCTCGTCTGAAATACTGATAGCTTGTGGTAATGCTGTGTTTGCTAATGCCTCTACTTAACAAGTTCTCTTAATTCCCTCCAAACAATTCTAGTATGCACATTTTGTGATTACCAGCTACATAGATAGGGCTCAATGAATTACAAGTACCCAGAGCATCATTTCTACACTTTCTAGTTTCTTCTACTGTTAGCAACATGGACTTTGTTCTACCCGAATTTAAAGCTATGTATTCAGTTTCTACCTTGTACCTTGCCACCATTAGTGTGGCTAACATCATCATCATCCTCATCATCAACCCTCCATCTTAGTCATTCCTGCAAGGCAACAAAATTCTCTTATTTTTATTCTTCTTAACCATTCTGTCTCGTTCAATTCTTCACTCAACTATTCTATAATTTCTTTTCTAAGTTTGTAACCCTTCAGTTCTTTCCTCCCCTAACTAACCCCAGCAGATTGAATGGTCCGGACAGGCGCGTGGGGCTCCCCTTCCAAAGGCTGTAACCTCATGACACTACCGCTGGCCAGTCAGCAATGCCACAATCCTCTTCCATCCCTCATGAGGTGCAATCCGCGCCTCCACCCCGTCCATCCACATCTACCATAGTCAGCAAGTAGGTTTTTTGAATGAGCCAGTGTCATTATCTGTCGACACCGAACGCTTCTATTCTTCACAGCCTTCTTTGTTCTACTGAGATTTGGGCTTCTCCACCCCTCTCAATCTCATCTTCAGAGGTAGTTCCTGTTTGACCTCTAAACTTCTCTCAGTGTTCAATTCCTCTTCAGGAGGTGTTTTGTCCATTTCCTTTTCTCCTGATTCTTCCTTCTGCTTCGAGTCCGCACCCTGGACTTCTTCATTACTTCTTGATTCAATGTCTAGATCTCCCTTGTTTCTTAGCCTCTTCACTGAGCTCCTCTTCTTCTTTAGCGTGTTTCTCTTTAGAACCCTTGACTGCTTGACTGGATTTCCTCGCTTTTCTCTTCCTTCCAAAGGTTCCAACTCCGTCACTTGGATCGCTTCGTCTAGATGGTTAAGTCGATCTATCTCTTTATTTTCCTCGGAATCCTTTTCTGTCTCCATTTCTTCTGGTTCAACCAGAGTTACCTTCCTTGTTCTTGTCTTCTTAGGCCTTGGCTCACTCATTTCTAGGTTAGCTATTTCACTTTTCGTCAGATCATTGGCACGGGCCCTCATTGCCGTACTTGATCCAATATTACATACGAAACTTGACCCGTCTGCTCTACTATACAGTAGTATGGTTCTCATCTTTGGTCCAGCTTTCCTTCTCTCTGGTGAATTTTATAATAGACAGGGTCTCCAACCTTCAATTCTACTACCTTTCTTTCGGCATTCACTCTCTCATTTCTTTTCTTCTGTATCTTTATTCTTCTTCTGGCCTGTACAAATATTTTATGTTGTTGCTCCAGCAACAGCTGATGATGATCTTCCCTCTATAATTTCTTTGGGGCTTCAATAAGTTATCCACAGGCAAGACCAAGTCTCTGCCAAATAACATAAAGTATGGCAAAAATCTGGAGGCTTCATTTATCGTAAACCTCACGGTTGCCAGTGCCTGTGTCAAGTACAGATCCCAATTTCCAGTATTTTCTCTAGCCAGTTTAGCAAACACATCTGCCAAGGGTCTATGAAAACTTTCCACTTTAGCATTTCCTTGGGGTGATATGGAGATTTTTTTATGTGCTCTATATTCAAACCTGTCAGCACTTCTCTCATTATGCTGGTTATATTCTCCCTGCCATTATCAGTGACAAGTTGCATAGGGGCGCCATACCCAGGGAAGATTTCACTTATTATCAAATCGGCTACAGTTTTAACCGTCTGTCTGGCACTGCAAATGCCTCAGGCCAATTTGGTAGCCAATCAATGAAACTCACTATATAGTTATTTCCTTGTGCAGTTTCCCCATATGGTCCTGATACATCCATACTCACTTTCTCGAAGGGGAAGCTCGGCACATCCATCCCTTCCAATGGTGCCATTTCCTGCCTTCTACTTTGTGACTGGCACACTACACAACTCCGAATATAATTAGTGACCTCTCTGTACAATTTGGGCCAATAGTACTTTCCCCCTATTAGGTCATATGTTCTATCAATTCCCATGTGCCCAAACCTCTCGTGGCGCTGTTCCAATATCTCTGGTCTCAAACTTTTGGGCACATACAACTTGGCTTTGATTTCTTCATCTCTACCTGAGAGATAATAGGGCCTTTCCTCTATTATTGCATACTTGGTAGTCTCTCTTGCCTCCACCTTTTCTCTACGGGCAGCTATCTCACTGTCTGCCTGCTCCTTCTCAATTCCTTCTGTCCAGTAAGGTTAAGGATCAGTCATTATCTGTGCGTGCCCTTCCTCGTCCGATTCTAACATAGGGCGATCTTTTAACTTATTGGAGTTAATTACTCCGATTCTATAAGCTTTATTATCTACTCCCTGCTCTACTTTTACAGATCTTTCTTCTAGTTGTTTCGGTATTCTTGAGAGTAAATCTACACAGGTATTTTCTTTCCCTGCCAAATACTCTATCTTACAGTGGTAGCCACTTAACTTTAGCGCCAACTGTTGAATCTTATTATTCGTTTATTCTGCCTGCAGTAGGTACTGCAGTGGCCTGTGGTCTGTTTTTATAGTAAAGACCGCACCATTCAAGTAGTAGTCCAGTTTTTGGAGAGCATACATGATAGCATATGCTTCTCTTTCTATCACTGACCATCTCTGTTGCGTATCTGAGAGCTTATGAAAGAAAAAGTATATCAGTACTTCCTCTGGTATGCCTGGCACTGGTCCTCCTTTATCGAGACACAGCTAGGTGAGAACTGCTCCTACACACTGCTCACTGGCATCAGTGTATAGCACCATGGGCTTGCTGAGGTTTGGGTACGTCAGCAGTGGAACGGCTGTCAGGTATCAAATGTCCATTTGAACCTAGTGTATTTCTTCGTCAGTGCTACTAGGGGTATGGCAATTCTCAAGAATGTCGGGATGAATCGTCGGTAGTACTTTATAGCCCCTATAAGCCCTCTTACTTTTCTCACTGACTTAGGTTCTGGCATTTCCCTTATGTTTTCAATACCTGATTATATTCTGGCAGACTTAACTGTGCAATTCTGACATTTATTTGTGGTTCTAATTGTTCCCTGAACTTCTGTTAAATTATTACTGGATTTTGTTGCTTCACTAGCAAAAATTCAAGAATTGAAACAACTCAAACCTTTTTCTTCCACTAACAGGGGAATATGGTCATCTTCCTCCTCTACCAGAATATCCTTTAAAGAGAAGTTGCATCACTGTTGGAAGAATTTGGATTATTTCACCACATTTGGCATCGTCATCCAAAACATAGCAGGTTTAAAATGAAGGTCTATTTCTAATAATGCACCACAACAAAAATTAAAAAGGAAAATTTGAAATAACATGAAATGTCAAGTACAGGGTGCGATGGGTAAATTTTCACTATTCCACATTTTTCATTTCACTTTGTCAACTGCACAGTATAGAAGGGTCAGATGGACATTGTCTGTGAGGAAAAGAGCACCATGATACAAATTACTCTTCCAGAAATTGGGAAATGGCATGCTGTATTGTATGGCACTTGCACTTACACCAGAAATTCTAATATGAATATTTTAGAGTGTTTGTGTATCAAGCTGAGGACAGTGCAGGGGATTCAGAAAGAGTTGGATGAATCTAATGGTGATTATGAAGGTACGGCTACACAGAAAATTCACAAATTTGTTGGTGAAGGACCAAGATTCAACATGGAGGCCTACATTTAGTGCCTTGAAGAGATACTACTGCCCTGGATCACAAGGGTTGCAGCTGGAAGACTCTGTCTGAAACCACACAAGAGAACCCACTCAGTGTTGAACAGACATTTTCTGTAACCACATCACTCGTTACATCTGGCCACCTAACTCCCCAAACTGCAGGGCTCTTGATTATTAAGTGTGGGGTGCAGTTGAGTGAGATACCAACAAAACTCCTTGTAACACAAAAAATAAACTGAAGGCAAGCATTATGGTAGCATTCACCAATTTAACCATACAGAAAAGTTACAAGAAATTTTGGGACTGTGGTTGAAGCCAATGGCTATTTTAATGAATAAATTCACTCTTTAGCATTTAAAGATATTTTTGCATAATTTTGATAAATATATCTGTTAAAAAGGGATGTCAGTGTTCTTTTCATTTAGACATAATTAAAAAATAATTTATCCATTGCACCCTGTATATACACATCTGTATGTATGTATATATATCTAATACTTAGAGATTGTCAAAATGACATTTCCACTTGATTATAGAGCAGAAAGCATCTCAAAATATTTTAATGTTCAGCTGTCCATTGTCAAAAGAGGATGATTTTCTAAATTGTCTGTGAAGGTGAGCAGGGCTGCAATTGATTCCGCAACTGATCTATGAGATTTAATTTTATCTATTTTGATTCTCATCTAGAACTCAGCTTGCTGATTTTAGTTTTCTGTTTCATTGCCCATTCCAACACCCACACAGCCATGTCCACTAATACAAAATAAACTGTATAATATGTCAGATTAAACTCAAATTTCGCACCTGATCGTCAATTGAAGCCAGGTAATGGAGTTGATTTAGGGTTACTCATGGCCATTGTTCAGTGAAGAAGGATGCGACCTCACACCTGTTGTAGAGGTGGATGTAAAATTAACAGCCATAGAGATGATTTGGTCAAACTCTCATATACAACAAAAAGTGAATATCAGCATGCCAGACTATGGATGTGGGATGAAAACAAGTCCTGTATATCACAGATTGGCTAAGAGTAGGTGATGAAATATTGGCATGAATAAAATGGAAATTAATGAAGATTCAAGTGTTATCATTTATCATTTAATTGGCAACCTCCATTCATTATCTGCTAACCAATTATTATGCCTGAAGAAGGAAAAACTGCTGGGAAGCTGTTCAATATCTTTATAAAATATGTCATAACCCTAAAACATAGAAAATGAAACATGAACAATTAATCCCATGAATTTGTATTGACCCTCTGCCATTGAGTATTTGGAACAAGTGTAAATACTTTCTGGTATTTGGTGATTTGTTTTCCTCAGTGTTGATTTTTGTCTCTTTAATTCTTGGTTGCTGCATCAGCATTTTCTTATTTGATAGCTACTCTCATTATAATGTTGTGACTTAACCAAACAGGTATAAATGCTCATATATAACTAAAGAGAGCAGTACCAAAACCCTGAACATTGTGTAGAGTATGCAAATAACTGTTAATCATGGTCAGTCATGTGTACAGTAGATTATTATGATAAATATATAACAGATCAATGTTAATTTTGCATATTACTTTTTTCTAATTAATTTTACAAGAATTATTTTACTTTTCTATAAAAATTCATTAGAGTAATTTGTAAGCTTTAAATATTTTTTGTTTCTTGTCTGTAAACATGACAATTATAGGGATGTCCATACATTACATTATCAGAATATTGGTACCAATAATAAATAATAAATTTAAAATTTATTGGTACTGATAATAAATTTAAAATTTATTGTAATTTTAGAAATTTTCCTATCAAGTATTTTCATAAACAAGGATATAAAATCCCATAATATTTTAAATTGCTTAAAATATTTTCTTAAATTTTTAAGATTACTGGTTAACAATTTATTAAAACTAAAAAAAATCAATATCATTTAACTAAAAATAGCAGCAAAAAATGATTTATCATTTTCAAAATAAAATTATTCAATTATTGGAGAGGGGAATTAACAGGAGATAAGTGACATCCATTAAACTTGACTCGTGGAACTAGAACAGTCTACCCCAGTGAATGAAATAAAGAGTTCAGTTCAGCATTCCAACTACCTGGAAAAAAGCCAGAGTGTACAACAGCCAAAACGTTGTAATAAATATGGCGACAAAGATGAGGACAATACTCCAAATAATGAACTTTGTTTTTGTTATTCTCCACATATCCTATTCCCTCTTAGTCTTCTTCTTTGATCTTGTCATATGCCCCAGTCGACGAACGGGTTATAGGGCGACCATATGCCGACTAGGAGATATATACACTCTCACACCTGTGGAGAGAGAGTGGACAATTGGTAAACAAAAAAAAGTATTTTTAAGACTACTGTTCCATTGGGTTAATAATCGAACAGTAATCTTTCCCAGGTCCGCTTCGTTTTCAACACAAATACTGATCCACAATCAAGGAGGAACATAAGGCTTAGCGATTTGATACAATAATTTTAATATATACAAATATACATATATCAAAATATAAAAGAAGTATGAGTTAAACTATCCGACGACCAGATCTCGAACTTATTTGGGATATCAAACTCGCCGAACACCAAATGGATTCAACTGAACCCGAACATATTAAAGTACAAGTATGAATTACTGTGAATTGAATGCAGAAGCCAACGCACATAAGAGATGGGATAGTAATTAACTATTATTTTACACGTGGAAAGGTGTTTGCGAAAAAAAACATAATCATGTGTGTGTGTATATCTTTTATACTACGGATCCAAAATGTGATTACTTATCTTTTGTATTCAGCTCTCTCTCTTTTTTTTCTTTCTATATATATATCAATGTCCTTTCTTTTCTTTTCTCAGCACAAACACCATTTCGTACACTGCCAGTCTGTAATAGAGGTATACACTTTCTTCCTCTCTTGTTTCGTCTTTTCTCTTCCTTCCTTCCTTTTCTTCTGTAGACGGCTCGGTTTGCAACAGGGATGTACACTTTCTTCTTCTTCTGAAAACAGCTCGACTTGTAACAGGGACGTACACTTTCTTCTTCTCTTTACAAGTTAGCTTATAACGGAGGTATACGCGCAGGTTGAATCATCAACATATATCTTTTCTAATAATACGTCTTCACATTGGGATTTTCGAACACGTTATTTCCTTATATTCCGTGTCCGGAGTTGCCTGGATAGAACTAAACAAGTCATCACTATCGAATGCACTTTATCTTTCCGTTCGTGAACCACTAGCATCTCGGCTTCGGTCTTGCTTTTTCAAAGTCCAGATAACAACTGATCGTCGAGTGAATCTTTTACTGTCACGTGTCTTAGTTTTTTTTTTTGGCGCGAATTCTTATGTACTTGCATCCCCTGTCTAGACAGTTTCCGTTACGTGTAATTGGGTCAGTCGACCTTTCGACCTGCCTTCCCAAAATGTCACGTAATCTTTATTTTGTTGCTAGGCTGAAATTAACGCGTCTAGGCAATCTGCTTTCAATGTCCGTCACAGATCTTTACCACAACTTGTGAATTCCAGTCAAATTGTTTCTAACTACTGAGAAGAAGAGTCTCTCTACCCTTCCTTTTCCTATTTTTGAATCCTTTTGTTTTACAGACCTTAGAACAAACTGACTTTCAGAGTAACTAACAACAACTTATATTTACATCTAGCTCCTCTTTGACTGAGCGTGAGAAGTCAGCTGTGGATGAGTTACAATTCATCTTCCAAAAGAAAGCAAACATCTCATGAGTTGTGGCTCATAAAATATAAATGGTTACACTTTTCAGATGAAAACTTCAATCATGTCATTTGTATTAAATATAACAAAACAGGCACATTTCAGCTTAAACAAATACACTAACATTTGACATCCCACCCGCACTTGCCATGTTTTAAGCAGAGAACATATGTCTTGCTTCAATATTCCTACTCTGCATTTGGTCCATGAGCCTTGTGGTGAACAGCCCTGTAAAAGCAATTGAGTGGTTTGTGTTATAAAATAAAATAAGACATATCTTGGCTGATTTACAGGCAAATAAACTAACATACTCAAGAGTGAGAGCTGGATGTGAATGGGACAAAGCCTTGTCTCAAAATGACCATTATCTTCATTTACAAATGTTCCCAACGCGCAAGTTCCGGTCGAAAAATAAAATAATATTTAAAGTGTTCTATTTTTCGTCCAATAAAAATGCTTCCCTCCTAATTATACTCGCGTCATTTTTCGAGCCTGTTAAGCCATAAAAAAATGCCATAAAAGGGGTCACATGGAAGTACAACGGCAGTCAACAGGTGGCCAGGGATGAGACCTGTCATGGTCAGGCCGAGTGGTCAGCAGCTGTCAGCAGGGGAGCACCAGCGTCAACGTGTGAATTACTATGAGAGATCGACCTAGATCTGAAGCCGGCTTATGAACTATACCACAAGGTAGCTGTCCCAAACCCTCACGTTCCTGTTGAAATAAATCATGTAAATCTATTTTTGCTGTTTTTGTGTTTCTTTCTTGCAACCATACGCTTGTCTATAACATTTGCATCTGATGCATAGGAAAATAAGGGTCTTACCTTAACGGTTCGGCACGTGACATCAGCAAGTTTGCCCCGTGAAAATGGCATTACTCTCCCATCTAGCAGTATGTGTAGTAATGAGGGTTTTTGTACAGTTTGGCATGCTTCCACCAATAGCTGACTGCAGTGTTGGCCTGATAAAAGAGGGCTGAATCAGTGAAAAGGACAGAAGAAAAGATGTTTATATGTTGTGACGTGTTCAGAAAGCAAGGACGGTGAATTGAACCAGCGGTATCTTGATTTGTACAAGTGATGTCGCAGCAATACAGACTTATTTAAACTACAAGCCTAAAAAAACTTGTAATTCAGAGTATTTCAGTTTATTTGAACTGAAATACTGTAAATACTGATTTTGTTTTTAATTTATTGAATCAGTTGAAAAAACAATTGTTCTGTCACAATTTCTCAAAAAAAAAATATACAGTTTAATTGTAAAATACTGTATTAGC
Organism: Acanthosepion pharaonis; assembly: GCA_903632075.3. Classification (NCBI taxonomy): domain Eukaryota; kingdom Metazoa; phylum Mollusca; class Cephalopoda; order Sepiida; family Sepiidae; genus Acanthosepion; species Acanthosepion pharaonis. Next base: position 1,045,502 of record CAHIKZ030005260.1, on the reverse strand, counting down.
AATCAAATTGAAAAAAAAACAACAAAGTTCTTTCACTTTAATTGATTTGGCTTGATTAAAGTTGTTTTCTGGGATGATGATAAAAAAAAATGAAATCTGTGTCCAGGGATGCCCCCAAATCTCCACCTTTGGGCCTTAGGAAACCATTAAAAACCATTTTTCATTACTGCCTCTTCTTTATTGTTTTCCCGCCAACCTTTAAAATTTTGAAATGAACTGTTTATTTAACATACCAAGATAAATTGTTTTTGTTCCACTGTTGATGTCTGGAGATGTATCATCTTGTTCACATATAGTACTGCTCAGATATTGCTCAAGCTGTTTCTATTGAATCCAAGTTTGCACTATCCAACACAGGGATTAAACTCACAATTCTTATATCAACAAATTCACATGCCAACACTTTAATTAGCCAGGTTATTGTTCCAAACTTGGAGCCTTCCAACTTCATGCTGAACAGCATCCAGCCTCGCTTCTCATTCTTGACTGCTTCTGAACCCATTTTAAAGTCTCAAGGGAAACTACTTAAAGGTTTTGAAGAAAAATTCACCTGATTTTATTTGCTTTTTATAAGAATCCTATTTCAGCACATCCAATTTATTAAAAAAAGCTATATGATCTTAAAAGCTTCTAATTGTTAGTAAATGTAACAAAAGAGACAAAATGCATAAGCTTTTTGCACCCCACCATCATTTGCCATGTTTTAAGCAGAGAACATAAGTCCTGGCTCAATATTCCTATTGTGTTAAATGACTTAAGATGAAGTAATTTGAAGTTGAACAATCAGCAACAAAAATTAATGTTGGTGGTGTAAAAAACCATTCACTAGATGGCCCAGGAATCCACCTGTCAAAGTTTGACTCATTACACAGCTTTCTAACAGAGATTAGAGTCCCAAAGCTATCACCTCTAGAGCAGTATGTCTTTTGCTATTAACTGCAATCAAAATGGAATTGTTCATTATTTATGAGGTATTGGCAGATGTTGAAAACCTCTATCTTCCCTCACCATTTTATGAACATTTCTCTTGATTATATTTTTAAAATAATTCAGATGATGTTATTAAATTAATGGTGACTGAATTTGTAGTCTGATACTGTGCATCTGGAAAATGGTGCTATTATTGCAGTCATCATACTTCTAGACCTTTTGACTAAGATCAAAGTGTAATATCTGTTATCAGTTTAATCTTCTTCTCGCTCTCCACATCTATCTTTCTTTCTTTCATCTTCTAGGCCTTTTCACTAAGATCAAAGTGTAGTATCTGTTCTAATCAGCTTAATCTGATTCTCTCTCCCCACTTCTATCTTTCCTTCTTTCTTTCATCTTCTAGACCTTTTCACTAAGATCAAAGTGTAGTATCTGTTCTTATCAGCTTAATCTGATTCTCTCTCTCCACTTCTATCTTTTTCTTTCTTTTCTTTTCATCTTCTAGGCCTTTTCACTAAGATCAAAGTGTAGTATCTGTTCTTATCAGCTTAATCTGATTCTCTCTCCCCACTTCTATCTTTTCTTTCTTTCTTTCATCTTCTAGGCCTTTTTCACTAAGATCAAATCAGTAATTTTCTCCCCACTTCTTCTTTCTTCTTTCTTTCATCTTCTAGGCCTTTTCACTAAGATCAAAGTGTTCTGTTCTTATCATTAATCTGATTCTCTCTCCCCACTTCTTCTTTTTTCTTTCTTTCTTTCATCTTCTAGGCCTTTTCACTAAGATCAAAGTGTAGTATCTGTTCTTATCAGCTTAATCTGATTATCTCTCTCCACTTCTATCTTTTTTCTTTCTTTCTTTCATCTTCTAGGCCTTTTCACTAAGATCAAAGTGTAGTATCTGTTCTAATCAGCTTAATCTGATACTCTCTCTCTCCACTTCTATCTTTCCTTCTTTCTTTCATCTTCTAGACCTTTTCACTAAGATCAAAGTGTAATATCTGTTCTTATCAAGCTTAATCTGATTATCTCTCTTTTTTTCTTTCTTTCTTCTTCTTCTTGACCTTTTCCTTCTCTGTTCTAATCAGCTTAATCTGATTCTCTCTCTCTCTATCTTTCCTTCTTTCTTTCATCTTCTAGACCTTTTCACTAAGATCAAAGTGTAATATCTGTTCTTATCAGCTTTGATTCTCTCTCTCCACTTCTATCTTTCTTTCATTATTACCTCCACAGATTCACAATACCCAATGTTTGAAGTGGATTTTAAAAAAATCTTTCTTGAAGCTTTTATTTTAGTTTTAATTTCAAGCTACTAGATTAGATTTAATATTTCCGATATTAACTGGGAGTAGTTTTTATTTTGAAATTACTGAAGTGTTTTTATTTTATCTTTTTTTTATTTTTTGTCTTCTTTCATCAATTAAAATCCCAGATGATGTAATTGTTTATTTTCAGACGAAAAGATCTAATTTCAGGTGCTGAAAATTTTTTATTAAAGAAACAGAAAAATCAAAGTTCTGCTGTCAATTTAAGTGATTTGCTCTGATTAAAATTGTTTTTTGGGATGATGGTAAAAAAAAAAAAAAATAAACCAAAAGAATGAAATCTGAAACCCTACACAACAAGTTAATAGAAACTTTAGTTAGTACACATTGAATTTTATTTTTTATATTTGCTTATTGTTCAAATGAATCTGACTTTTAAGTTTTTGCCATGAGGAGTTATCATTTACTACTGTCCTCATCTTTTTTGTCATTTACAACAACGTTTCAGCTGTTGCGCTCTCTGTGGCCATAACTGAATATGTATATTAAATTTAAATTATGTCTAAATTTGTCTCAATTACTGCGCACGAGAACTATTTGGGTACACACACGATAAGTTTGCGCAATGATAGCTATTCTGCAGCAAATGTATGTAAAAATTAAAAGACGCCAGTTATGGCCACCAACGACACGAATGAATCCGAAATTTCACTGTCGATAACCCCGAAACGGTAGTTTTTCTCCATTTTTCATTAATGTTTGTGAAAAGTAAAATGTGTATAAATGTAGATATAATTTGAATTTAATTTTTTGGTCTCTCTGTAAATGTCTGCGAGTTTGCTTGTGGGTACATTATTACAAGGGAACGTCCACCGCTAGACACCGCCTCTTTAATGCGCATGCGTTATTGCAAAAACAACTGCGTGTTGAAAAAGAGGTAAGAAGCTGATGTGAAATTGTCTCTATCAATTCAAATGATTGTTTTTATTTATGTCTGACGAGGTTTATAGAAAAATGTTTTGTTTCATGTTGAAGAAGCTACGAATTTTGTAATGGCGAACACGACTTGCGATAGAAACTCAAAAAAATTTCAGTCGACCTCTCGGGTACTCAATTTCTGATATCGCTGGAAAATGAGCATTTAATTGATGTTCGTCAATATATTGACAACTTACGTCAAGGGAAATTGTCGTACGGTAGCGCAGAAGTGATGTAATTCGTTCTAATTTTAAGTGAACCTGGTTAGTAAATTTAAAAAAAAAAATTCGCTTTCAAATTTTTTTAACCTTAAGTTTAAGGAAAAATTTCTGAAGTAAAAAGAACTTGCTTCTCAAGAGAAACAAGTCTACCTCATGTGACATTATTTCAAAGCTGTGCATCCATACTTTCGTTGGAGACAATTTCGGAATATTAAAAAATTATTTTAAAAATATCAACGGTTGTAAGCTTTCAAATTTATGATCTTTTTTAAAAGTATTTTTTTGTGGTTTGTCCCAGGTAACGGTAAAAAAAAAAAAAGTGGTATACCCTGGAGAAAAAAAAAAGGTCCCCAAATGGCTAAAAAAATTTTAACATGTAAATGTTTATGTTAAAATTAAAGAGGGAAGACCAAAGTATTTTTTGAATATTTTTTCAGATTTTTTAAATCCTTCCTATAAATTTTAAAATTTTTTTTAAAAATTCGTTTTTCTTGAATAAAAAAAAATTAAAAAATTCGATTTATCGGACATTTCTGCCGAGTTTGTAAACAAAAAAAAATCAAACTTAGTTCAAAAATCAATTAAAATTTTTAAAAAATCAGTTACACCTTTTTTTTGTTATCTTAGGAAATTTAGAATGATTAAAGTATACTTAATGTAATTTGAAAGAAACATTACTTACTTTTTTTAGCAGAAAATTTTTAATAGAGATATTTCCAACCTTGGTACTTGCTTTGGGTGCGTGTTTGAGGGCGTTAATTGATGCCTGTCAATATATTGACAACTTACGTCAGGGGAATTTATCGTACGGTAGCACAGAAGTGATATAATTCGTTCTAATTTTAAGTGAACCTGGTTAGTAAATTAAAAAAAATTCACTTTCAAATTTTTTTTTTTTTTTTTAACTTTACGTTTGGGGAAAAAATTCTGCACTGAAAATAACATTTAAATTATGGAAAAAAAATTTACAAGTAAAAATTACAAATAAAACAGTAACATTTTTTTTTTTAAATTGATTTTTATTACTTGTCATGAAATATTTTTTCTGAGAATATAAAATTACATGAAACATTTAAATTTCATAATTGAAACAGGTTAACTTAATGAAATGAGATTTTATTTCTTTTTATTAAGGCAGATTTTTTTTTATTTATTAATACTTGTGATATGGCAGTCATGGGAGTTTTATACATATTTTATTTATTAATAACATTGAAATGCTATGCAATCGATTTCAAACTTGAAAATTCAGGTGCACTTCAAGGATGTTTTTTTTTTTTTATTTATTTTTTTTTTTGTAATTGTAAATGATCAATATTTTGTTTTAGCCCACTATTTACCCATAGCTGTGACCCTTTCAGGTGCTACCACTCTGGGTCAGAGGGACCTGGGAACAACAACAATTAAGAGGTGGTTCCACGCTCCTCAAGACCTCCGTTTTTTATTTCAATTGTTTTTAGTTTCAATAAAGTTAAAACTAAAAAAAAAAATTTACGGCTCTCACTATAAAACAGTAAATAAAACAAAGTAAAGAATATACACTATAAAAAAAAAAAAATAAAACCTTAACTCTTGTCCCCTAAAAAACCTTTCGCCGTTTCCGTAAAAAAAAATTTTTAAATAAAAAAACAAAAAAATGAATAAAAAAAAAAAAATGAAATAATATTTTTAAAGTTTGTCTCACACTGAAAAAAGAAAAATTGATTATATTTAAAAACTGAAAAGAAAAAGGAACAAATTGATATTTTGAAAACAAAAAATTTGAAAATGCGACGATATTCAGTCAGAAAACTTGACAAGAGTTGGTTAGTTGTCAACAGAAAGAATGCGAAGTAATTTCTAAAGTTAAAAAAAAACTTGCTTCTATCAAGGGAAACAACTCTACCTCACGTGACGTTATTTCAAAGCTGTGCATCCGTACTTTCGTTGGAGACGATATTAAATACAATTTTGGAATATTAAAAAATTATTTTAAAAATATCACCGGTTGTCAGATTTTAATAAGCTTTCAAATTTATGATCTTCAAAAAGTAGAGAATAAAATATGTCAATTCCATGACTATGCAGAAAGAAACTTAATTTTAAAATATATTTTAATATTTTGTGAATTTTGTCATTTGTGTATTTAAAATAGAAAAAAAAAAAGAAAAAATTATTGTAAAAATTCATTTTTCTTCAAAATTTTTTTTTTTTTTTTTTTTTTCAGGTAAGAATTACCTTAGTATATGTTATTCAGAAAAGTCATAAAAAGCTTTTTTAATTAAATATTGTCTTAGTTTTATTGGGTTTTGTATGTTTACAATTGAGGTAAAAGTTTGGACAATTCTACTCATTTTTTTACCAAAAAAATCGATGATTTAGAATCTTCAGAGTCTTGTGCATTTAATAAAAAAAAAAAAAATCCAGATGCAAAAATAAATTTTTGAAGTTTTCATAAAATTAAGTTCGGGGGGTGTAACATATATAAAAAAAAATATTTATACTATGACTTTCAAAAAGACAAACATTTCTAAAATAATTTCATTCATTTGTGAATAAGTTCTGAAAGTTTCATAAAAATCCAACAAGTACTTGATTTTTGCAAGATTTTCCAAATCAATGTGTATTTTCCAACTGAAAATAGTGAAAACAAAAATAATGCTAATTTAACCTAATTTTGACCTAAAAAAAAAAACAAGGTTTTCAAACTAAATTTAAAAAATGCTGCAAATGAAAAAAAAATTTTTAAAATAATTAAAAAATACCTTGGTCTTCCCTCTTTAATTTTAACATAATCATTTACACGTTAAAATTTTTTTTTTATCAATTTGGGGACCTTTTTCTCCCGAGTATACCACTTTTTTAGCGTTACCTGGGACAACCCTAATTAAAAGGTTGTCAGAACATATTTCATTTTCATAAGGTTGTATAAAAGAAACTTAATTTTTAACAACATTTTGTCGTATTTAAAATGAAAAAATTATTGTAAAAATTCATTTCATCAAAATTTTTTTTTTACTCTTTCAGATAAAAATACCTTAGTATATATTATTCAGAAAAAGTCATAAAAATGCTTTTTTTAATTAAATATTGTCTTAGTTTTATTGGGTTTTGTATTTTTTTACAATTGAGGTAAAAGTTTGGACAATTTTTGCTCATTTTTTCCCAAAAATCAATGATTTAAAATCTTCAGAGTCTTGTGCATTTAATAAAAAAAAAAATTCAGGTTGTGAAAAATAAATTTTTGAAGTTTTTTCAAAAAATTAAGTTCGAGGTGTAACATATATATAAAAAAAAAAATATTTATACCATGACTTTCAAAAAAGACAAAAAATTTCTGAAATAATTTCATTCATTTGTGAATAAGTTCTGAAAGTTTCATTAAAATCCAACAAGTACTTGATTTTTTACAGATTTTCCAAATCAATGTTTTTTTTAACTGCAAAAAAAAAAAAAAACCAAAAGGGACATACCTACTTTTAAGGAAAACTTTCTACATTAATTTTTTTTTTTTTTATTAGCTTTCATCTTTAAGAAATGATGCTTTATGGAAAATATAAAGAAATTAAAAAAATAAGACTGTTAAGAGTGAGATTAAATTTCATGAGAAAAAGGTATCTAAATAATTTATAGGTACTTTTCTTATGAAATTTTATGAGAAGTGTACATAAAATACTATAATTTTATGTACATTTATTACATTTTACTGTGTTATTTGTATTTCCATTCATTTCATTATTAATTTTGATATTTCATTTATGGAAAATGTCATAACTGAGATTAATATAAAAATAAGATCATATAAATTAAAGTTTAGCAGTAGTTAAATTTCAAAGATGATACTGATTCTTATAGGTATATATTCTCAGTTGAAATTGAAAATCAAATTAATATATATATATGTGTTTCACAAAAGTAAAGGCCTTAACAGCGGAGAACAATGCTGAACTCAAATAATGCAACTAAATTGTATTCTGGTTGGTCTTCCGTACTTTATAATTACCGCCTGATTATATACACAAAAATTACATTTCTTAATTACTTTGAATCTTCTGATTGGTCCAAATGATACAATTTTCAAAGTGTTAGAAAATGACAATCTTATACGGACACTTTGAAAGTTTGACATTGCTTTTAACTAATGTTATAATATTTTTAAAAAAACTTAATGTAAAAATCTATTATAATTAAAGAAATAACAAATAATTGTATTAAAAATTCAATTTTCATTGAAAAAATTTTTTGCTTTCGGAAAATATTGTCCATATTCATGAAAACAAATAAAAGCATTTGAAATTTAATAATATATTTGTTTTATTGAGTTTTGTATGTTACAATTCAGAGCTGATTTTCAGGTACTTCTGGTCCAATTAAAAAAAAATATATATGATTTGCATTCTTCAAAAGCCTTGTGCTTTTTAACTATTGTAATCACTAAGGTTGATGCTTTAATTTCTAGTTTTTTCATAAAATTAGTTATGGGGTGTTAAAAATAAAAAAAAATATTTCTGCCATGACTTCGATAAAAAAAAAAATTTATAATAATTTCAATCATCTGTGAATAGTTTCTGAAAGTTTCATTAACATCTGACAATTATTTTTTTTTTGCAAGATTTTCCAAACTAATGTGTAATAACAAAAAAAAAACGCTAAAATTATCTGTTATTTACTAGCCCTGTTGATACAAAGAGAAACAAGGTTTTTTTAATCAAAATTTAGAATATTCTAAAAAGAAGGAAAAATTTTAAAAAAATAATTAAAAAAAACTTTGGTCTTTTGTCTTCATAAAAACATAAGCATTTAGACAATAAAATTTTGTTTTCATAAAGTTTGGCGTCTTTTTCATCAGACTATGCTCTATTTTTTTAGGGATTTCGTGGAGTTACCTACAAACTTAACTAAAATAAAGTTTCATCGTCAAAATGCTTTTTTATTATTAAGATGAAAGACCAAAGTATTTTTTTTAAATTATTTTTTGAATTCTTTTTAATATTTTCTAACACGTTCGAAATTTTGGTTAAATTCTCCTTTTGTTTACGTCATCATGGTGTCACAGAAAATAACATAATTTTTTTTTGCGATTTTTTTTTTTCCGTTGAAAACATATTGATTTGGAAATTCTTGTAAAAATCAAGTAATTGTCCGATTTTAATGAAATTTTCAGGACTTATTCACAAATGAATAAAATTATTTTTGAAATATTTATTTTAGAAAATTTTTGTAAAAAATATATTTTTAAATATGTTCCCCCCCCTTACTTAATTTCATGAAATTTCGCCCCAAAACATTTTGGCTTCCTGAAATTTTTTTTTTTTTTTAAACGTAGGAGTCTTTGGAGATGGTAAATAACATGCTTTCTTTTTCCAAATTTGAGCTATCTAACTGAAAATCTGCTCTGAATTGAAAAATAATGAATCCAATAAAACTATGATATTACTTAAGTAGAAAAGCTTTTAATTACTTTTGTAAATAAGTAATATTAAGGATATTATTGTCTGAAGAAATAAATTTTTCTGATGAATAATTAAGTTTTACAAGAATTTCTATTTTGCAAGATTTTCAAAATTAATGTGTCATTAGAAAAAAAGGAACAAAAATTTGCCATGTTATTTACTAGAGTTTTTAATGACGAGAAACAAGATTTTTTCAATCAAAAGTTAAACGTTCTAATAAAGACAGAAAATTTTTTAAAAATAATTAAAAATTACTTTCCCCTTAATAGTAACATAAACATTTTGACAATAAAATTCTGCTTTCGTCAAGTTTAAGGCCATTTTTTCATGCTATGCCTACTTAAAAATAACGAGGTAAATAACTTGTTAATGTAAAGATAAATTGTCACTTATGACCTTCCGTACTATAAATTTCCTCATGTAACATGTCAGTGCTTGATGTCATTTGTCAATCAACACCACAGTTCAGACTAATTAATTTTTTTAAATGAATTTTAAACAGCAACATTCACTTTAAAAAAATGATTGATGATCGATTTTCTGTCAATTTTTTCTGATTCAAAACATTGAAGATTTTTAATGAAAATTTTGGACATGCTAGAAATTATTAAAAAATGTAAAAAAAATATTCAAAAAATACTTTGATCTTTCCTCTTGATAATAACATTAAAAATTAGACGCTAAAAAATTATTTTCATCAAGTTTAAGGCCTTTTTTATTCATGGTATGCTATTTTTTTATCGATCTCATGAATATGCCTAAATTAATCTGATATGAAACAAAAAACAGTACTTACTTATAGCATAAAAATTTGTATCCAAACATTTCTTAATAATGTGTCTGAATTTTTTCATGTCTTTATTCACATTATCAAAGAAATTGATTGTGATGAGGTGATGACAGACTACTATGGATGATCAAAATTGACAATTTTTGCAAATTAAGTGGACACTGTTTTTCATTTTTAACTAGTACTTTTTAAATATTAACATTTTTATTCAGCAATTATGTAATATCTATTTTTTATTTCATACTTTCTTAATTAGATAATTGTTTAAAGTTTTTTATAGATAATTGTTTAAAATATTTTAAGGATTGTGTCATGTATACATTTCCATACGCAGAAATTATGAACGTTTTCTCAATAAAAATCTTTTTTTTTTATTTTAAAAATATTCAGGTACAAACAACTGTTATGTGCTTTTCAAATTTCGATTCGTAAATTTACTTTTTCATTAACGTTATCATTGCATTACGTGCTTAAAAGCAATAAAGAATTTTAAATGATTTTTGAAGTATTAAGAAGTTAATGAAAAAAATGGAAAAAATACATTATTCATTGAAAAAATTTTATTTCTTCACAAAATAATGTTCTTAATATAACGTATTTACAAAAGCAGGTCAAAGCTTTTCTAATTAATTAATGTCATACTTTTTTTACATTTTTTTATAATTCAGAACAGATTTTTTAATACCTAATTCAAAGTTTTTTTTAACTTTGTGAATTTGTCTTTAGTTAGTTTTTTTAATTCATTTGTATTTTATTTTTTAATGAAGAAAATCCCAGAAAACATAACCCCACCAGGCACTAATTTTTTTTTTTTTTTTTGTGAGTCTTCTGTTTTTCAAAGTAAGTACTACTGTTATTGGGGTTTCACAAATAAATTTCTTCTAAACAAGGAAAATCAATGACTTATTTCCCCCCACACACTAAATAAATTTGTTTTTATCTAGTGAATTCACCTAAAATATTAAAAATAATTAAAAGCTTTTAATTTCATTTTTAGAATGTGTAGACTTCCAAATCTCCAAGTATCACCTGTTCTTTTTTAGATAGACATTTTAAAACTGAAATTCAAAACTATTTTAATCATTTTAATAAATGTATTCACTAGATAAAACGATAAAGATATTTGTAAAAACAAAATGAATTTTCCTTGTTTAGAAGAATTTTATAGGCAGAACAGTAACAAATGCCCACCAAACACTAGTGGCTAAAAAAGAATAATTTATACTTTGGGTTTAAAAAAATGACTTGCAGTTTTGAAAATATACACGTTTTAAAACTGAGATTAAAACTTACTTTATTTTTTAATATCTAATTTTATGTGTAATTTTATTTGTAGAAAACAGAGACTCTCATATCTGGAAATATACACATGTTAAACGTGAAATTAAGAACTATAATACCCTAGATAAAAAAATAATCTTCATTCATTTTTCTTCTTTACAACAACTTTTTCATGATTGGCATAATGGCTTACTAGAAAATCCTTACAAAAAAATCTGACTTCATAAAATTTAACACTAAGACGAATCTGGCAACTATTTTTATTTTTATTTGCTATTTTGTTGTTAACTTAATTTTACCACAAAATTTTTATTTTTTTTAAACTGAAACAAATAGATTTCAGACATCATTTCGTATTCCTTTTTTTTCTTCATTTCTTTTGTAAACAAATAGATTTCATTTATTTTCTAAAACTAGTCAGTTAAATATTTTAAACATGTTTTTCTTCAATCTTTTTTTTCTTACAATGGTATAAATGTTGATAAAATTTAATTTTATTAACATCTGAAAGTCTTTTTCAGTAGTGTTTCTTTGGATATGGTCACTCAGTAGTGATATAAAACCAAAATCATTCAGTTTCATAAAAAATTTCAATGCAGTTTCATGGTGTGAAGATGAAACTGAAAAAAAGTGTTGTTTTTTTGGTTAAACTGCACATCTCTATTAGTTATACATGTGATGACTGCTTCATATATATATCTATATATATTTTATTGATTCTTTTTTTAGGTACTTTTCTTTTAAACTAAGATATGTCCAAAGACTACTTTTTACACCCCTAGAATTGAATCTAAAAAAAGAAAATAATTAATAATTGCAGTATGTCTCTCACTGAAAGCCAATAAATTATATTTAAAAAATGAAATTAAAATATTTATTGAAATGATGTAGAAAAGTAAATGAAAAATTTTGGAAATGCAACAATTTAGATATTAATTATAAGCAGGACTCCATAGCGAAAGTAAATCATCAAATTTTTTTTTTCTTTCACAACTACTGCCAACTTTTTAAGTATCTGCTCCAAATCACAAAATAAAACTGCAATAAAACTGATTATTGAATTAGATAGGCTTTTAGTTGCTTTTATAAATAATATAAATTAAGGGCATTATTATCTGAAGAAAAAATTTTTTTGATGAATAAAGAATTTTTACAAGAATTGTTTGCATTTTTCTTTTAATTTTTCTTTCATTTCAAAACATGTTTTAAAATTCTTCCAAACAGAGTTTGAGGTAGGTTATTAAATTTTATATATATATATATTTACTAAGTGAAAATTAAAGCTTAATACAAATCATACTACCAAAACTTTTTACCATAATTAAAGATTTTTTTTTGTACATCAAAATGGTATTTTTTTTTTAGTATGGTATCTCTTAAGTGATTTTATGGTTAAAAGTTCATGTGTTTCAAGGTTTGTCTCCCCTTAAGGAAAGTCCCTTGACATATAAACGTCTTTGGCTTACTTCACTCTGTTATTAAATTAAAGATTAAATTTAGATAATTTTATTATCTCATTTATCAATTTAAGGCTGATGATTTTTTCCTTATTTTCCAAGATATTTTTGGTGTGATGTGTCTTTTGTTTTTAATTTCCCGGATATCCTTAGAAAACATTATACTGTTCACATATTTACTATTTGTGAAAGATGTTTTGTGTGTATAATTTCTTTGTTTCCAGGGCCCTTCCTATGTATACTTTTTCTTCATTATCTGGTGATTTTATTGTGGCTTGGTATATTACGTTATTTTGTAAACAATTTCCGTTTAAGGGACATTTGTTCTTTCTTCTGCAGTTGCACATGGGTTTAATTTGTTCGTGTGGTTTGTTGATAATTTTCCTGTTGTGCTTTTTTATTATTTGTGCCATGTTCTCTGTGCAACTGTAGCTGATTTTTACTGTGTTTTTGTTGAATATTTTGTGTAGGGTGCTTGATTCCGGGAAGTGTTTGTGTAAGAGTTTGAAGAATATTTTTCCTACGTTTGTTTTTACGTTCTTGCTGTACGGTGGGTTGAACTATATGATATTTCTTCTCCTGTTGGCCTTTTTTGTGTTCTGTGGTGAGTATGTGAGTGTTGCTGCGAATCTGCTATCTTTTAGGGCTGTTTCCTATAATTTCTTAGCTTTGTTAAATATAGATTCATTGAAGGAATTGTCGAAAAGCCTGCGGTTAATCGACTTTGGTATCTGTTTGATTATAGATGCTGGGTGGTTGGAAGATGTGTGTATATAGAGTGTTTTATTGTTGGGGTTTCTATATGGTTTATATGTGCCTTTTCTTAGGTTGAAGGTAACATCTAGAAAATCTACTTCAGTTAGGTTAGTTTTTATATCTATGTTGAATCTGTTATTTTTAAGAATCTTTATTATTGCTTTTCTAGTTTTGTCTGTGTTTTGTTTGTTACAGTTTCTTAAGATTATGAGACCTTCGTCCCTGTATAGTCATTTGTCATATATACATACACACACACACACACACATATATATATAGACACACACACACACACATACATACATACATACATATATATATATACATATATATATATATATATATATATATATATATAGAGAGAGAGAGAGAGAGAAACCCGGATATAAGAGAGATTTTCTCTGGTCCTGTCCTCCCTGATATAAGAGAGTTCGTTTTGAGTGACCGTGTGATGTCGTAAATCGGTCAAACAGAGGTCAGTTAGAGAGAGTGAAGTTCAATGACTTAATCTTGACTAGTCTAGAGACACGGTGTGTCCAATCTGTGTCTGTAGGAGACACCCTCTACCTTATGATTTTGCTTTGTGTGTCTAAGGGTAGCGCCGCCTGCTTTTTTACCAACTTTGCTTGTCGTTGCATTTACTGGACAGCAATTTCACTTTACCCACTGTTCTGTTGAGTCAGAAGTTTGCTTGTTAATTTTGCCACTGAAAACGGTTTGCTTGCGATCATTGTGATTAGTGATGTCGGCGTTGGCATCTCAACGAAAAACTCTGAGCATTTCTGAACAGTTGGAGCTCATCGACAATGTCAAAGTGAAGAAATTCAAACTGGCCGCTGCAGCCAAAAAGTACGGAATCGGTTATTCAACAGTAGCAAAAATTCTCAAGAAAGAAGACGATCTCAGATCTTGCATGCTAATGAACGGAAGCGCTAATCCGTGCACAAAGATGTTAACGAAGCGCTTACGCAAGCATGTGCTCATGTAGCTACCGTCACCGATCACGTCATCAGGCAGAAAGCATCACAACTGGTCATAAATCTTGAAGTTGATTTTTGTCTGTGATTTTTATGTCTATAACTGTTAAATAAACTAGTGTTCTGTATGTAAAAAGCATTATATAAAGTGTTCCCATACTTACTTAAACAAAATAGACCAAACCCGGATATAAGAGACTTCTCCGGCCCTGACAACTCTCTTATATCTTGGTTACACTATATATATATATATATATATATATATATAAATTAAGGACACTATTGTTTAGAGCCAAAATATTTTTACGATGAAAAATGAATTTTTCCTAGAATTTTCATTTTTACAGATAATAAATTTGAAAACTTATTATAATCTGTGACGCAAAAGTATTTTTTAAATTGCAAAAAATGTATCAAAAACATTTCTCCAAAACTATGGATGCATTTTCAAAATTTTTCATTTCCTTTTCTACATCATTTCACTAAATATTTTAATTTCATTTTTAAATATAATTTATTGTTTTTCAGTAAGAGACATACTGCAATTATTAATTATTTCCTTTATTTAAATTCAGTTTTAGGGATGGAAACATTGCAGGCTTTGGACATCTTTGTTAAAAAAAAGTACCTTAAAAAAAGAATCAATAAAATATTAGACTGTTGAAACTATTTCATTTTTAAAATTTACTGTATAGTTAAATGAGCTGGTGCACTTAAAATTCATAAATACTGTCATTTCTGCCCTTCCGTCCGATAAATTTTTGTTTATAACACTGTGGGGCATCCTCACTTCTGTGCTACAACACCATCCTGTCTCAGGTCACTGGTGTGTCCATGATTGAAGTTGGTTGCTTTGATCCAAGCCTCTGCAAGTCCCATGTGTTTGTTTTGGTCACAAGGCAGGCAAGGCTCAAATCATTCCCAGATATCACTGGATTGATGTTGTTCAGGTGGGACGAGGTTACAAGACAATAAATAGAAAGTTAAGTAAATCAACAAGGTTTATATAAATGAGGTTTGTACAGGAACACTTTTACATATGAGAATCTACAAGCATTCAGGTTAACAATAATTCCCTCCTAGTCTAATTTCAAGGTTTCAAAATTTGTCTGATATTTCTTCAGGCAACAAATTGCAGAATGCTGATGAAGCATTCATTTCCCTCTCTCCCTCATTATATAGAGTTTTCCAATTCTTCCACTTTGCAATTTCATCATGGCACTCTGCTCAATTTATCTAATAGTTTGGAACAAAGCATGAGTCAAGTTCTTCATGGCAGCAAATCACATGGGGGTTAGCAAAATTATCTTCTCTGTTTCAACTGCTGATCTCTCTCTCTCTCTTTCTCTTCTTGCTTCTGGTAACTCTGTATGGTAATTTATGGAGTCCAACCTTCAAAAAACTGGGTTGGGGTCTGCTTGTTCTGGGATGCCTTTGAATCTCCTGTCACTGAATCAAATCTTCTTACAGGTCTTGCTGGGTGGCCCTTGTATGTCCAAATATGGGGAGCTCCACCTGTGGTGGGTGACAGTGGCAACACATTGTTCTGCTTTCTTATTCTCCCTCCTTCTCTTGCTCACACCTCACAGTACTTTTCAGTGGGCGTATTCATTTTCCTCCCACTTCCTCATATCAGCTCCTCATGTTGCTGTTATTCAGAGAACAGGTATCCTGCCCAACTCATGAAAGGCTTGATGTGAAAAAGATGTTAATTTTAGTGTCATCATAAAATTAATGCCTGCATTTCTCTATTCCCTATTATCACATTTGGTCCATAACTCTTCCCCTTTTTCCCCACTTGACCAAAATTTTCCAGACTGAGAAAATGTTCCTTTAGCAACATGCGCATCTTCCACCCTTATTTTCTTTTGTTTTCGACATGTCCTTCAATCTCTCTATTACCTTCTTCATCTTTGTGTTCACTTTCAGTTTTAATTTTTCCAGAAAACACCTTCAACAAATGTAAGGTTAAAGCTAAAATACCTAAAATATAAAATATTAGACTGCTGGAAGTTTTCACTAATTATTAAAAATTACAAGGTAAACAAGTTGGTTCATTAAAAGTATAAAATTACATCACTTCTATTCTTCCATATAATAAATTCCTCCTCATGTTAGTTGTCAATACATCAATAAAACAATCACTCATCATAGACCTATAACTTTTATATATTTTTCTTGGGAAAATTAATGGTATTTTTTATTAAGTTTTATATTATCTCAGTTAGGAAATTTTAAACCAATCTTAAAACACCTGAATCTTGACAATGTCATGTATGTATAAAAAAAAAATGGGCATGTTTAAACGCATACAGAAACAATTTAAATTTTTTTTTTTTTAAATATTGGTCATTTGCAGATTGTAATAAGCTCTTAGATTTATGGTTAGTAAAAAAAAAGTTATACTTTATAACAGTATTTTCTAAAAGTTATGACAGTGAAACTGAATTTTAAAATATTTAACATCTTTATAACATATTGTAATTAAAATTGGAAAAATCTTTTGCTTCAGACAATATTTCCTTGACACACATTATTCATAAAAGCAATTAAAATCTTTTCTAATTAAGTCTTGTCTAAGTTTTATTGGGTTTTACATTTCAGAGGTGATATTCATTAACAATGTAAAATGTATAAAAATGTAAATATAATTTGATTGTTTAGTTTATCAGTTTTATTCATGACTTACCAAGAAATATCTGATATGGCAAAATTGATTGGACAAAGTGTTACAATGTTCTGTTGGAAATAATGCACAAATCTGATTCTTTAATGATATCTTTCTTTATTTACAGGTTGGATTGTCATAGATTCATCATTTATGCTATGAGAATCAAAGAAAAAGGAAATGTTTTTTCAGCATTTCTACAAAGTTTACATTAAAAAGACAATCATGAAACCTCAAACACAGAAAAACCTCATGGTGTTTTTGTAGATCTACAATTTTATGCATTTCAACTTAAAAATACACATGCAAAAACTCACTAGTTAGAAAGCATATACTTGTGAAGTAGGTGAATCAGCATTTTCGCAGTTATGAAATTTACAAAATCACATCCTAATAGACATAGGAGAGAAACCTTTTTTTTGTGAAGTGTGTGAATTAGCATTTATACTAAATTCAGATTTAACAAGGGACATGTTTAGGCACACTAGAGAGAAACCATATTCTTGTGAAATATGCGGATCGGCATTTTCAAATAATTGTCATTTGAAAGAGCATATTCGAATTCACACTGGAGAGAAACCATACTCTTGTGAAGAATGTGGGTCAGCATTTTCACAGAATTCCATTTTAAAAATACATATTCGAACTCACACTGGAGAGAAACCATATTCTTGCGATATATGTGGATTAGCATGTTCAGTGAAGGCAAATTTAAAAAAGCATATTCGAACACACACTGGAGAGAAACCATATGCTTGTAAAATATGTGAATCAGCATTTACAGGTGCTGAGGATTTGAAAAAACACATTCGAACTCACACTGGAGAGAAACCATATTCTTGTGAAATATGTGGATCAGCATATTTAAGTAACTCTCAATTGAAAAGGCACATGCAAATTCACACCGGAGTGAAACCATATCCTTGTGAAATATGTGGCTCAGCATTTTCAAGTAGTTATGATTTGAAAAGGCACATTCGAATTCACACTGGAGAGAAACCATATTCTTGTGAAATATGTGGATCAGCATTTTCAGATAATTCTGATTTGAAAGTGCACATTCGAATTCACACTGGAGAGAAACCATATTTATGTGAAGTATGTGGATCAGCATTTTCATATAACTCTCAATTGAAAAGACACAGTCAAATTCATGCTGGAGAGTAACCATATTCTTGTGAAATATATGGATCAGCATTTTCAGGGAATGATAATTTGAAACGTTCAAACTCTCACAGGAGAGAAACCATTTACTTGTGAAATATGCAGATCAACATTTTCAAATAATTCTCATTTGAAATCACACTGAAGAGAAACCATATTCTTGTAAAAAATGTGGATTAGGATTCTCACAGACTTCCAGTTGAAAAAGGCATATTCGAAGTCACACTGGAGAGAAACCATATTCTTGTGAAATATGTGGTTCAACATTTTCAATTTTCTATTTCCAAAAATTCATATTTAAAATCATTCTGGAGAGCAAACATTTACTTGTAAAATGTGTGTGAGAATTATAGTAAAGAAAACTAAAAATGCAAATGAGGATACACACTGTAGTGAAATTATATTTTTGTGCTGGTTGTTTATTTTCCTTTACATGGAGTTGCCATTTTAAAATTCAGAGAAACATTCTGTAGAGAAAACAAATCTACCTTAAAAGTAAGACTAGAAAAAAATATGAATGGCCATACTAGGAAATGTGTGTTAACAGAAAAACATTGTATAAAAATAGTAATTAAATTATCTCTAAAAGGGTCATATGGATATGAAGCAAAACTACAGGAATTTGTAATGAAGATGTTTATGTTATTGATGTTTGAATTAATAACATAATTATCTTTCAAATTTGTCATAGATATTTGCTGATTTCCTGGTATATGATGAAGCAAATCTTGTCGCCTCTATACACAGCAATTAAAGAAATCTTCCTCAGTTTACCAACAGTGTGTCCATATCTCATTACCTTTCCCAGTCTGTACATATCTATTACAATTTTTTGTATATCCATAAAATGCATTTAAGCAGCAGTATTTTCTTAATACAACTTTGATTAAAGGCTATAAAAAATTGAATTTGAAAATATTTTTCAGTTAACATTAAAGCACTTAATTTCTGTCTATGATGTTTTCCATCAAGCCAATATTTTTTTGTTCAAAAATGAAATTAATAATTTTCCACCTAAAATGAATTTAGATTTTTATTTTTCAAGAATAATTCAATTTTTGGTTAAATTCTTTTACATGTCAAATGTAACTCTAGCAGTTTCTTCATATTCATATTTTTAAATGTAAACTTTTAAATATAAGAAAATAACCAACATTAAAAATATAAGATTAATCATAATCTAGGTACCTCCATTAATTTTCTGAAGAGGATGAAAAAGGTCCCCAAACTTGACAAAAACAAAGTTTTGTCATGAAAATGTTTGCTTTTATTAGGAAGTATTATTTGAATAAGGTTTTATGTTTTAGCTTAAACTGAAAGATAAGTGTTACATAGAACCAACCTCACCAGGGGTCTATCTTGTCCTCTCTTGGTTGGCGTTCAATAGTTGTTTTTGCACAGCAATGAATGACATCAATATGGAGAATTTTAACCTCTGAATTTTATTAATTTCGACATGTACTAACTATCCGGTTGGATTGTTTCCCCCTCACTTGGGAGCCATTTCAGACACAAAAGTGTACACATTTACTTTGCTTGACATATAACAAGCAACTCACTGAAAAACCTTTGTCTATCATTCCTATGTTAGCTCAGCCACAATGGCATAGCTAGTGTTTTTGCTGCCACTCCCCAGAAAGAATACAGTATTACAATGCACATTAACCCCTTAAAGTTTATATATATATATTTTTTTTAATCCTATCTAAACTTTTGGCTTACGTAAGCTATTATCAAAGATGACAATTACATTACACTATATTAAACAATACATGGACAAAACAATAATGATAATCTGTTTTTATTATATGGAACATTTTCAAGCAATGACAAACTTGTGCATACAAAACGCTGGAAGCGAAAATCACACCACAGCTCATGATAACACATGACCATGCAAGAGTGAAAATGAGAAGTATTAAGTATGGGAAGCCGTTGGTATAAATCAATGGCTTCTGTTATAAATTATAGGCATTTAAGAAGAGTTTGTCGTTGCTTGTAAATCTTCCATGTAAACAAAAACAGATTATCATTATTGTTTTGTCCATGTATTGTTTAATATATTGTAATTGTCATCTTTGATAATGGCTTATGTAAACTGAAAGCTTAGATAGGATTAAAAAATATCTATCAATATTGTGATTTTTCTTTCTTTTAATGATAATGTTATTATCAGACGATATGAAAACAATTTACGTAAAATAAATAGACAAAACTTGTCTATATTATTTAATGAAACGTGTATCAATGAAAAATGCTGCCTAAATACACACACACACACACATATACATATATATATATATATATATATATATATTGTCATATTTTCTCCTCAATATTTATTTGTGGTTCAATTGTTAAAAGAGTTACATGTATGGAAAGAGAATAAAAGAAGCATTCGAATTATGTTAATATTTTGTGCCTTCAGTCTTTGAATATTTTTATACTATTTTTTATGACAGCTTCTGCTGTATTTTCACACATACTATGCATAGGATAAATCTATGTTTCTGTTAACATGGTACCTGTAACCTCTCAGTGATAAATTATGGAATAAAAGTGTTGCGATGATATAACCCAACTTCCCCATTCACGATAATGGATGAACTGGTTGCTGATTAAGTACGACCACGGCGGACAGTCGTAAGGTCTTCGTTTGTTAACACCTATTGAGGTTAACATACTCCCGACTCTGTCTCTGTACTTGACACACCTACATCCGATTATAAACCTATTACTGAAAACCAACACTCGGGTTACTTTGTTTATTATATCTTGCATGAGATATAACAGCTGGCGACGAGGATTGTGCAACGTACTTACTTGAAAAAAAAAATGTATATATATATATCAGATTACGCTGAACGGATTTAGGAAGCAGATTCGCAAGTCAATGATATCAGTTGACGCCGATTAGGATTTCGAAAGCGGAGTCACAAGTCAAAAGGAAACTTTTTGAAAAGTAAGAAAATTTTTACTGTTAAATTGTGTTTTGAAAAATATATATTGAACCGCACCTCAAATGCGAGCCGGCCTAATAATTGATTATTCGAGTAAAAATTACGGGTTGTAAAAATATTACGGCTGTAAATTGTCTGTTAACCGTCTAAAAAAAAAAAACTATTTTTTTTGTCGAATTCCAAATAAAGTCAGGATGAAGCAATTAGTCGAAATGACTAAAATGCTGTGTACAAAGCTTACAACAGCACCAAGAGTTACAACAACAAATACTGCAACAGCAAAAAAAAGATCGAAAAAATTCTGAAACAGGCGACTGGAGAAAGAAAAATGCTGTTTTTTCTGCCGAAGGAATAGCAAATTCATTATCCGAATTTATATATGAACCTGATTCGGGCATTACATTTCCAGCATACTTTTAAACGTTTCGAAACTATATTTACCAAGAGATGTCCACATTGGTCGGATGAGGAACGAGTAACATTATTAGTCCAGAAACTAGGGACAAACGAGAATACAAGTACTCAAACTTGATATTGCCCAGAAAGCCAGAAGAAGTTTCGTTTGAAGAAACTGTAAGTATTCTGTCAAAATATTTGACGAAAAGGAATAGTCTGTTCCACACGCGATACAGATGCCTAAACATCGTTAAAGCAGATAACGAGGATTTTCTGACATACGCGGGAACAGTGAACTCTCTGGTTGAACAATTCAAGTTAGAAGAAATTCCCAAAGATGTATTCAAGTGCCTAATTTTTCTTCAAGGACTAACTGATCCTAAATATAAAGAAATTAGATCGAGAATATTAATAATGGTCGAGCAAGACTCGAAAATAACATTACAAAGGGTGACCGAAGAATGCCAACGTCTCATAAACGTAAAAAGGGATAATACACAAATTGAGGAAAAAAAGTGTTGCTAATGTTCGACACGTAAAACTCAAAAAACTCAAAAGCCAAAAAAGATAGAAAAATTTGAGACGTGTGGAAAAAATAACCATACCAAAAACACGTGTTGGTACAAAAATAAATTCTGCCAATCGTGGAAATAAAAAAATCATACCAAAGACGTGTGTTGGTACAAAAAATAAATTCTGTCAATCGTTGCGGAAATAAAGGGCATAAATATTCGGTTTGCCGCAAGAAAAGGAAATTACAAGATGTAAGTCTGGTATTATCAGAAAAAAATTTCAGAACGGTAAAAATAGAAAGTACGTAGATGTACGTATAAATAATCATACAATTACTTTCCTATTGGATTCTGGTTCAGACATAAGCATCATTGATGAACAAACATGGAAAAATATTGGAAGACCCAAATTATCTGAAGCCAAAAAAAAAACGCTAGAGGGGTTTCAGGAAAGAAATTAAACTTTAAGGAGAATTAAAAGTGCGATATTTCGTTATGTGGCAAGACTGCAAAAACGAAAGTGTATGTAATCCAAGGGATTAATTCATGTCTTTTTGGAATAGACTGGATAGTACTCTTTGATTTATTTGAACTCCCGATTAACTCATTTTGCAACGTAATAAACAGTGCAGAAAAACAAAAAAGTATTAAAAATGAAAAATTCATGAATGAATTAAAAGAAGAATATCCCAGAGTTTTTTCTGAGGGATTGGGTACTAAGACAGAAGTAAAATTTGAACTCAAGGAAAATGTGAAACCAATTTTTAAACCTAAGAGAAACGTTCCTTTTTCCTCCTTAGACACAATTAATAAGGAATTGGAAAGGCTTGAAAAATGGGAGTGATATCTAAGGTTGACCATGCGGATTGGGCCCTTGCCCACAGTTTGTTAAGAAGAAAACGGAAAAAAGAAGTGTGCGCAGATTTTTCAACAGGGTTAAATAATTGCCTTAAAAATCACAGTTATCCACTACCTTCACCAGAAGATATTTTTCAAAAGTTGAATGGTGGTAAGATTTTTTCAAAAATCGACCTGTCTGACGCATACTTGCAGATTAAAAGTGAGTGACGAATGCTCAAAATATTTGTGTATAAATACACATAAAGGTATTTATAAGCTAAATAGGCTTCCTTTCGGCTTAAAGGTCGCCCCAGCTTTGTTCCAACAGGTGATGGACACTATGCTGGCAGGCCTTGAGTTTGGTACAGCCTATTTAGATGACATTCTAGTCAAAAGTAAGAATGTTCAAGAACATAAAACGCACATCAGAGCGATATTCAAAAGACTAGAAAATTTTGGCTTTAAATTAAGCCACGAGAAGTGTAAATTCTTCATGGAAAGAATTACATACCTCGGACAGGTGATAGACAGTGAAGGCAGGAAACCGGACCCACAGAGAGCCGATGCAATTAAGAATATGCCTGCACCCGACACAGTTGCAAAAACTACAATCGTTTCTGGGGTTGGCACAATATTATGCAATCTACATACCTAAAATGTATGATTTAAGAGCCCCCCTTAACGAATTGTTAAAAGACAAATGGTTTTGGTCAAAAGATTGCGAGACGGCTTTTCAGAAAATAAAATGCCTCATCTCAGATCTCGCCTTAGCACATTATGATCCTGAGAAAGAGATCATTCTGGCAACTGACGCAAGTTTGTACGGAGTGGGTGCTGCACTGCTACACAAATATGAAGATGGCACTACTAAACCGATCGCACACGCGTCGAGGACTCTTCTTCCGGCTGAAAAAATTATAGCCAGATCGAGAAAGAGGCTTTGTCGATTGTGTTCGGGGGTTAAAAAAATACCATCGCTTTTTACATGGTAGATCATTTGTACTTCAAACGGACCATAAACCTTACTTACAATATTTGGGGTAAAAAGGCATTCCTACGCATACAGCTAATCGCTTACAGCGATGGGGTGTAACTCTGTAATACCATTTTAGGATGGAATACGTCAAATCTAAAGAACATGGGCATGCGGATGGATTGTCAAGGCTGATTCCAAAAATGAAGAAATTTTAGAAGAGACGGTTATAGCAGCATTAACTGAGGAAAAAGAAATATCAGGTCTCTTGTTGAATACAATCAGGGAATTGCCGATAACTTTGGACCAAATAAAAAAAGAAGCGGAAAAAGATCACTATATTGTGAAATTAAGGAACCAGACGAGATGGAACAAAACTAAAAGACAGAAAAAGGGAACTCAGATTTCACCTTTTTCAATTTGCGACAACACGTTGATGTACGCAGATAGAATTGTTATACCTCAATCTCTACGTACAGATATGCTGAAAGAATTTCATACCGGTCATCCTGGAATGTCTCGGATGAAATCACTCATGCGTGGTTACGTATACTGGCCAGGAATGAACAAGGATATTGAAGGTTTTGTAAGACTATGTAAAGGTTGTCAATTGGCTGCAAGGGCACCTCCGGTCAAAATGAATCCTTGGCCGAAAACGGATTTGCCGTGGGCACGTCTACATATAGACTATGCTGGACCAATTAATGAGTACTATTATTTGATATTGGTTGACTTTTTATCGAAATGGCCTGAGGTAGTCAAGTGCAAGCATCCTACATCTAGGAACACCATCAGTGCATTGGATGAAATTTTCAGTCGTTTCAGGGTTCCCAGGACATTGGTTAGCGACAATGGTACGGCGTTCATGAAGTATGGAGTTTAAGGATTTCTGTACTGCCTTAGACATTGAACACATAACTAAACCAGTGTGTCATCCCAGGTCGAACGGTCAATCCGAGAAATTTGTTGACACTTTTAAACGTGCTTTACGTAAAAATAAAGGTATGGACACGGAAGAAAGAACTATTCAGAAGTTCTTAGCAATCTATAGGGTAACTCCTAATGAGAAAAACGTTGCGAAAATGTCACCGGCGGAAATTATGTTCGCAAGGAAAATTAGATCAATTTTCGATAGATTGTTACCCTATCAAAACAAAAAAGTTGCTAAGAAAGAGGAAAAAGTCAATATAAAAAATACACTTCAGGAGACAAAGTTTTTTTTTAAATTTTAAAAGTGGAAAAAAGCTATTGGATGGATGGCATAATCCAGAAAAGGATTGGTAAAGTGGTCTACGATTAAAAGTAAAAAAATTTACGTGTAAAAGACACATCAATCAGATTAGACCACGATATGGTGAAGAAAGTGAAAAAGCGAAGAAGAAATTCCGATGGAAGTGTTATGCGATGCTTTTTAACATGACACTACCCAATAGTGTATTTGAACCTGTATCGCATGGACCAGCCTTACGGGCTGAAAAGCGGAAATTATCTTCGCCAAAAAGGATCTAATTGTGACGACTAAACGAAGGAGCACACGGGAAAGAAAACCAGTGGAACGTTTTAGCCCGGATGCAAAAAGAAGACGACATTAGAAGCAGAAATTTTCAAAAGGGAGAATTTCAGCTTCGGGGAGAAGTGTTGTGATGATATAACCCAACCCCATTCACGATAATGGACGGACTGGTTGCCGATTAAGTACGACCACAGCGGACAGTCGTAAGGTCTTCGTTTGTTAACACCTATTGAGGTTAGCATACTCCCGACTCTGTCTCTGTACTTGACACACCTACATCCGATTATAAACCTATTATTGAAAACCAACACTCGGGTTACTTTGTTTATTATATCTTGCACGAAATATAACAAAAAGTACAATTGTGTTTATTAATTTTTCTAAAAATGAAACTGGGGATATGTAAAAAATGAAGATGTTACTTGTTTTCTATGTCGGGAAAACTTTAAAAACTTTTTACAATATTAAAAGAAAGAGAACTTGTTTTTGTTTATATACGCTCTGTTTTATTTTAATAGACAATCAAAAAACACATTGTATTTTTAATGCATAATTTATAAATTTTAATTCTAACAAGTAAAGAGCCATAAATTAAATGCCACATTAACAGAAACATGGTTTCTTTTTAACAATATAAAAAATGTCTTAAATTATTTTGTTTTACGTATCAGCAACATAGTAGACTAAGAATTAAAAATCCAATAAAAATTAATTTCACCTTTTAAAAACTGAAATAAATGTTATCATACTTTTAATTCTTAGTCTATTTTGCTTAATAAAACTTCAACTATCTAATCAAAAAATAAGACATTGCATTGTTTTACTCCTGTGAAAACTTGTAAATTGAAAAAAAAATGCTTATTTTTGGACTTCAAATAAAGTTTCTAAACTTAGAAAAAATATCTTAATTTTCAATTTTCTTTGAAATTTCCATTTGATATTTCCAGAAAAAAAAGAATGCATGTGATATCCTTAAAGCATTGGTATTTTTTATATTTATCTATTTTATCATTTATGGAAAGTAAAGATTTTATATCTGTACTAAAGCTAGGCCTCGGATAAAATTAAAAAAAAAAAAATTGGTCCACTTATTTAATTTTTTTCACTAACAGTTTAGTTGTGAAAAATCAAAATCAAAGAACTGAAACCAAAGTGGACTTCTCATTAAAGGTGTGAAAAAGCTGTGGATTTACTTAATCCAAACCCACATCAAGCCCTTTTAAAAATGTACAAATTCTTTTCACACCTTTTGCTCACATCAAGTGGGGTTTATCCCCACCAGCTGACAGTGTGCTTTGGAGACAATTCTTTTCTTTTTTATTGCTGGATGGTAAATATCAAAGACAAATTGGCTTGATTTGAATCCTATCATCTTCCTTATCATTGCTTTTTTTTTTTAAATTATTGAAATTATACTATTTTTTTTCTTTACTGAAAACACATCACAGACCACACTCCCCGTTCCCCTTTAGCTACGCCACTGCTCAGCCAATCAAAATTGACTTCCTTCCATCTGACCTAAAAAATCAACCTCCAGAAGTCACAGATGAGATACCTCTAAAAATAATAATCTGCTAAACTATTATTTAGCACACATTACCTAATCATTAGAAAGATTCATTTATGAATTTTATTTCAACTATTTTACTCTAAAATTCCCTCTACTCTTTCGTGTCTGCCTCATAGTTTTTCTTCATTTGGCATGAGTCATGTGACCCCTCTTGCATGCACATATACCATTCCAGAAAAAGAATGAAAATAAACGACAAAACTGTGACCAGTTTTTTTCAAAATTTACAAAAAATATCTTAAAAAAAAAAAAAAAGAATACTGGACAAGCCTTTTTACATTTAGCTTCCATGACCCAAGGGCAACGTCTCAGATGATAGTCTGAATACAAATCACTCTAAGAGTTAAATTTGACCTCTCCAATGATATTTCCCTCGACATGGGCAGTGGGACAAGCAAAGCCTGTTACCCTACCCCCCCCCTGGTCATCTTAGACGTCCGATATGATAGCTGATTGATGAAGTGATGTTTCAATTCTGGTCCTGGCTTATCCCACGTTGTGATTTGATTTTGATCATAAGGAGGCCAAGATTGAATTGTCAAAGATATTCTCGTATTGCGCTGGTCCAAGCACGGAGAAGGCACACAAGAAAACATGAGGAAAAAAATTAACACCCAAATAATATAAAAATATATATACTATGCTTATATCCAGTTCTTTGTACAACAGTTGGTTAAAATTGTAGAAGCTTGCATGCATTCAATTCTCAACCCAACCCATTTCTAATCGAACGTGACAGTTTGGTGATTTGTCAAAGTTCATTTTGCTGGCTTGGTCAAGTGTGGCACAAGGCTGATGCCGGATGTCTCATTGGCAGATAATCAGATGGGTTGTCTTGCATCTGGTGGCTGGAATGAACTCCCAGGACAATCTCTGTCTTCTTGCCTGAAGGCATTAGTATTTATTGATGCTTGCCCAAAACTTATATGAGGGTGTGAGGTGGCTATTGCCTGGGTTCTAGCAATTAATTACTTCCTAAATTGGAAATCTCCCCCTATTTTTTTCGGTGACGGTCACAGGCATTAATCAACCCCAAAACTTCTTTCTCTTGTTAGCATCTTCCACTACTAACCCTTGGTGGGCGTGGGCAGCTTCTCCATCTTCCTTGGTCTCTCACATGTGTCTATCACCACGACCACCCAGCAAAGACTAATTCCAAGTTCGTTAATTAAAAGAATTATTATTCCGGGTTTATCACCTCATTAGTGACTGTCTCCAGTGTTCGTTTTTCCTGGTCTTAGAGTTCAACAAAAAACAGATGGCTCTCTCCAATGCCAGAGAAACTCTCCAAAGAAATACCTTTACCTCCACAATAACTTTTTCCAAATTTTAACTGGCTAGTGTCCATAATGACGGTCATCGATCAAATGTCAAAATTATCTACCATACGGCCAGTTGTAAAATTGGGTCTTGTTCTAACTAGTCGTCTGGTTCTTTTAGAAATTTTGGCTTTCTGGGAAATAAAATCAGTATTTCTCATCATAGTTTATTAGTATATCATTCTTGCTATCCAAAACCTTATTCATGGTAATAGTTTATCAGTATATCTTTCTTACTATCCAAAAACCTTATTAATTATGGTAGTTTATCAGTCTCAAAGAGGGTCACAGGTCTACCCATGTACATTAAATATATTGTTCAGTTGAGAATTCCCTGTAGGTTACCTGGATTGACTTACACCTGATGAAGGCTGATGTGCACAACAGCAGAAATGTTGCAACAGCAAAGATAAGGACAATAGTCTCAATGTAAATACCTCCTCAATCCCTTTTTGTCACTGAATCTTTGTCTTTTCCTAGACTTTAGCCATTTTTTCTGTTTTTAAACATCAGAAAGATGTTTTATTTGCTTTAATAGGTGCACAAAAGGAAATGTTTGTCTTCAATATTTTTTCCTTTAAAATTTGACACAGTGGTCGAGTTTTGGTTTTGTTATTTGCACCTATTTTGATCTCAAGGAGAAGAGAAGCACATGTTCTCTTTTCCCTTTCTTATACCAACTAAGGTTTTTGTATTTGGCACAAGAATTTAGATTTGATAGGAGTTTAAAAAAAAAGTTATATTTCAAAGTAAAAAGACAAATTTGGTCTTTGTGTAATTAAAAATTTTATACTTTTTCCCATGAAATTGTCTTGATATTATAATTTGTATTTTTTATATTTTTAATAGATTTTTATTTTTTACTTGTTGTAGCCATTGTTACTCTTTGGGGATTCAAAATTTGAAAATTGTAGTCATTTAATTAAATCATGGCTTTCAACAACTTCCTATCCCTTTGTAAAGAAATTTGGCCTTTTGCTTTATTTCCCAGTCTTTGTTCTGCCAACCATTTACACAAGCACATTAGGGAGGTTATATATTTTTTAATTCTAATTATAATGATTTACAAAAATTTAAAATCTTTAAAATTTCTACATTGTTTAAGTTGATATGAAGTGGAATCTAATCAAGGATTGCAAAGCTTAAAACAAATCATCATACACCAAAATTTTTAAAATTATTTCAATTTTCTTTTTATGTATATAAAGTATTATGCTGTAGTGAACAAAACAAGATCTAGATTTTAAAAATCAAATGTTAAGCACTGACTCATTGATTTTGTTAGAAATTAAAAGTCTTGAATTTACAAACTTTGTTTAACACACATGCAAAAGCGAATCCCAAAAAATACACATGAAATTTCACACCTTGATCCAAAATATTTTTCGGCCAATAGAAAATATTTAAAAGCAAAATTCAAATAATCTTCAATTCTCAGAAACAAAATTCTTTTAAGGACCTTTTCTCAAGCCAATGCAAAGTTTTTTCAACATTCAATGAAAAGGCCCAAATCATATCCAGGCATGAATTCACAAGTGACCTTTTCAAACCCCACAAACAAAATAAAAGATGGGCAAGTTCGCCTGTCACTAGCGAGAACGAGACGAGCGTATTAACACGTCCCTTGAGAGACATCAAGCATCGTTATTATTATCTCTACCTTTCTCCCTCACCTCTTTTATACTTGATAAATGAACGGAACATTTTAAGACTGAGCAATTACTTCAAAGACATTCCTACCCTACAGTAACACTCATACATACATACATACACATACGTTCCTGCCTATGTACACATAAACTCATTCTTCTACGAACATTTTGACGACGTTGTATCAACCAAAATACAATAATCTGAATAAAGTAAATAGTGTACATACTACCTCATCTCAGAAATATAGAGAGATACAAAATACATTAATTTTATTTGTAAAGACCATAATTGATTTATATGTATATGATTTTCTTGTTTTATGGAGGGCTAACAAGGCCAAATCAAACTAATCTGTTTCAACACTCATACACTTCACTATAACTGATAACCCACTACAATGCAAAGTAACAATTTTCAAAAATATGGTCAACCATATACGGCATTATAAGAAAATAAGAGTGAAGTAAATTTAAAGTCAACATTCCTAAAATTAGATTACATGGAACATTTTCCGACATTTAAAAGATTACTGAGTACTTGAAGATTATATAAAAATATGCTCATGTCATTTTCTTAAATTATCTTTTACAGATAGAGTCTCCGTGAAAAAACAATCAATCTGTCATCTCCTCATCAAACATCTAAACATGGCTACTGTCAGTTAAAAACACTGCTACAGTTTGCTTAAAAATTCCTTTCTTTTGTATTTTAAACTAAAATAAGTAAAAAAATATTTGTTTCAAATCGGATAATATTGTGATGACAGAACTAATGTAGTTCTCCAAAGAATTTATCTATCGAACATAATTGAATAAAAATGAAATAGGCACACTTTTATATCATTTTGAAGTACTCAATGATCTTAAAAATTAAGGAAAATATTCTCCATAATCTAATCTTTCATGAAATTTTGGCTTTAAATTTACTATAGATATTGCTCTCATTTTCAAATAATCATTTTGGTATGTACGAGTGACCATATTTACTTATGGTCACTCGTACATACCAAAAGATTCAAAATTATTTAAAAATATTGGTGTTTAATAATTTGTGTTAAGCTTTTCCATTTTTGATGTCTAAATATAGCTTTTCACCTAATAATAGGTGACGCAGGGAGACACAGTTTTCTGTCAGTGACAAGGTGAGTGGCCTGGAGGAGAGATATGTTGTGAGCTCTGAAAGTGTCTGCCAATGAGTTATTGAAGTGTCTTCTTGATCTGCCTTTTACTCTCCAGCTAGAGTACCTAAAGGTGTATGCTCGTAGGGCTGGTTGGTTGACAGTCATACGCATGAGGTGTCTGAACCACTTGATTCTCTGTCCTTCAATGTGTTGTATGATTGGTATTGCTCCTATCATATCTCTTATTGCTTCATTCCTGATCTCGCCTGGTCTTGTTCACTGCTTTCCTCAGCCATTTCATCTCACAAGATGATCAGTTTTCTCTCAACGGTTTTTGTTAGGGGCCATGTCTGGCACTGGTATGTCAGCGTTGGTAGGAAAATGGTGTTAATGAAATACAGAATTTTAATAGATTTATAACTTAATAATTTTTTTCTGCTTAAAATTAAAAAACGATATAATTTTTGTAAAAAATTCATTATTCATGAAAAATAAAATTTTTCTTCCTTAAGTATTTTGATTATTCTCATATTACCTTAAGCGACACTTTTTAAAAAAAAATTTAATTATGGGATGCATTTCACCACATTCTTTCCACTAGTATGCAGGGGGTTACAGAGAGTGAAAATGAGAGAAGACTGAGTAGAGTGGGGGTGAGGAAAGGATAAAAAGAACAGGAATCAAGGCAACAACAAATGATGATTGACATTGCATTTAAATTTTTGAAGATCATAGTTACCAGGGAAGCAACTAAGAGGAAGGGAGTTCTGCTGTCTGAAAGTGTGAGAAACAAAGCTGTTGGAGTAGAAGTAGTGGTTGCATTTGACTGTTTCAACAGTAAAAGGATGGGACCTAGATTCAATCCTAGCAGCTTGCTTGAATTCATGTAGTTGGGCCATGAAGGAAAATAGCTCATTATAGTAGTTGCTATGAAAATATTTGTAGAAAAGACAGAGGGAAGCCACATCACATCTCTGAGAAAGTGACTGGAGTCGAGATGCCAGGTCAGGGCTGATTACATTGCAGATCCTTCTTTGGAGTTTATTGAGAACCTCAAGATGAACAGCAGGTGTATCAGACCAGATATGGCAACAGTATTCAATGAAGGGGCAAATGATAGATTTGTAGCTGTGTAGGATAGGCTCAGATGAGAAAAACCTTCTTATATGATACAGAGAGCCAGCGTAGATACCTACTTGAGAATTGATGACATCAAGAAGATCATTGATGAAGATCAGAAACAGTGTTGGACCCAGGGTAGAGCCTTGGGAAACGCCCGATTTGTATGAAAGAAATGGGAAGAGAGCCCATTCAGGACGACCTTCATTTCATGATTTGTTAGTAATGATAAGATTAAATCAAATAATTGTACTGTAGTATCATATCCCTGAAGCTTACGTTGAAGGCAAGCATACCAGAGCCTGTCTAACACCTTCAAGATATCTAGAGCCACAACTCGAGCGTTGCCATTATTATCAAGAGCTTAATATATATATTCAGTTATGGCCACAAGCACATCAATGGTAGACTGGGCAAAATGGAAACAATATTGTTCATTAGAGAGTAAATGGTGAGAGTTAAGGTGCTTAACCACTTCGGCATTGATTAAAGCTTCAAAGACATTGTCATAGAGTGGTAGTTAGAGGGATCAGAATGTTCTCCTGAGGTTTTAAAGACAGGGACTACAGAGGAGGACTTTGAACAAACTGTAAAGCAGAAAGCAGTGAGACAATAGTTGTATAGTTTGAAGACAACTGGAGCCAGCTCAGGAGCACATATCTTTATGATAATGAATTCTGTCACTTGTACTTGCCTTATGGGAGTCTAACTTAGAAATGATGACCGAGACCAGTGAAGGGGTTACGCACATATCACTCAGTAGAGCCTCAATTCTAGGGGGAAATTAGGTGTGGGGACTCTGGATGAGTAGCGTGTTGGATTGGATGAGAATTTCCAAGCAAAGCATTTAGCCTTATCTGCTGTAGATGTCAGGACTTCAAACTGATTGAATAGAGAATGCTTGCGAGATGCTATACGCTGTTTCATTCTATCAGCAGACAGTAACTTTGCTTCATTGAAGACATGCTTGCACTCATGACAAACAGAGACAAAGAGACATCTGCTGCAATGAGACATGACACTGTGGTACAGATGAAAGAAATGATTCCTGTAGGCTATAGCGGCTGATCAAGCAGGTAAAAACAAAGGAGATGAGTTCAGTTTAACTTTGTATTTCCTTGTTGGAATGAAAGCCTCTATAGCTACTTTTACCGAGGAGGAGACCTCAGAGATGCATTTATGAATAGGATGATTAAAAACTACATTACAAGGGAAATCATGAAGAAAACCATGGAACAAATCCCAGACTGCTCGTTGAAATCAGGTGTGGGCAATTTGGATGAGTTGAGTGTGTTATAGACAAGCGTATAGTTGCAAGAAAGAAATACGACAACAGCAGAAATAGATTTACGTGGTTTATTTCAACAGGAACGTGTCCATAAGCCGGCTTCGGATCTAGGTCGATCTCTCATAGTAGTTCACACATGTTGACAGTGGTTGACGCTCCCTTGCTGACAGCTGCTTACCGTGACAGGTCAGTTCCCTGGCCACTTGTGGACTGCCTGTTGAACTTCCGTGTGACCCCTTTTATAGCGTTTTTTATGGCTTAACAGGCTCGAAAAACGAAGCGAGTATAATTAGGAGGGAAGCATTTTATTGGACGAAAAATAGAACACTTTAATTATTATTTTATTTTTCGACCGAAACTCGTGTGTCGGGAACATTTGTAAATGAAGATAATGGCCATTTTGTGAGGGGTTTTGTCTCGGTCAAGAATCTCTATAACCAAACTATGCTATGAGATGCTATGTGTTGTTTTATTCTATCAGCAGACAGTAACTTTGTCTCTGTTCGTAATGAGTGCAAGCAAAGAGATATCTGTTGCAATAAGACATGTCACTGTGGTACAGATGAAAGAAGTGATTCCTAAGGGCTATAGTGGCTGATCAAACAGGTGAGAACCAAGGAAATGAGTGTGGTTTAACTTGGTATTTCCTTATTGGAATGAAAACCTGCTTTTACACATAAGAAGACCCCAGACGTGCATTTATGAACGGGATGATTAAAAACTGCATTCCAAGGGGCATAATGAAGGAAATCAAGGAATGACTCTTAGACTGCTCTTTGATAACAGAAATATATTCTCTTGGTAGGAAGTTCATAGCTGAGTTGGCGGCCCACCAGTCAAGCAATATTAAAAGCCTCCCCACCTGCACATTTTGCTTACGTCATTCTTTCTTCGTTCATCTCTCCCACATAGAGTTAACTTTCCTTCTTCTGAAAAGCGTAATTCAAGGGAGATAATTCATAAGCACCAAAAAATAAAAATGCTCTTCCTTAAATGAGGAATGGATGAATATTTATTGTATCAAAAAAATATAAATCCGGCACAAGGCCAAAAGGAGTGAAATGTGGGGGAGACTGGTCATCACTGGTCTAACTTTAACTTAACTAGTCACATTCACTGACCCAAGCATACATCATAATAATCGCTCCACCACAATACATTAAAAAAATATATCCATACCACTATCGCCAAAACGTGTGTTCTCCATGAGATCCACAACTAATGTAGTTCTGAGTCTGATGATAAACTACATCTGGCAGCAAGGCCTCTGATCAGGTTTTGAGGAGCATGGTACCACGTCTTAATTGCTGTTGTTCTTGGACCTACCTTGACTGGGCTATAGGTAAATAGTACCCTCTCCCCTCACACCCCAAAATAAAACTAAACACTATGAACTTATAAAAATACATTTTTATAATAGAAGTACCATCAAAACATTTTTGTATTAAAGAAATTACGAACAATACCTACTAATAATAGAATTTCTAACTATATATTTTATAGGATTTTAATGACCAACAATATGTTTTATCTGTAGTTGAAGGAATGTAGTGGGCCGTGGCGGTTACCACTTGTTGAGGGTTCATGGCGTGGCTGTTAGCTGTTGTTGATAGAAGTCAGACGTAGAAGAAACGCCAGTAAGGTTCAGATACTCCTGCCCGCCGAGCCCAACTACATGAAAAGGTTGGACTTTGATTAAGTCCAAAGAAGAAGGTAAAGAAAGCAAACAAAACACAAGACCGATAATATATGTATATACAAATATATATTAATAACAAGTTACAATACATGGAAACAGTACAAAGGACGAAGTGTGTGTGAATATTTTGTATGTGCGTGCGTGTGTGAATATTCTGTATGTGCGTACGTGTGTGCGTATTGTGCTTAGCGTGTTTCCACGCTATCCCTTGTTAGCGCCTACATTTCGAGGTTGATAGCTGAAATCCTGAAGGAAAAAAGAAAAATTTAACTCAAGATGTCGGTGCACAGGCCTGAAGGAAAAAGAGATAGAGGTGAAGAGTCAGCGGCTATTTATAGCCAGGGAAGAGAGACCCCTGGTGAAAGGGTTAACGGACTGAAGGAGGAGTTAACTCCGACAGGCATACAACTGTGTTCAAAATAATTAAATATCTGTATTAAATAACTCCTAGAGGTTGATATGCAGCTAAACAAAAATCAACCAACCAACATAAACTAATTTCCCATATTTACAAGCATGCGAGGAGGTAGATAAAAACTATAAATCATTTTTATTTACTAAATAATAAAAAATAACCCCATGACAAGATGAAAAATTGTACAATGAAAATGTTACTATGAAACCATCCCCAGAGCAAAATGCTACAGAAAAGCAAGTTAATTGGTTGAAAAAGTATGGTGGAAACTCATAGAAAAATAAAGAAAACACAGCATATACGAATCATTGAAAATGATATTTTTGTATTTTTTTTTATTATTTTCTTACCTGTTTGAAATCATACCATTGTCCCTAATGATGTCTTCTTAATTTTTCTAAATGTAAGAGTTATATTCTTTTAATAGGGCAACATAGTCAATCAAAGGCAGTAATTCAAAATTGTTTCCTTTTGAACATCCATACAAAAAATAATCTTAGTTGTATTGCTAAAATGAGAAATCTACCACCTTCCATACAAGCTGTCACCACCTTAAATAAACAGCTATCACTGTCTTAAAAAGTTTCTGCCCTATTTTAACTTAAAGTAATCTGTTTCAAATTAGATTAATTAAACATTAAACAGCTAATAGTTTCAGAAAAGTATATTTTATTTTTAGAACATTTTTAATATTATTATATTGTTATAAATTATATTTTGATGAAAGATGGCCACAATTTTATTGTGATGAAAGATGGCAAAAAATGGCACTAAAATAAAAAATATCAGAAATTTCAAAATGAAAACTCCTCCCAGTCAACTGAAATTAGTTTTGAAATATAGCAACTTGTACACTAGCCTAGACAAGTATGTTTTTTCCAAAAAGAACAAGTTTTTCAAACCGAAAGCTTGAGAAGCCACTCAAGGTTAACACTGTTTCCATGCACTTGTCTTGCTACAGTCATCCACCTTTCAGCAAATTCCTTGAAAGAAAGCCTCTCCCTCTCAATCCTGATCTTGATCTTCAGCTGGTGCTTGAAGAACACAACTGGGTGATGAGAAAAGAGAGACAATGCCTCATGATTTTCTTTCAGCCTCGTCATCCATATTCTCATTCTTATCAGGGATATATATATATTTTTTTTCTATTCTCATAATCAATTCATCAAGTTGAGTCTTTTCTATTCTATACACTTTAATGAAGCAAGTACTTCAACTAGAAAGCTTATAAAAATTAAAAGATGATCATTCACTCACTAGTTAAGTTAAATGACTTTTATTTACGAAATAGATAAATAACAAAACAAAAAAAACACTAAATGGTACCACCATTCTAGAGTACTATAACTTCTTTCACTTAAAGACCGGTGATTGGTGAAATAAAAAGGGGTCAATGCTCATTCACTCCCTAGCTAAGTTAACCAATTTTTGGAAAATCTTCTACACTAGCTTTACTGGGAGAGCATGTTTTTTTTTTTTTGAAGAACAAGTATCAAACAGAAAGCTTGAAATGCCACTCTAGATTATTACCATTCCTGCAGATTATTCCCATTCCTGCACATCAGGCGTGCTACAGTCATCCGACTTCCAACAAAGTCCTTGAAAGAAAGCCTCTCCCTCTCAACCCTGATCTTGATCTTCAGCTTGAAGAATGGGTGATGGGAAGAGAAAGACAATACCTCATGATCTTTTTCATACTTGTCATCCATATTCTCATTCTCATCACACACACACACACACACATATATATATATATATATATATATAACGTCATCCACAGACATACTATTTCGCAGCTCATCAGTGTGGATAGACATCCGGTTGCCTCTAGCTAGGATCGAAACCCGACTGAATTGGTGTCAGTCTGAGATTCTAACCATTAAGCCGTCGGTAGGGATGAAAGTGGATTTTTAGCGTATTTATTTTTAGAAACACGCCCAGTGACCGACAGTGGCTCAATTCGCATCTGCGAAGATATATTCTATAGACTTTATTGAAGCTTAGTAGCATACGTAATTTATTTTTTCTACTTCAGCAGAAAAATCCAGTAATAATTTAACAGAAGTTCAGAACAATTAAAACCACAAATAAATTTCAGAAATACACGGTTAAGTCTGCCAGAATATTCTCAGGTATTGAAAACATTTATGAATTCTTGGCAAGATGCTGATTACAGGTAAAATATGCCAATTTTAGGATGCTCAAGGAATTGAAGAGTGCCTAATTGGAAAAATTATTGCAGGAACCAGGCAGCTAGAGTTTTCAAAAACAGCTACTGTCAAAAGGTGAGACACTCACATTCAAGAAACCCTAAATGTTTGTATGACCCATGAAGTTTCACAAAGCCACATGAAGCAGCTAGCTGAAATACAAGGCTGGTATACTCAGGAAATTGGTGCTATTGGGCACAATCCTGATAACTGTCTCTCTACAAGATAGGGTGGGACCCATCCAGACAAAAACAGAAAATGCCCTGCTAAGGGCGAAATGTTTTCAACATGTAGGTAACCCACTCATTTGGGCTACCACGTGTTTTGGCAACAAGAAAACACGAGAAAACAAAAGAAATAAATATACAACAATACCCAAAATGGAAGCCATGACTAAAAAAAATTATCAGCATAAACCTGTTTGAAGTATGAGAATAATAACATTCAATGAAGATGTATGGAAAATTTAAACAGATGTTGTTTGATAGTATTCAAAAACAGACCTAAAACTGGTGACACTACTTTGTAACATCACCAGGAGAAAATGGGCTCCAACTGAATCCACAGAGGATCTAATAGAAATGTGCCATTACGTGTCCAACCAAATTTCAGAGGGAATATGACATTGTACGGAAGATAGCCACCCTATCATTCATGCACCTCAAAAATGTCCCATCCACATGAAAGATGAAATTAAAACAGAACTAGATGGGATGGTCAAACAAGACAACATCTGCAAAGTACATGAACTGATATTATTATGTATATCACAAAAGCAACAGTAAACCGGCGAATATCTCACCTTGATCCAAAAGATCTAAACCAGGCTATTAGAAGATGTCATCACAAAACACAATAGACGATCTCATGCACACAATATTAATTACCTCACTTGGCCTTTGGACTGGTTATATGGCATATTGTATGTTTCTTGACCATTGTATATGAAATATCTTTATATAGGCAAGACCCTCCCTTTTAATGAAACTAGTTTAATCTGATGCAAGCATGTGAATGGATGTTTTTTTTCCTAATGTTGATTGCATCTGTGATGACATCCAAGGTTGGCAGTGTCTACATATATACCCGACTTGATGTGTTCACAGATTTGTCTCCTTAGCCCTGATTGTGTTCAACAAAAAATAATGCCAAATGCTTTTCAAGATACTGGCTGGGAAATGGCAAAAATACAATTTCTTACTTAGCCATCTATATTTTCCCTCTGCTGAACTGCTATCTCCCTAACTTCCACTGTCTCTTGATCACCAACCACCGGGAACTTACTCACTCACTGGTCACTCATCTACTTGCCTGTGATCTCAGTGACAGCTGATTCCTCTCTGTCTGCTGAACTCCTTCTCCTCAACTTCCTGATTATATGGATAATGGCTGGGGTCCTACCGCCACTCTCCATCCCTTCAAAGGACTACTTTTATGATTATCTAAAATCTTTAACAACATTTTATGTTTGCCAGTTCAAAGCAGCTGGTGACAAAAATCCCCAAAACACTAACACTTAAGTTGATTCAAATATGGCCTGGAAATGAATCTCCTAAGAAACTCAGATAATTAAGTGGACTTAAAAGGAAAAGGCATTTATTTACTGATCTTCTAAGGATGTGTGAGAAATTGTATTCTTACACTACATCACCCGGGTGGGAAGCTTTATCTTTGCATGTGAAGGTCATGATGAATCATGTGGTAACCAACCATTGGAGTGCACATTACAAAGCTATTCGTGCAGTGAAAACCTGTTTTCAAGTAGTGATTCAGGCACTCGATTCATTAACCCCAGCTTCAGAAAATCTTCAAATGAGAGGGGATGCACAGATCATTGTGCTTTCAATTGAAAACTTCTCCTTCATGTCACATTTGTTTACTGGGAAGAAATTCTGGGACAAATAAATCTCGTCTAAAAGAAACTTCAAGAACCTGGTATTGGTTTGGATGTGTGTGTAACCCACATGGATGCGATCAAAATGTTCTTTAACCGAAACAGGAACGGGCAAGTGTCTGAATCGGTTCATCAAAGTCAAACAAAGTGCGAGAAAATTGAAATGCCAGTTAAAAGGCGCATTAGAAGAAAAAGAAAGCTACCAGGGTAAAAGGAAGATGATGTATGTCAAACACTTGTGCGGGAAGTCAAGAGAAAACTTTACGAATGTCATGATCGACTTGTAAATAAACTGGAAGTACGATTTGATTCTATGTCTTATCTGCAAAATGTCTTCAATGGATTATCATCACAAGCAATCCTGGAAGATAGTGAAGGTGAGTTGGAGCGAAAATTTCAAATTCTCGGTAGCGAAAAAGGTGCTGACGTATTTAGGCTGACTTTGGAAATTCTCCGACTTGGGGACATTTTAGCAGAAGCTTCCAAAATGGAACGCGACATGACCATGATGACCAAATCATCGGATATCGAATGGCTTATATGAATTTATTGATGGCAAATTCAAGAAACAATGCCAAATATTGTGATTGCTCTGCGGCTGTTTTTGACGCTCACAGTTACTGTAAGAGAAACTTCTCAAAACTGAAGCTCATTAAAAGTCACTTGAGAACGAGTATGTCACAAGATCGCTTATCCAATTTGTCCCTGATTTCAGTTGAACATGAAACTGTGGAGCAGATAGACTTTGACCAAATTATTAGTAACTTTGCTTCTGCAAAATCTCGAAAGAAATGTGATAACGTTTTTTCAGTTAATTTTTGAATTTGTTGTTTTTCAAGTATTAATCAATGCCATTAAGGGTATTTCCTTTACAATTTCCACCCCCACCCCCACCCACGAAAAAAGGGGGTGCCATTATAAATACATGCCCCAGGCGATACTTTGCCTCAGTACGCCCCTGATCAAATTACACAACTTGAGAACAAATCTGAAAGCCACTCCGTCCTCAAATTTACACTAGAACTTAATAATAAGATTCTATTCCGTGATGTTCTTATTGATTCCAGCAGACATGAATTTACTACTTCTCTATATAGGAAACCCACAAGCATTAACTCGTGTCTTGTTAGTGAATACCCCCAATGATATAAGTTAGCCGTTATTAAAAAACTTAATCCAACACACACAAATGATATCTTCTTCCAAAACCATATTCTATAAAGAATTACATTGTGGACTCATCCAATATCCTCACCTTTCCAACCTATAAAAAGTACAGTCCACGTCGTACGCCTACGTACTAAAAAACCTCAACCAATAGAAATGGCGAAAATCGAAGCAAGCAACCCCATTGGTCAATCACTTACCAGAAACAGAAATTGCGCCAAAACGAGTTGAGCCACTTTTGAAAACACAAATAATATAAAAGAAAAAGCAGACAACCCCATTCAGTCAGTCTCGCTAACTCATCAGTATTTGCTAAAATACTCCACGACGTTCTAACCATAATTTTGCCGCGCTTCAAGGGAACATTTACTGACTCTAATCGAACATTCAACGAACGACTCTTGAAACTCTTTACTTAGCTCCTTATATATAATGAATTATATTCATTACTAAGATAAGGAATAAAATACGATTAAGGGTAGACTACTTCGGAAAACTCTTTTCCAAAACCCTTAAATTTCACTATCACAATCTTCGACATAAACAAGAAAATAACGAACATTACGAAACAAGAGACATTCATTATCTAAATCATACACATACAACTTACGCACCGACCCACACACATTTTATCCAAATTGTAAATGA
The DNA here is from genome assembly GCA_903632075.3 of Acanthosepion pharaonis. Classification (NCBI taxonomy): domain Eukaryota; kingdom Metazoa; phylum Mollusca; class Cephalopoda; order Sepiida; family Sepiidae; genus Acanthosepion; species Acanthosepion pharaonis. The sequence goes on along the minus strand of CAHIKZ030005260.1, from coordinate 1,004,290 downwards.
CCCATTGTATAAATGTATTGTTTTTAATCTATATATGTCTCGTTTTTCTTGTTTTGAATATAACGATTGTTTGTTTGGGACGTAGTGAAACACGCAACCATTAACAATAAACCCTTCTGATATATTTAACGACACCGATGTCCCGACATTATGATTAAACAAACACTTATTAATAATGGATTCCTTAATTCCGTCATTGATCAACAAATTAAAATGTATCTCAATAAACTTAATAATACCACTAACAACATTGATAATATTAATAATTGTAACCATAATAGCGAACAACAAAATAAGCAAAAAAATACTATTAATTTATACTATTTTAACCAAATGCATAATAATTACAAACATGATGAAACAACACTCATAATAGGTAGAAATGTATAAAAAACCCATTAATAATAATGTTAAGCAGGCTCATCATATATTATAACAAATTTAAACCATTTGACTACATAGTCTCTAATAAACCTACAACCATGCAACCAAATCTTCTACAAAAAACCAATGTAGTATATCAATTTACATTCTCGTTCAGAGATTGTATCTCTGATACTAATAATAAACCCACTATTGATTTTACTTAACCTTTCTGATCTTAGTTCCATTAAACAACATTTCTTAGAAAAACATAGCCATGTTAGAGAGATATTAATTGATAACACAACAATATTCACACATATACACAGTAAAAAGAACCATCAGATACTGGAGGCCATCAAAACAAAGCAACACACGCTCAAAAAAATTATATATCAAATTAGTCACAACTCATTACATTGCATCTAAACATATGGTTCTGTTGTTAATATTTCATTCTCCTATGTGGTACGACGTCATAGAACCACATCACGAAGTTACAACCTGTGTCTGCTATTCCACGACCGTTATGTGAGCACAACAGAATATCATCTTTGATGATAAATGTATTTGAGACCAAAAAACAGTAAAAGTACATGACATGTTCTTAAATTCTTTACAATTAACATTTCATGGAACAGAGTGTGTGACATATAAAATTGATCAACAACAAAAAATTACAAACAAATACTGTTTTTTAAAGTTTATATAGTGTGTTTTTTTAATAATATTTTTATTATGGGCCACCATACTTACAGAGGGAAACTGTTCATATTCACAGTTCACAACACAAAAATTGCTTCTTTTGTTTGTTTTCTGCTATTGAGGATCCATTTTAAGTTCATGGAATTTTTTTTTTCGTATTTTCTGGCCAGTGAGATCTGTGGTCACAAACCCTTCTGAAAACTTTGAAAAACATTCTGTGGGTCTCTTTTTCCAAATAAATAGATCTTATGTCTATGGACTGATATGAGAAGATATTTTCACAGGAAGAGGACAAGGCAAATTGAGATCAAGAAAGAGAAAAGTGAGAAGCCACCAGTTACCAGTCAGCTACAGAGAGGCTTGAAGTTCATAAGTAAAATTTCTCCTGTAGTTGGACAAAAAAAATTCTAATTTTTTTTATGGTAATCCTTTTTAGAAATATCAGGATATTTTTGTGCAAACTTTGTATTTCTACCTTTTTTGTAACTTTACCTTTGTAATAAATGTTTTTTTCTATATTGTATCTTTACCTTTGTGATAAATGTTTTTTGTATCTTTACTTTTCTAATAAATGTTTTTCTTTCGACATTTTATGCAGTGATTAAGTCTTATTTTGTTATTTGTGCTGATTTTGAAGTACCTGGCTGCTGTCCTCCAGGCGCCCTTGATTGTTCAGCCTTTGATTTTCCCATTCTATCATCGATTTTTTATTCATCCCAATCCATTAGTGAGTATGGTTCTTGATTCTGTCAAATTGCAAAATATATCGGACACTGTTATCTGGTATTGTGGTATATGTAGGTTTGAGAGGTGATAGATAAATTCTTGTGGCGATTGCGTATAATGTAATGAATGAATGGGTCATGATTATGATTAACTAGGAATAGGGTAATCAGCAAATTTCCTCAAATCTTCTTTAGCCTTGTGCCACACTTTTGTAGTAAAAGTGGGGGAGGACAAGATCACCAAGACCCACAATGATTGGAACATGATGGAGAGGCGGGGATCTACGGAGGATACTGTAACATCCCGCTCCCACTTTCTTATCAGTGTATAATTTTGTACATTTTTTGCTAAAAAGTTGATCAGAGAGCCTACACAGCTTAGTAAATATTTTCAAGAAATATCAGCTTCTAATTGGTCAATAAACACACAAGTGGGCGTTGCAATCCACCCACGTAGAAATATTTTTCCTGCGCGTGACCAAGTCACGTTTCCTGGCAATTTGCTGCGATCATGTCATGTATTTACAATAATTATAAATAGCAGACACAAGCTTGCTTTCTCTCTCTCCTTTCTTCATTCGCCTAAGAAGATGTGATCTTAAGGATTCTCATCTAGACCATGGGTGGTCAGACGTTAAAAGCATATTCACGCATGCACGTACGTACAAACTTTTCTAACCTAGATTACAAACATAGAAAACATTTCAAAACATGCAACAAGAACTTTTCTCTTTGAAATATTGTTCTAAAGTTGCAGTTTATTCAACATTTCTCAGCTTTATAATTAATTTTAGTTTTGTGAGTTCAGGTAAAAATATTCACAGTCTAAGGGACATAACTCCAACAGATCTTTAACTTAGACGCATGTACATCAACACACAAATAAATACAAATGCTACGGTTTTAAAATCATTTTTCTTCCTTTTTGTATTTCACGTTTTGTGGTATTTTACGTTTAATATAAATTGTGTGGTCATGTTATTCACGCAGCCGTAAACAGACGTCTACAATTGTCCATTCATATCAACTAGACCAACCACTACAATACCACTTTACTCTCTGCTCAGCAGAATTTCCCACAAGACCAAAATGCAGTCGTAGTAGCAACAGAAGGAGCAGCTGAAGCAAGAACAGCAACAGCAAAAGTTGCAGCTAAATGAGCAATAATCGGTTTCTCTTATGGAGGTGGAGGAATGTGTTAGAAGAATAGAAGAAAAATGTGAAAAAATAAAAGGTTTGGACGAAGCAGGACAGAACGGGACATGGAACAAGTCCAGGGCCAATCCCCCTCTACTGTTTCGCCAACCAGAAAGGATTGTGACTACTTTCAGATTTTTCACTATGGGGCCGAATCTGAGAACGGCTCAGTACAATAACTATTTCGCTGTTTGAGAGGGTTGCCTAATGGAGGAGGAAATCTGGAAAGCACTGAAATCCTGGAAGTAGAAGTGTACTTGAGGCTAGGGAGGAATTTTGCTCCATATGGCCTTGGATGATGAGGCATCATTCACCTGGCTGACGATTCAGAATGTACTCTAGAAATTTCAAATTTCCATTTTTTCATCCCAAAATTTGTTTTATTCGTCAAAAGCAGGACTCGTTGGAGAATTTAAATCATCAATTTTTGTTTTCAAACTGCTCCGAACTGTGAATAAAAATAATGCAAAATTATTTAATTAGATAATATTTGTTTCAAATCAGATTATATTTTATTTTTAAATTAGCTAATTTTGTGTTGATAGTTCTTTTTTGTTATTCTACGGAGATTTTAACATAATTGAAAAAAATGACCTCGGCGCATTTTTTATCTAATTCTTAAATACTAACTAAATTTAGAAATTCAGGAAATTATTCTCTGTAATGTAATGTTTCATTGAATTTGAATAATTTTGACTTTAAATTTACTATATAGTCATTGCTCTTACTTTCCTGATAATATTGTGTATAGTCACTCGGACTTACAAAAAAAAAATCTGCACCTTTATACACGTCAATTGAAAATACTTTTGAAAAATATTGTTTTTTTTTCTTGTAATAAATTTAAACAAAACCTGAGAACAATGTAAAGAAACCATTATTCTTCAAAAATTACATTTTTCTTAATAAAGTATTTTGAGTATTTTCATATTTTCTTAAATGATTCCTTTTTTATGGATTTCACCAGTAAAAGTTTTTTTTTTATCTTTATGTATTTAGTTCAAGAATCAGACTTTAACATAAGATGAAAAGTTCACTTTAGTTTCAAAATAAAATGTAACAGTTGTTGATTAGACATGAAATTGTAAGTAGTTTTTCTCCTTTTTTTATCGATAATGTGTTATGTTTGTGAAAAGTAAAATGTAGATGTGGCGGACATGAGACAGAACCTGGGACAAGCACAACTGGTCGCGACTTGCCTTGTCCCCGCCAAAAAAGAGCCCGTATTTGCTTAGCATGTAAAGCTACTGCAGTTGAAATGAGGGAGAGAAAAAAAGCACTTACCGCTCTGACGTAATCCATCCTCGGCCAGATAATGTAAAATTATTTATTGTACAAAGTGCAAATGTGGCACAAGGCCAAGATGGGGAAGGGTGGAAAGGCTGGTCATCTCCTGTCTTAACTTTTAAACTTAGCTAGCCACAATCACTGACCCAAACATACAAACAATGTTCCTTTCACCAAAACAACACATCCATTACATACCATTCTTACTACATCCACCAAAATGCCTCAGAGTCTCTATGAAGTTCTAACTAGTCCCCATATATACAATACATGTGTCTGTGGGGGGAGGGGAATAAAATAACAATCTAAAAAAAAAACCCCAATGAATATTTACAATGAATACAAAACTATATACAAGAAACTAAACAAAAATTTTGTTAGTAGTAAAAACCCCCCACAGCCCTAACTGTGGCAGAGACATCAGTTAACTGGACGAAAACAATGCGGGTCTTAAAAAAGTTAATATAAAACATTCATACCATCCATGCACTCACTACAAACACACACTCAATCGGACACAACAACAAATACGAAAGACATACTCGAAACGAAAGGCGACCCGCACCCACCAGAGAACTGATACCCCTAACCACCTAACGATGGGAGGGATGGGGAATTAAACAAAAGAAAAAAAATAGGGCCAGAAAAAAAAGGGGGCCAATGAGCATACACACCCTAGCTAAGTTAACATGAAAAAAAAAGAAGAAAAACTAACTAAAACAAAACAGACCTAAACTAACCTATACAAGGGAGGGGTAGCCAATGTTCACCCCAGCGATCCCAAAATTCTTAATGCCTAACCGGCATCAAAATGCCACTCCAAGTCAGCACCTTTCACTCTGCAGAGACGCGCAAGACTCACCCACCTTTCGCCAAATTCCAATGGATGGAGTCGCTTCCTTTCCGTCCTGATCTTGACTTTAAGCTGATGCATAAAGAAAAAAGATCAGTTGGGAAGAGGAAAACTTCTCGCGCCCATGAAATTCCTTCTGTCGCGTCGTCCATATCACGACTCGCATAACACCCAGTAAGCAAAGAAACACATAGTGCTCAGCCTTAGTCAACGGCGGTGCTATATTGCTACAGACGGAACTGGCCTCGAGGACAAAAAACTTTCCACGCAGCATGCGAACCATGATATCTTCAACAAACTTACACAACGGAGCTACGACACTACAATGAAAGAAGGCGTGACCTATGGTCTCCACCTCCCCACTGCAGCGAACGCAGTTTGGCGACTTAGCCAAACCCGCTGAGCGAAGTCTTTTGGCGACCCAGAGGGCTCCTCGAATCACCAGCCAGGTGAGTGATGCCTCGGGGTTAGTGAGACATTTCAACCCGGGCGCCCAAGGCCATATGCAGCGAGCCTCCCGCTTCGTCAGACCGAGCTCGCCTATCAAATCATCTCGAACGTTCCCCCTAACTAACACCTGATATAATGCCTTACGGGACAACGGTTGGACGTCGGAGAGGCCATCCTTCGCCCGTAAGAGTCGCTTGAGGGCAATCCGACATTCACGATAGAAAGAGCCCTCGCATCGAGGAGTACGAGCGGCCTCCTCCTCACACGAGCGCACATTTCTCAAGGATGGAAAATGTTTACGGGCGTCTTCCTTCCAGAATTCGCCGTCCTCATCCAGTTGCATACACATCCGGTCTAGATAAGTAATGCAAGAAGCGTATGTTGACGAGTCTCAACGCAAGGCACCCCAGACCGCCATCAGAGGGATGGAGGTAACAGATCTCGCGACTGACCATGGCAGCCTTGCCTCCCCACAAGAAGGAGAACAAGAGCCTTACAAACGCCAATAAAATGTCAGACGGGAGTGGAAGCACAGAAAGTCGGTAAAGGAGAATCGGGTAGATGTGCGAGGCACATACTTCCGCCCTCCCTTCAAGGAAAGATTCCTCCGAGTCCACAGACGAACTGCGAGCTCGGCCTTCTCTCGCACCTCCGACCAATTCATTTCCAACTGGAGGTCGGGACCGAACCAGACGCCGAGTATCTTGACCGGCCCGTCCGTCCAGAGGAAAGATCCGGGAAGAGAAACTCCTTCCACGAACCCAACCGCAAGCCAACAGACTTATCGCGGTTGATCTTGGCCCTGCCACCGTCTCATAACCCTTGATTTCTTTGCTGACTTCGTTAATTTCGGCCCTACTCGACACCAGAACCGAAACGTCATCAGCATAGGCGGAGTACCTGGCCGAGGTGGTAGCACCAGGTAAGGAAATTCCGCGAAGGACCGGATTCGTCTTCAACTTACGCAGGAAAGGTTCCAACGCAAGAACGTACAGCAATGGAGACAGCGGACAGCCCTGACGAATGGAGCGAGACAACATGAAAGGTTTCGATCTTACCCCATTCACTTCTACCAGCGCACCGGGGACGCATACAGCAGTCGGATCCAAGTGCGAAAGTGCGGCCCGAAACCGGCGGCCGAAAGAACAGCCTCCAGAAACCGATGGTCAACCCTATCGAAAGCCTTGGACTGATCCAAATTGATCAGCGCGGCATCACTGTCGACTTTCTCGATGATCAAGCGAACCAAATGAAGGTTGTCCTGAATAGTCCTGCCCTTCACAGCACAAGTCTGCTCGGGACCAATCAGACTAGAGAGGACAATCTGCAAACGGTCAGCTAAGACCTTGGCTAAAATCTTCAACTCTGTATTTAACATCGTCAAAGGCCGATAATTATCTATCCCATCCCCACCGTCTTTCTTCTTGCGAAGCAACTTGATCACACCCCTGGTGAAGCGTTGAGGAATAGACCCCTGCTTCATCCAGTTGTTGAAGATCAGTGCCAGCAGAGGGACAAAGACGGGCGACTGCCTCAAGTACATTTCATAGGGAAGACCATCTAATCCCGGAGTTTTGTCCAGGCCAACCTGCTTCAGCGCATCCCAGATCTCAGACTCTGTTATGGGCCCCTCGCACCTAGCCGCTTCAGCCGCCTCAAGGCAGGGAAAGTCGGCTAAATAGGGCATCGAACTGAGCAGAGCTCAGACCGGGCTCCCTGTAAAAAAGCTCCTGAAAGTAGTCACGAAAAGCCTCGCAAATGCCCGCGTTTGTAGTCACAGTCCGCTTATCCGGCAATGTGATGCTCGCGATATGCCGATTAGTTGCCCTACGAGCTTCCTCTGAACGCAAAGACGCGGCCATATTCGTAGCCTCACAAGACATTCTTTTTATCCTAGCCCTAACTACTAGAGCTTGATCCTTCTTGATAAGCAAGGAGGCCAGCTCCGCCTTAGCTACGGCTATGTCCCCACTAACACGGGATTTTATCGCCCGATCTACTTTGTCCTCTAGAGACTTTTGCGCTGCTAGCCCTTCTAGATTGAGTCGTCGACTAAAATCAGCAGCAAAAGCCCTAAGTTTAGATTTCAAAAAGCCCCACCACTTATTCCCAACCACAGCCCCCGTCAATTCCCGCTGTAGCATTAGTAAAAGCTGGTCCCGGAAATCTTGCTCACCAAATAATGCTGAGTTCAATTTCCAGTAGCCAGCCATCTTAACCCTAGGCTTATCTAAGTTTACCCGAACCCGGACAAGCCTATGATCCGAGTAAACTATAAAATGGAAACTTGGACATTCTAAGAGCCCTACGTCGACTCTCTTAACTAGAACTCGGTCGATGTAGCTTGCGCTAACCACCGGATCCGAGCTGCCGTCCCTCGTCCAAGTCCATACTACCTCCCGGGGGTGCTCATTTTGGTACTTATCGACGAGATCAGACCCGTCGATAAAGCCCCGAAACGATTTCACATCCGGATTGTTAGTACCCGGTTTTCTTCCTATACGATCTATATCGGGATCAAGGACGGCGTTCCAATCACCCGCTAAAACTACCGAACGAGAAGTCTTCAAAAACGGCTCGATCCGCCGAAACAAATCAGGCCGCTGCGAATGGTCATTGGGCGCATAAACCCCAATGAGACGAAGAGCCTTGTCCTTTATGGTAACATCCAGCACACAAAGCCTGCCCGCCGGATCCGCGAAGACAAGAGCACACACCGCATCCAGAGACTTGCTCACCAGCCAGGAAACACCCCTCGAGCGTCCATCAAAACATGCTGAATAGAGGACGAACCTCTTAGACAGAATGTCCTCATGATCGCGAGATGAAAAACGGGTCTCCTGCACACAACATACATCCACCCCGAGGCGCTGAAGATCGCGATCGAGCCTCGCCCTTCGAGACTCCGACCTCAGGCCCCGGACATTCAACGTTGCTAACCAGAGAGCCATTATCAGACCTAATTAGGGTTGGGACACTGGTTTGAACATGGTCGGGGTAAGGATACCGACCATCTCTCCCATAGACCCATGACCCATCTCATTCTTGATGGTGCCATCTTGGGAGAGACCGCCAATATCCCAGGGACATGTCAGTTTTAAAGCTCTGTACAGGGAGGGATGAACTAAAACTGGGACCCTCCCTACACAAAATTTTTTCAGATGATTCAATTCCTCACTTTCAGTGATGGCAATCGGAGGAAACATTTTATAGGAGCTAATCGCCTCCTCCAACATGGCCCATGCTTGACTAGACCCAGACCCTGTTCTTATTACAGTAAGAATCCTCTGAGCCTTGGGGAAATTATACGGGTCTTCAACGTCCTTATCGGCGTATTGCCTTATTGAAAGAAGGTACTTTAAGTCCTTTATTCTGTTTCCATAGTCTTTCGCCTTTTCGGCCTGGGCTGGGGAAATTCTACAGGTATCCACACCTGTATTAAAGATATATTTAGATGTTTTCTTCTTTTTTTCCTTGGAGTCCTGGGTAGGACTTCTATGCCTTTTAGTTGCGGGAGGGAGCATTTCCGGGGTTTTAGTAGGGGAAGGGCTGGGAGTATGTCGAGGGGTAGATGAGGGTTTTTTTTGGTACGGGCTGGGATCTCTGCTGCGTGGAACAGCTTTAACGGGAGATGAGAAAGGGGTGGAATGCTTCTTAGGAGAAGGATGTTTTGGAGTCGCAGCTGGGGACAAGTTAGCTGATGTTGAGGGAGTGGCTTTTTCAGATTCAGGTAGCCTCTCCTTGTCCAATTTTTCCTTGAGTTGTTTTATTTTCTCCGTTTTAGCAAATCCTGGGTCGTATTTTAGTCTTTTTTCTCTCAGAGTTGCATCAGAAGCCGGGGCATCGCCCTTCACGTTGACAGTGGGAGTGGGGCTGTTAGTGTCTTTTGCCCTTGGGGCTTCATTGGACTGAGGTCCCGCTGTCTGGCGCTTCCCTCTGGCCTTACCAGCAACCAGCCATTCCCCCTCCCCCTTCTCCACAACTGCACTAGCAGCGGGAGAAGGCTCTTTGGGTAATGTGGCCTTTGTGCCAACCGGTGGATTTTCCGAACCGGCCCCGGAAGCTGGCATGCCCATTACAGGCGAGGCGGAAGGTAACGACGCGGTCAGAGAGGGATCTTGGTCGACTGGCGCCTGAACTCCAGAGGCCTTCTTCTCTGGGCAGGAAGAGGAGAGGTGACCAGTCTCTCCACACTTCCAACATACAGGTTTGCGGCCGGTCACAATGACCGGCAGTTTCAGGCACCCTACTACCAGACAGTTGGGGATGGAGCGGAAGGCCTGCTCATTTAACATAATTTCGAAACTCCACCCCCCTTTCAGACAATCGCAAGTAGCACCCAGGATCTCGCCATACTGCGAAAGGAACGCAGCCAGGTGCTCTCCGATAACCTGAGGAGGGACCTCGTATATTGCCACCCTGGTCCTTCTTCGCCCTTCATATTCTGTGCGCAGTATTAGGTCTTTCGTTATCAAGTCGCGACTTGAAGCGGCGACACAGTCTTCCGGCGTGGGTAGCAATACGTCCCACATGAAATATTTCGCTCCTTCACAATTCTGAGGGGCTTAAACCCCAAGGACTCCAGTGATTTTAACACTGTGTCTTTTGTCGAGCGACAAATTTTGCGCGAGCGCTTGTCCACGACAAAGACCGACACAATTCTTTTTTCAATTTTTCGTAATTCCTGGGCGTCTTCCAAGAGTCCACCTTCCACGACAAGGTGAGCGTAACTCTTGGCCCTCTCCAAGAACTCCGCAACATTGATCACACAACTCGGTGGGGACGACCAACAAGAAGGCAATTCCCCGGCTTCTGCATTCTTTTTTTCCTCGACGTTGCATTGGTCACTATTGGTTTCCTTGGTTTCCATATTTTCTTTCTTTTTTTCTTCTGAAGTTGCTGCTGCTGCTTTTTTTAGAGTATCCACTATTTCCTCATTAGATGGAACCAGAAAAGGGTACTCATTTGTATCATTTTTATCTGGTGGAATTTTTTAATAGCAAACAAATGCTTTTTTGTGGATTTTTTAAAATCCGGAATTATTGGCTTTTTTTTTTAATTAAAAAAGAAGGCGTTGTTCTAGATTTTTTTTCCATTTTCAAAAGAGGGAAGGGGAGGGGTGGTACGCGAAAATGGAAGGGGAGATACGAAAAAATAGAAGGGGAGGGGCGGTACGAGAAAATGGAAGTGGAGGGGCGATAGGAAAAAAATAAAATAAAAAAACAAAACCTTGGGGGGGTAAAATGTAAAAAAAAGTTTCGCTTAACAGCGAGACAACAAATTTAATTAACAATTAAAGGTCGACAGACAAAAAAATAAAACAGAAGGACGTATAAAAAATTAAAAAGACAAAAAAAACAAAGCTTTGCCTAAAAAGCAAAACAAATTTAAACAGATAAAACGTAAAATTAAATGGACGTAAGACAGGAAAACAAAGTTCACAAAAAAATAATTAAAAGGACGAGAGACAAGCAAGCAACAAATTACACAATAAAACAAAAAATTACAAACGGAAAAAATAAGAAAAAAAAACGCTATACAAAATAAAATACGAAACTAAAAAATGTGACAATTTACAATATGGCTGCCGCTAAAAAACAGTCAACCCAAAAACAAAACGTTAAACAAGGGGAAAAAAAAAAAACAGGAATTACAAAATAAACACAAAATTTAAAAACAAATACTATATACACGAAACGAACTTTACGGGTTTTAAAAAGAAAGACAAAGAAATAATTAACACGTAATAAATAAAGGGAGGGACACGAAAAAAAGAGGTCGGACACGAAACGTAAACGTAAAAGACGAAAAAATAAAAGTAAACAGAGAAAAAAATTTTAAGGAATAGGGTTAGAAAAATCAAAACTTTAACAAAGGAAGAAAAAAATAAATTTAAAAAATAGTCAAAAAAGAAAAAAAATAATTCAAAACTTAGAAAACGTAAACGAAAATCAAAACGTTAAATAATAAAGGACTAATAGCAAAAAACAAAAGTAAAAAAAATGGGTAGTTCTAAAATGAAAAAAATCTAAAAAACCTCAATGAATATTTACAATGAATAAAATTTAAGAAATAGTCAAAAAACCACCTAACGAACGTTAGAAAAAAAAGGGGGCCAATGAGCATCAAAACTTTAAAACAAAGGAAACGTTAAAGAAAAATCAAAAAATTTTAAAAAAATAGTCAAAAAAGAAACTAAAAAATAATTCAAAACTTAAAAAAACCCCCAATGAATATGTACAATAATACAAAACTATATACAAGTAAAAAATTTTGACAGTCAAAAAAGACATCAGTTAACTACTCCAATAAACAGACAAAATAAACGTCTCAACAACAAATACGAAAGTCACTGGCCAGATAATGTGGGAGGGATGGGGAATTAAACAAAAGAAAAAAAAATAGGGCCAGGACTGGCATCGCATTTTTATGAAAAATAACGATGCAATGCATTAAACAAAATGGGACATGGACGCAATGAATTATGGGATCAATGCATTATGGGAAGACGCAAGGATTATGGGATACATGAACAAATAAAAAACAACTATAAAAACAACTACTTTTTTCCAAGTCGGCGAGTTCTTCGAGTGACGGGTGTTGTTTTGAACGACCAGGGTTGGACTGGGTTTTTTTGACTTCTGTTTTGTTTGCTTTTGGAATTTTTTTGTGTACTGCTGGTCAGCGAAAAATTTGATTTACTTAACGACTTGGAAGAACCTTTTTTTTGAAACACCGGACGTTTGCCTGATAAGTTATTGTTTTAGTTTCATTCTTTTTAATTTTTTCTATTTCTTTTGTTTGTTTTTAATTTGTTTTTGGGCTTCGGCCCACATTTTTTTTTTTTTTAGTCCGGTTTGACAAAGTCTTACCGGACGACTGCTTTTTTATTTTTGTTTATTTTTCTATCAGTTTTAAAAAAAAGCGGAACAGTTTAGACAAAGAAAAAAGAAAAAGAACCTTTTTGTTTAATTTTTTATTTTTTTTAGCGACTTCAGTCGCTTTCTTTCTCCTTTTTTGTTTACGTTTGACTAGTTTATTTTTCTTTTAATTCATTTTCTTTAGCGGCGTCAGCCGCAAAACTTTATCCTTTTTATTCTTCTTTTTTTAGTACATTTGAAAGTTTTTGTGAAAAAAGAGGGAAGTTTTTGGTTTTTCTTTTATTTTCGGCTGCCTTCGGGCGCCATTTTTTATCTTTTTTTGTTTGTTTAAAAAAGACTTACCTGTTTATTTTCTTTCCGTTTTTTTTTTCTGTTTATCATTTTTTATTTCCTGGGTTATCCAGGCTTTCTTTATTTATTTTATATTTTTATTTTTCCCCAACTCCCCTCCCCGTGATTGTGAAGAATTTGAAAACCCGCAGGTGGTAGTTTCCACATTTTTTTACAACATGGCCGACGGCAATAGTCAGGCCAATGTGAAAAAAGACCTGTTTGGTTCGGCAAATAAAGCCGACCACTCTGAGAAGAAAACTGAAAAGCGGGCTGATGGAAGCCCAAAAACAGACAAGAGCATCTCCAAAAAAGGAGATGCTTCTAAACTAGACCAAGTGCCTAAAGAGACGCAAAATAAGACGAAAGAGGAGTTGCCCTCTTGCTGGAAGTCCCCCCCTAGTTGTATTCTGAACATGGCGGATTTCCTGGATAAGGCGAAAAGTTACGCCCATCTTGTTAATAAAGATGGGTTCGTCGATGATGTCCGAGAACTCGATATGTTCTCAAAGAGAATGGTGACCGTTTTTGGTCGACAAAAAACCCGAAAGATTTGTCGCTCCACAAAAGACACTGTGATCAAATCACTTTTGTCCCTGGGGATAAAACCCCAAAGAGTTATTAAGGGTACGGGTTTTTTCATGTGGGACATTCTGCTGCCCACACCGGAAGATTGCCTGGCCATGGCCAAAAAAGAATTAATCACGAAGGATTTTATAATAAGAACCGAATATGAAGGCCGCAGGCGGACCAGGGTGGCCGTTTTCGAGGTTCCTCCTCAAATTTCGGGAGAGCTCCTGGCTGCATTTTTTATGCAGTACGGCCAGATTTTAGGGGCTCTCTCCGACAATCTGAACGGGGGATGGACTTTCGATATTATGCTTGACCAGAACGCCTTCAAGTCCGTCCCCAACTGTTTGGTGTTAGGCGACCGGAAAATGCCGGTCATAGTGACTGGTAGGCGTCCGACTTGCTGGAGGTGTGGAGAGACTGGTCACCTTTCCTCCTCCTGCCCAGGGAAGAAGGCCCCTGGAGTTCCGGTCGCAGGTGACCAAAATCCCCCCTTGGCCGATAAGGAAAAATCCGCGGCGCCTGTAATGGGCCTAGCTGCGAGGCGGACCGATGGGCAAAGTCCCTCGGTTGGGTCCCAACCCTCATTACCCCCGAGACCAACGCCTGCCACAAGTGTGGATAAGGAGAAGGACGAGGGGGAATGGCGCCTCGTAGTTAGGGGCAAGGGGAAGACCCAAACAGCGGTTCCTCAGTCCCAACATGACACCAGGGACAAAGTCACCTACAGCCCCATTCCCTCTGTCAGCTCTGAGGGCGACGCCTCGGCGTCCTATGAAAAAAACGCCAGCGATACCCAAAAAGCTAATGAGCCGAGCTGGAAAAAGATCCTAGATTTAAAAAAGTTAAAAGAACAGTTGGATGCTAAGCGGGATAAAAACCAAAAATCGCTGGGGGCACCGGCCCCTCTACTCTCTGCCCCGTCTTCCCCTACTTCATCCAAGAAAAAACCTTTTGTGAAACCTCCTCCACCTAAATCTCTGTCGAACTCTCCGACGAAATCTTTCTACTCATCAAAACCTTCACCTGTGAGGACGCCTTCGGGCATGACACCCTCCACCACTCCAAACATCACACCCATCTCAACTCCTATCCAGTCTCCACAAAAGAAAAGGGTAAGGAGCCCAGATTCACAAGTTGTCACAGAAAAAAAAAAAAAAAAAAATCAAGCCACCATATCTCACAGGGGAAGACGTCTGCCGCGTATCCCGGGAGCAGGCGGAAAGGGTCTTCGGTCAAACGAAGAACCCGAAGCCCTTGAAAGTCTTGTGGAATTTCCGGCACATCAAGGGTGTGGATGTGGAGGTGCCGGAAAATTTCCACAAGGCAAAAAACCAACTTACCGTCATAAGAACTGGCCCGGGTACGCGGGAGATCTGGGGCATGGTAGAGGAGGCAAAATCATCCTTGAAAGTGGTGCCCCCAGCTGTCGTCCTTCTTGAGGAAAATTTGGATGAAAACAAAAATTGTAAAGGGAGGGTCCCTGTTTATGTTCACCCATCCCTATATAGAGCCCTTAAATTAACCTATCCTGCGGACATCGGCGGCTTGTCCCAGGATGACACGCTCGATACTGAGATGGTGTCTGGCTCAATGGGACAAGCTGTGGGTGTCCTCACCCCAGCCATGTTCTATCCTGAAGGGCAACCCTAATCGGCTTCACAATGGCTCTCTGGTTAGCTAGTTTGAATGCCCGGGGCCTGAGGTCCGAGTCTCGCAGGGCGAGGCTCTCTCGTGACCTTCAGCGCCTCGGGGTGAATATATGTTGTTTACAAGAGACCCGGTTTTCTTCTCATGATCATGAGGACATACTGTCTAGGGGTTCGCCCTTTATTCAGCTTGTTTTGATGGTTGTTCGAGGGGTGTCTCTTGGCTAGTGAGCAGGTCTTTGAAGGCTGCATGTACCCTTGTCTTCGCGGATCCGGCGGGCAGGCTTTGCGTGCTGGATGTTACCATAAAGGATAAGCTTCTTCGTCTCATTGGGGTTTATGCGCCCAATATCCATTCCGAGCGGCCTGCTTTGTTTCGGCAGATCGCGCCGTTCTTGACGACGTCTCGTCGGGTAGTTTTAGCGGGGGATTGGAATGCCGTCCTTGACCCCGATATAGATCGTATAGGGCACAAAAAAGGTACTAAAAACCCGGATGTGAAACCATTTCGGGACTTTATCGATGGGTTTGATCTCGTCGATAAGTTCCGGAATGAACACCCTCGGGAGGTAGTATGGACTTGGACAACTAGTGGCAGCTCGGCTCCTGGCTCGCTTGCGAGCTACCTGGACCGAGTCTTAGTTAGGAGAGTCGATGTAGGGCTCTTAGGGTGTCCAAGTTTCCATTATATAGTTTATACGGATCATAGGCTTGTCCGGGTCCGTGTAAACTTAGATAAGCCTAAGGTTAGGTTGGCTGGTTACTGGAAATTGAACTGTTCGCTTTTCAGTGATCAGGGTTTCCGGGACCAGCTGCTACTAACGATCCAGAGGGAATTGACGGGAGCGGTTGTGGGAAATGCCTGGTGGGGAAATTTAAAATCTAAGATACGAACGTTTGCTGCCGACTTTAGTCGTCGGCTCAATTTAGATAAATTAGCGGCGCAAACGGCTTTAGAAGAAAAAAGTTGATCGGGCCGTGAAATCCCGTGTTAGTGGGGACATAGTCTTAGCTAAGGCAGAGTTGGCCTCCTTGCTTATCAAGAAGGATCAAGCTCTGGTAGTTAGGGCTAGGTTAAAAAGAATGTCTTCTGAGGCAACGAATATGGCCGCTGAACTGCGTGTAGAGGAAAATCGAAACGCGGCCAGGCGACATATAGCGTGCGTCACATTACCGGATAAGCGGACCGTGACTACAAACGCGGGCATATGTGAGGTCTTTCGAGATTACTTTCAGGAGCTTTTCACCAGGGAGCCCGGTCTGAGCTCTGCTCAGTTCGACGCCTATTTAGCTGACTTTCCCTGCCTCTCGGCAGCTGAAGTGGCTAGGTGCGAGGGTCCCATAACAGGGTCGGAAATCTGGGAAGCGCTGAAGCAGGTTGGCCTGGATAAGTCTCCGGGATTAGATGGTCTTCCCTACGAAGTTTACTTGAGGTTGTCGCACGTTTTTGTTCCTTTGCTGGAACTGATGTACAACCACTGGATGAGGCAGGGGGTCTTTACCTCAACGCTTCACCAGGGGTGTCATCAAGTTGCTGCGTAAGGACAAGGACGGTGGGGATGGGTTAGGGAACTTTCGCCCTTTAACGATGTTAAACACTGACTTAAAGATTTTGGCGAAGATCTTAGCCAACCGTTTGCAGCTTGTCCTGTCTAGTCTGATTGGCCCTGAACAGACTTGTGCTGTGAAGGGCAGGACTATTCAGGATAACCTTCATATGGTACGCTTGATCTTAGAACAAGTCGACAGTGAAGCCGCGCTGATCAATTTAGATCAGTCCAAGGCCTTCGATAGGGTTGACCATCGATTTCTGGAGGCTGTCCTTTCGGCGGCCGGTTTCGGAGCCGACTTTCGCTCCTGGATCCGACTCTTGTATGCGACCCCGGTGCGCTGGTGGAAGTGAATGGGGTAAGATCGAAGCCTTTCGTATTGTCTCGCTCCATTCGTCAAGGTTGTCCGCTATCGCCTCTGCTTTACGTTCTTGCGTTGGAGCCTTTCCTTCGCAAGTTAAAGGCGAATCCGGTCCTACGCGGTATTTCGCTGCCTGGTGCTTCCACCTCGGCCAGGTATTCTGCCTATGCTGACGACGTTTCGGTTCTTGTGTCGAGCAGAGCCGAGATTAACGAAGTCAGTAAGCAGATCAGTGGGTATGAGATGGTGACAGGGGCCAAAATCAACCGCGATAAGTCTGTGGGCTTGCGGTTGGGTGCGTGGAAGGGAGTTTCTCTTCCCGGACCTTTCCTCTGGACGGATGGGCCGATCAAGATACTCGGCGTCTGGTTCGGTCCTGATCTCCAGTTGGAAAAGAATTGGTCGGAGGTACAAGGGCGGGCCGAGGCCGCGGCTAGTCTGTGGTCTCGGAGGAGACTTTCCCTGAAGGGAAGGGCGGAAGTTTGTGGTTCACACATCTATCCGATCCTCCTCTACCGTCTTTCTGTGCTTCCACTCCCGTATGCCCGACTAATATCATTAGTCAAGGCCTTGTTCTCTTTCTTGTGGAGAGGCAAGGCCCATATGGTATGTCGCGAGATCTGTTGCCTTCATCCCTCTGAGGGCGGTCTGGGGATGCCTAGCATTGAGATTCGTCAATATATGCTACGCATTACCTTTCTAGACCGAATGTGTCGCGGTTTGGATGAGGTGGGCACCTTTTGGAAAGAAGATGTCCGTAAACATTTCCCATCCCTGAGAAGTGTGCACTCGTGCGAGGAGGAGGCCGGTCGTACTCCTCGTGGCGAGTGCTCCTTCTACCGTGAATGTCGTCGTGCTTTGAAACTCCTCTTGCGGACGTCGGATGGCCTCTCCGACGCCCAAGCGTTGTCTCGTAAGGCATTATATCGAGTGTTAGTTAGGGGGTCCGTTCAAGATGGTCTGATCGACGAGCTCGGTCTTACGAAGCAGGAGGCTCGCTCGATATGGCCTTGGGCGCCTGGGTTGAAATGTCTCAATAACGATGAGGCATCACTCACCTGGCTGATGATTCGCGGGGCCCTCTGGGTCGGCAAAAGACTTTGTTCAGCAGGCTTGGAGAAATATCCAAACTGTCGTCGCTGTACTGGGAATGTCGAGACCGTTGGTCACGCCTTTTTTTTTCAGTGCAAGGCGGTAGTGCCGTTGTGCAAGTTTGTTGAAGGCCTCATGGTTCGCATGCTGCTGCAGGGAAAGTTTTTTGTCCTGGAAGCCAGTTCTGTTTGTAGCAATGTGGTATCGCAATTGACGAAGGCTGAACACTATGTGTTCTGTTGCTTACTAGGGGTTATGCGAGTCGTGATTTGGACGACGCGACAGAAGGGATTCTATGAAGGCGAGAAGTTCACCTCTTCCCAACTGATCTTGTACTTTAGGCATCAGCTTAAAGTCAAGATTAGGACGGAAAGGCGGCGGCTCCCATCATCAGAATTCGGCAAAAGGTGGGTGAATCTTGCGCGCGAATGTGTAGAGTGAAAGGGGCTGACCTAGAGTGGCATTTAGATGTCGGTTAGGCACAGAATATTGTCCTAACAGGGTTGAACAGAGGCAACCCACCCAGATATTAGGCTAGACTAGGTTTTTGTTGTTGAATATTTAGTTTTCCTTTTTTTTTCCCGTTTAACTTAGCTAGGGTATGTAAGCTCATTGGTCCCTTTTATTTCCCTGTCCTTATTTTTTTTTACTTTTGTTTAATTCCCCATCCCTCCCTCGTTAGGTGGTTAGTGATGTCAGTTTTCTGGTGGATGCGGGACGCCTTTCGTTTCGTGTGTGTGTTTTTCGTATTTGTTGTTGTGTATGAATGAGTGAGTGTTTGTGTGAATGCTTGATGGTTTGAATGTGTACTCATTTTCTTAGTCCCGCATCGATTTCGTCCGGTTAACTGATATTTCTGCCACATTCATAGTTTGTGGGGTTTTTATTACTAACTCAGTTTTGTTTAGTTTTATTGTAAATAATTAATTCATTTTGTAAATATTCATTTGGGGATTTTAAAAGTTTTATTTTTATGACCCTCCCCCATGAACAATATTTGTTACATAAGGGGACTAGTTAGGACGTCATAGAGAAACTGAGGTATTATGGTGGACGTAGTAAGAAAGGTAGGAGTGAATGTGATGTTTTGGTGATTGGATTATTGTTGGCATGTTTGGGTCAGTGTCTGTGACTAGCTAAGTTTTAGATTAAGACAGAAGAAGACCGTCATTCCCCATCCCCCACTTCGGCCATGTGCCACATTTTGTATGTTTTAATGCAAATAAATATTAGTTCTTCGAGGGACGTTCACGGTTGACGGCTAGTTAGTGTGATTTGGAGACAGAACTCAGGAAGGAACGACTCAAGTTTGAAATACCAGCTGGGAGAGCTTGAATTAACTCGCTGGTTACTGTTTTCTTCATTCGCCTCAAGCTATTTCGGCATATTGATTCTTCAAAATGGAAGGCAAGGTCTTTGACGTCCGTTTGATTCCAGAATTCAGCGGCGCCCCAACGGATATGCCCATTGTTGAATGGATAGAAAATGTGGAATTGGTCTGCGAACTTTGTGCCATGGACAAGATCGAGCGCATCTTGCCTTTACGACTTCGAGGCGGTGCCCTCGCTGTATATAGACAACTCAGTGGAGAGCAGAGGGCAGACGCGGAACAAATTAAACGGGCCCTTATGACTGCATACGCGACTGACAAATTTAATGCGTTCGACCAATTTATGGGACGGCGTCTTCGCCCAGGGGAAACTGTGGATGAATTCCTGGCTGAAATGCATCGTTTGGCGCGGCTAGTAGGAGAACCGCTACCTGATCGGTGGATGGCATGTGCATTTGTGTCAGGACTGCCACATCATGTTAGGCAGCTTCTCAAAGCTTCTTCCAGGATGGACGACATGAATCTAGAACAGATTCTGACCCGAGCAAGGGCTATTATGACGGATGACGAAGGGTGCCAGGTATTGGCCGCCGCATCCGTAGAGCCAACGCGCTCAGAAGCTGAGGTTCCCCTGCCAAACCTGTTAGCAGAACGATTACCTGCTACAAGTGCTCTGGACCCAACCATATGGCGAAGAATTGTACACAAGGACGTCAGGAGAGGTCAAACAGAACGCAGAGGTCTGGTCGCGACAAGCGGTGTTTTCGATGCAACGGCATTGGACACATTTCCTCAGAATGCCAGGGAAACGCCCAAGGGAGAAGGCGTCAGCGCCAGCCTTCTCCCCGAGCAAGTAAAAACCGGAAGTTACCCACCGTACAAGTATTTGTAGATGGAGTAGAGTGCACAGCTCTAGTGGATTCAGGATGCTCACAGACGCTGGTGAGCAAGACTGTGTGTCGCTGCTGGAAGCAGGAAGAGGTGGGAGTGTTGACTGCCGACGGGAAGACCCTGAAGTGCAGTGGATACGGTAAAATTAAGTCGTGGAAGGGCAGTTGCTAGGATTCGATCTTCTTCTCGGGATTGATGCAATCAAAGTGCTCGGAGGTGTTTACTTGACCGAATCAGGCGAAGCTCGTTTCGAAACCTGAACACATGTGCCGCTATTGTTATCAACAAGCCTGACTTTAGAGTGACGTTTAACCCGAGCACAAAAACGTGGACTGCATTGTGGAAGTGGGCGAGTGGTTATTCACCTAGCAAGTTGGTCAATAAAGTACAGGAGTACACAGTACCTGGCCACGTCCGGGATGCATACGATGAAGAACTAGCACGGTGGCAGCGAGACGGATGGCTACTGCCATATCCTGAGAAAGAGCTTGGCCCACCCAAGGGATTAATTCCCTTAATGGCGGTCGTACAAGAACACAAACAGAAGGTCCGACCGGTACTTGACTATCGGGAGTTGAACGGCTTTGTAGACGCATTCACGGCTGACGCAGAGGTGTGTGCGCAGAAATTACGAGAATGGCGACGACAAGGAGCTGACGTATCGCTGTTGGATTTGAGAAATGCGTACCTACAGATTCACATTGACAAATCGCTATGGCCGTTTCAAACAGTGGTCATTAAGGGCAAGCGGTTTTGCCTTACGCGTTTGGGTTTTGGCCTGAATGTGGCACCACTTGTCATGAAGTCAGTGATCGACATGATAACGTCCCAGGATCAGGACATTAAGAGTGCCACGTCGGCATACGTCGACGATATCTTCATAAATGAAGGCCTAGTTTCTGCAGCGCGCGTAAGACAGCACTTTGCAGATTACGGGCTAGTCTGTAAAGATCCGGAGCGATTGAGAGACGGAACTAAGGTCCTGGGTCTGCAAGTCTGGGAAGAAAGCAACTCCCTTCGATGGAAGCAGGGGAGGTCAAGTTCCAGAAATTGCTCAAAAGGTGACCCGCCGAAGCGTATTTTCCTTGTGCGGGAAACTTGTGGGTCATTTCCTGTGTGCGGTTGGCTTAGGGTGGCAACTGCATTTATTAAGCGTTATGCAAGTACACTAACCAAAGGATGGGACGACGAGATAAAGGATGCCCCTCTTGGACGTATGCTGGAGGAAACAGTGGCCAGAGTGCAATCAGATCCTGTCGGCGGAGACTGGTGTGTGAACGGCAATGAAATGACAGTTTGGGTGGATGCAAGCTCCGTGGCCACGGGAGTAGCACTAGAGGTGAATGGGAGCGTCGTGGAAGATGCTTGCTGGTTGCGTCCAACCAATGATGCCAAACACATTAATCTTGCTGAGCTTGATGCGGTGATCAAGGGCGTGAATCTTGCCCTGCAGTGGCAGGCACCAGTTATGCATGTGGTCACCGATTCAGCATGTGTGCATCGGTGGGTGTCTGACACCCTGACAGGAAGGACGCGCGTGAACACGAAGGCAGCGGGTGAAATGCTGATGAGGCGGCGCTTAGAGACACTGCGAGCTTTGGTGGAGGAGTACGCACTGACTATGACTGTGACGTTGGTGAAATCTTGTCAGAACCGCGCTGACAGCCTCACCAGAGTGCCGCAACGCTGGTTGGAGATGCACAAGAAAGGAGGAGAACCGGTGCAAGTGAGTTGTGTCACTGCAACGAGCCAGTTGAGCAAACGTCAGGTGACCCACATCCACCAGCAGAGTGGGCACCCAGGTGTTAAAAGAACAATGTACTTTGCTAGGACTGTAGATCCAACGGTGTCTAAGGAACTGGTAAAATCTGTCGTTAGAACCTGTGAAGCCTGCCAATCGATCGATCCAGCACCAGTGCATTGGAAGAAAGGAAATTTGAGTGTGAGAAAAAACTGGAGCAGGTTAGCAATGGACGTAACCCATTGCAATGGTAGCCATTTTCTTACGCTCATTGACTGTGGTCCCTCCCGTTTTGCAGTATGGCGGCCACTGAGACGGCAAGACTCTGCTGGTGTCATTCGTCAGCTAGAGACAGTCTTCTACGAACGAGGCCCGCCGACCGAAATACTGACTGACAATGACACCACGTTCACTTGCAGACAATTTAGGGAATTTGTAAACAGCTGGGGCGTGCATTTGAGGTTCCGGTGCGCTTACGTGCCGTCTGGAAATGGCATTGTGGAACGCAACCACAGAAGCGTCAAAACCATAGCGGCCAGGAAAAATTGTTCAGTCTTGGAAGCGGTTTACTGGCATAACGTCACACCTAAGGACAACCTTTCACCTTCCACGGCACCGGCTGATGTACTGCACACATACCACGTCCGGGTGAGAGGCATCGACGCGACGCCCCCGCCTGAATCACAAATAACCGAAGGGGAATACAAGGAAGGGGACATTGTCTGGGTTAAGACTCCACGTGGTAAATGCACGACCAAATTTGGAACCGGACGTGTGACCGAGGTGGTGAGTCAGCAGTCAGTGCGGGTCGATGGAACGCCTTGTCATGTTAGAGACCTGCGCCTTTTTTGGGCTCAAATCCCACAACTGACGAAGAAGACACGGAGGATAGTGAACAGCCAATATACATAGAGTTGGATTCAACAACCAATCACTCCGATAGCAGTAGTTTGCCAATAGATCGGGACGTGTCTAATGAGAGCTCCTCTGATGAAGAAGTTCAACCAATCCCCTTCGGAGGAGCACCGGAACAAAAGACCGTATCCTCACTGTCATCTGTGTGATCAGGAGATCAGGGGGTGTGGCGGACATGAGACAGAACCTGGGACAAGCACAACTGGTCGCGACTTGCCTTGTCCCCGCCAAAAAAGAGCCCGTATTTGCTTAGCATGTAAAGCTACTGCAGTTGAAATGAGGGAGAGAAAAAAAGCACTTACCGCTCTGACGTAATCCATCCTCGGCCAGATAATGTAAAAAAGAATGAGGGGGGGGACTGGCATCGCATTTTTTTATCCAATAACGATGCAATGTATTATGGGACATGGACGCAATGCATTATGGGACATGGACGGGATCACATCACAGGAAGACGCAAGGGATTATGGGTACATGAACAACTATAAAAACAACTACTTTTTTCCAAGTCGGCGAGTTCTTCGAGGGACGTTCACGGTTGACGGCTAGTTAGTGTGATTTGGAGACAGAACTCAGGAAGGAACGACTCAAGTTTGAAATACCAGCTGGGAGAGCTTGAATTAACTCGCTGGTTACTGTTTTCTTCATTCGCCTCAGTAGATATAGTGACTTTCCAAGCGTAGCTTAGATGTGACACAAGCCCGAAAGAATGAGGCACCCAGATGAGGATCGAAGTCACCTCCTCAGTCGTAATTGTTCTAGCGAGATAAGCTTGCTAACCATTACACCGCTTCAGGGGTACCCCTAAAAATGTAGATATAATTTGATTGTTTGGTCTCTTAGTAAATGTGTGCGAGTTATCTCCCTTTTTGCTTGTGGATATGTTATCACAAGGGGACGTACACTGCTAGACACCGCCTCTGTAAATCGCATACGTCATCGTAGCAACAACTGCGTGGCTAAAAAGAGGTAAGCACATTTGAAATTCCCTGACTATCAATTCAAATGATTTTTTTGTTTTATGTCTGACAAGGTTTATAGAAAACTGTTTATGTTTTGTTTCTCGTTGAAAAAGCCACGAGTTTTGTAATGGCGAACAAGACTTGAGAAAAAAACAAAAAAATTCTTCAACAGTCGACTTCTCGGAGGTTCCTCTGATTTGTCCCGTGCTCTTATATATAATTAGGTAACTCCACGAAATCGCTAAAATAAAGAGCATAGTCTGATGAAAAAGACGCCAAACTTCATGAAAACAAAATTTTATTGTCTCTCTAAATGCTCATGTTTTTATGGAGAGGAAAGACCAAAGTTTTTTTTTAATTATTTCTTAAATTTTTTCCTTCTTTTTAGAACATTCTAAATTTTGATTAAAAAAAACCTTGTTTCTCTTTGTACCAACATGGGATAGTAAATAACATGGATAATTTTTATCGCGTTTTTTTTTTTTATCTTGCAAAAATAAAGATAATTGTCAGATGTTAATGAAACTTTAAGAAACTATTCACAGATGATCGAAATTTTTATAAATATGTTTTTTTATCAAAGTCATGGCAGAAATATTTTTTTTTATATTTAACACCCCCATAATTAATTGTATAAAAAACTCTAGAAATTCGAGGGCATCAACCTTTGTGATTACAATAGTTAAAAACACAGGGCTTTGAAGAATGCAAATCATGTTTTTGTTTTTTTTAATTGGCTCCACGGTACCTGAAAATCAGCTCTGAATTGTAACATACAAAACTCAATAAAACAAATATATTATTTAATTTCAAATGCTTTTATTTGTTTTTTTTTATTAGTTGTTTTTATGAATATGGACAATATTTTCTGAAAGCAAAAAAATTTTCCAATGAAAATTGAATTTTTAATACAATTATTTGTTATTTCTTTAATTATAATAGATTTTTACATGGTTTTTTAAAAATATTATAACATTAGTTAAAAGCAACTTCAACCTTTCAAAGTGTCCGTATAATCGGGCAGTAATTATAAAGTACGGAAGACCAACCAGAATACAATTTAGTTGCATTATATGAGTTAAGCATTGTTCTCGCTGTTAAGGCCTTTACTTTTAAAAACATGTATGGAGAAGTTAATTTGATTTTTCAATTTCAACTGAGAAGGGTACCTATAAGTATCAGTATCATCTTACGAAATTTAACTACTGCTAAACTTTAATTTATATGATCTTATTTTTATATTAATCTCAGTTATGACATTTTTCCATAAATGAAATATCAAAATTAATAATAAAATGAATGGAACTACAAATAACACAGTAAAATGTAATAAATGTACATAAAATTATGGTATTTTATGTACACTTCTGATAAAATTTCATAAGAAAGGTACCTATAAATTAATTAGATATCTTTTTCCATAAAGCATTGTAAATATAAAGATGAAAGCTAAGTACAAAAAAAAAAAATTAAAAAATTAGAGCGTGAAAGTCTTCCTTAAAAGTAATGAAGTAAATAATTTGTTCACTTAAATCTAAATAATTTCACTGCCTTCCATCCGTGAAAAGAATTATCCTTCCGTAAGTCATCTAAAAAAATCATGAATTTGTCTTTCGTTCGCCTGTCAAATGACGCCAAAAGGTTATGACCTGCTTTGTTTTATTTTCAAATTACATTTCTTCCGTGCAGAAGCTAAGTTAAGCTTGGTCCAAAATATTTTAAATAAACATTATAATTTCTGTTTCTATTAAAATAAGTTTTGAAAAAATGATAATTGATTTTTAAAAGAATATCAAAGTCAGATTTTCCTTTTTTTTATAAAATGGACAAAAATGATTGAAAATGATGGATTATCTGTCCATTTTTTTTGACAAAGAAAAACAATATTTTTAATGAAAATTTCAGACGTGCTAGGAACGATTAAAAAATGTAAAAAAATACCCAAAAATACTTTCATCTTTCCTCTTTAATAATAATATGAACATTAGATGATAAAATTTTGTTTTCGTCAAGTTCGGCATCTTTTTCATCATGCTATGCTCTTTTTGTTTACATTTCGTTGATATATTATACTTTGCTAAAAAAATAAATTTAGAATTAAAAATTTTAGAACTGAGAGAGGTAAAATATAAGACTGAGTACCTAATTTTTATGTACAGCTCTTACAAAAAGAAAAAACAGCATGTCATGATGAAAAAAAGGCCCCAAACTTAATTAAATAAAAAATTTTATCGTGAAAAAGCTTGCTATTAATGAGAGTTTACATTTACCCAGGAACATCCACATCAGCATAATGAAAAAAAGCCACCAACTTAATAAAAAATAAAAGTATTATCGTCAAAATGTTTATGTCATTAAGACTGAAAACGTTCGAAATTTTGGTTAAAATGTTTTGTTTACGTCTTTGGGGTGGCGTAATTATATGTACCTTCATGAGATCACTAAAAAAGAAAATCACAGTTTGAAATTCTTTGAAAAATCAACTATAATTTTTTCAAAACTAATGTTTATTTAAAATATCTTGAACCAAGCTTAACTTAGTTTCTGTGCCAAAAAGATGTAGTTTGAAAATAAAATAAAGCATAACCTTTCGCGTCACTTGACAAGGTGACGAATGTATATTTAGCTACCCTCCCACGAGGATTGCATGTGGCACAAGGCCGGTTTAATGTTGGTTCTCTGAGCCCGGAGACTCTGCCAAAAATATTCCCTTTTCGAACTCGTATAAACGGGTTTCGGGGGCAGTCTACCTCTCTGAACAAGACTCTGCCCTTTGTCGGAGCCTCGTCTGGGTTGCTTTCTGCCCGAAGGTAGAGAGTTCGACTGTCCAGCTGGAAGAGGTGACGAATGACATTCATGACGTTTTGATAACTTACATGAGGATAATTCCTTCTGCGGAAGGAGAGAAGTGAAGTTATTTAGATTTAAATGAACAAAGTATTTATCTCATTATTTTTAAGGAAATCTTTCAGTGCTCTAATTTTTTTTGTACTTAGCTTTTACCTTTACGTTTACAATGCTTTATGGAAAATATATTATAAAGAAATTAAAATAAGACTGTTGAAAGTGAGATTTCATAACTGTACATAAAATACAAATTTAAATTCCATAAGATGATACTGATACTTCTGGGGACCCTTCTCAGTTGGAATTGAAAAATCAAATTAACTTCACACGCGTTTCCAAAAAATAAATCCATATCTCAAAAAGATATTTATGAAACTGAATGCGGCTTTTAACTAATTTTATAATATTTTAACAACTTAAATGTAAAAATCTATTATAATTAAAGAAATAACAAATAATTCAGTATTTAAGTTAAATACTAGACAGAGACTCAATCCACACGACTTATTTTATTGCACGCATGATACTTCCAGTCATCTGTTGATTTGATTTACAGTCATTATTTACACAAATTATATTTTTTTTATATACTTTTGTTCGTTAGTTTGTAAGAAGCTTTGGAAATTATAATCTGTAAATATATATCAGCTTAATAACAACATTCGTTAAATTCTAACTTTTCCCTAATTTTAGTAGAATTAACAACATTATGTAAAAATAATAAATAACTGTTTTAAAAATTCATTTTTCATCAAAAATCTTTTTGCTTTCAGACCGTATTGCCCATGTTCATTGAAATAAAGCAATTAAAAGCTTTTGAAATTAAATAATATTTTTGTTTTATTGAGTTTTGTATGTTACAATTCAGAGACGATTTTCAGGGGGAGGTGGTCCAACTAAAGAAAAAAAAAACATGATTTGGTTTCCTCAAAGCCTTGTGCTTTTAACTAATATAATCACTAATCTTCCCAAAATTAAAATTATAGAGTTTTCATAGAATTAGTTATGGGGGAGGGAGAAATGCATAAGAAAAAAAAAATTGCCATGACTTTAAAAAAGAAAAACATTTATCATGAGTTCCATCATTTGTGAATAGTTTCTGAAAGTTTCATTAAAATCCGACAATTATTTTTATTTTTGCATGATTTTCAAAATTTATGTCTGTCATACAGAAAAAAATGCACTAAAATTTTATGTTATTTTACTAGTTCTGGTGACACAAATAGAAACATGTTTTTTTTAATCAAAATTTAGAATGTTCTAAAAAGAAGGAAAATTTTTAAAAATAATTAAAAAATACTTTGGTCTTTTCTCTTCAGAATAACATAAACATTTAGATGGTAAAATTTTATTTTCGTCAAGTTTGGCATCTTTTTCATCATGCTATGCTCTGGTTTTAGCGATCTCGTGAAGATACCTAAAAATACTTACATTGACCTAGGAACATACTCTTTTTTGCGGAAAACACCATCAGCATAATGCAAAAGCCACCAACTTAATAAAATTGCAGTATTATCATCAAAATATTTGTTATTAAGTCTAAAACATTCGAAATTTTGGTTAAAATCTTGTTTTTGTTTACATTTTCAGTGTGGCATAATATGACATTTTTGTGCTTTTTTTCTGTTGAAAACACATTGATTTGGAAATTCTTGGAAAAGTCAATTGTCCAGTTTTAATGAAATTTTAAGGACTTATTCACAAATGAATTAAATTATGTTTGAAATTTAAAAAAAAAAAACTTGGTAAAAAATATTATATATATATAGATATATATGTTACACCCTGCTTACTTAATTTCATGAAATTACAAAAAATACCATTTTATTTCCTGGATTTTTTTTTTTATTTGTTAAAAGTAGGACTCCTTGGGGAATGTAAATCATCTAAAATTTTTTATTCAAAATTTGATTATTCTTACTGAAAATCTGCTTTGAATTGAAAAATAATAAATGCAATAAGATTATTTCATTAGAAAAGCTTTCAATTACTTTTGTAAATAAGTTATATTACACTCTTGTCTGAAGAAATAAGATTTTTCAGATGAATAATGAATTTTTACATGAATTTTTAAAATTTTATTGATAATAATTTATAATAGTTGAAAAAATTCTGTATTGGGCTAGTTCCTGAATGTGATATATTAATTAAGTGGAAAAAAAACTTATGAATTGAAAATCAAAAAGATTACTGAACATAGTCTTACTATTCAAATTTTAAAATAATTGTTTAGTTTTTATTTAATTGGTTCACTTTTTTCATCAATTTAAGGCTAAATGTGATATTACTAATGAAAAGGTCACATGTTCTAAGAGCTTTGTCCCTTTACAGAGAGATTAATTTAAGAAAATTTTACAGTATTTTAAATTTTTTATTTTTTCATAAAGCATCTTCAAAAGTAATTAAAAGTCAATAAATTATTAGATAATTGCAGAAAATATGTTAATTTGTAGAAATTACTAGGTAGTTAAAAGCCACAAAATGTACATTCACTTAGATTTCATAAATTTATGTCAATTCTGGTCATCCATAAGACCTGTCATCACCTTGAAAACTTAGCAAAACTTCAATAAAGATCAAAGATAGGACCCATCACTAAGAAATTATTGTATATTACTTTTCAATGCTATAAGTAAGTAATATTTATTTCAAATCAGATTAATTTAACTTTAAATTTTCTAATTTTACTCAGATAATATGTCTGAAATATATTTATATTTTGGTGGAGTTTTAAAATCGATAAATTTGTTTGTTTACAAATTTCTTAAAAAAAAGAAAATGTCCGCTTTTAAGAAAATTTCAAGAAACTGAGCAAATATTTAACATTCCGATCTATATAAATCTGAAATACACCAGAATGTTTTACATGCTGGAAATATTAAATTTAATCCTTTCACTTTCAATTAAAGCTAAAATGAAATCTTCAAGAATAATTTCTCATTTTAAAAAATTCATTCTAAACCTTACATATTAAAAATTTATGCTGAAAAAGTGGCAGTATCTACGTTTATGCATAATTGTACATGTACATTTGAATCTGGCTTGATAAATTTGATAAAATCTACAGTTTCAGAATTATCAATAGCAAAAGTTTGGTTTCATTTGCATCATTGGCTGCAGCCATTACTGGTTTTCTTAGCATACATTTGCTGTGGAAATCTAAACACAGAAGAATGTAGTTAACGGGTTTTTTTTTTTTTTACTGGTTTTGTCTCAGTTACTGCGTAAGAGAAATATTTATGTACACATGCTCAATTGTGAACTGCATGCACAATAATCAAGACAAGTGAATATTACTTATAACCATTCTGCAGCAAATGTAAACTAACAATGCCAGTAATGGCTGCTGCAACATGAATGAATCCAAACTTTTACTATTGATAACCCCAAAATGTTACATATTATCAAATTTATCAAGCCAGATTCATATGAAGCATGTACAATTATGCAGAAATTTAAGTCTTCTGGAATTTTTATTGTGAACTGAGTACAGGTGCTAAACTGCAAATTAACCATATATAAATATATATATATATATATATATATATATATATATATATATATATACACACACACACACACACAGGTATGTTCAAATCTTCACTAAAAAAAAGAGCATATCCTGATGAAAAAAGCCCCCAAACTTGATTAAACAACTTTTTATCTTCTAAATGTTTATGCTATTATTAAGAGGAAAAACCAAAGTATTTCTTGAACATTTTTTAGTCCTTTCTAGCACATCTGAAATTTTAGCTAAAAATCTTTTTCTTTTTTTTTTTTTGAGTCATCAAGATTGTTCTAAAATCATTCATGGCAGCCATTATTGACAGTTTTCTAAACAAAAGTGAAATTCTCCATTTGAAAATCTTGTAAAATTCAATTATACTTTTTCAAAAGTTATTTTAGAAAATTTAAAGTACCGTAATGTAATTTGAAGCAAACATTAATTTTTTAGTAGGAAAACTTTTTGTTGAAATGTGACGTCATCCCCCGGTCGCAATCCTGATCTACCACGGCGCCAGTTGTGACTCCCTAAACAGCACCACCAGGACGTCTTCGGTGATTGTTCGTTTTTCGGTCCGGTGTCGCTGTCCAAACGTGACGTTCTAACCCTTTGGTGATTCGGTTTGGTTAGATTGATACCAGCCTAATCTGTTCCAACGCCTGGTTACCAGGGTACACTGATCTCCAGTCTGCCTACCCCACGTTGTGAATTGATCTTAGACAGATGAGATCAAACAGGGGTTGGGGCCGTAATGCAAGCTGAGTTCAACGGGGTGATAACACACAAATATGTATAAAAGAAAATAAAATGAAAACTCACAAAGTTCAAAGTATCAAAGAAAAAAGGTAACAAACTTTTTATGTCTATTTGTTCGGTACATAGGACTATGTCTACTTCCCGACCCGTTTCTGTGGATTGTGACACGACGCTTTCGCTAGGCAAATTCTAACGCCTGTTGTCAACTCTCTAAGAAATTTGTGTTTCGGTGTGTCTTTGGACCAAAGTCGAAAAACTTATTTCTGTGGTCTGGTCCTAAGTCGCTCTTCAAACTACTTGTTCTTGGTTGAAGAAGAGTCCAAAAGTGTAAGCTTGGTCAGCTATCTTGATGTGGTTTCAACACTGGGCGCCATCTCTGCTTGTCATCTGGAGCTCAAAACTTCTCGCCAGGGTCCGCGGCTGAACTCGAACTGATTTCTGTCTGGTAGGGCTTGTTTTTATTGACGCCAAATCAAAACTGGGGTGGGTCTGTCGGGTGGGTTCTTCGATAATTCAATAATGTATCCACCCTTCTTATTTCTGGTTACGGATTTTCCAATTTTTGGTAACTCCTTTCTCACTCCCACTCTCTCACTGTGCTTCTGAGGGGCATGCACTAACTTCCCCACTTCTTTGTATTGACTTCTCACACTTACACTCTGATAGAGGCATCGACTGATTTTCTTCAATTATCACGTGACCGCTCTCGGCCAATGAGGTCCAGGTCGGGTATCTTTCCTCCTCCTTCGTGCGTCATGTGATCCACTTGGCCAATGACGTCTTAGTCGGGCGTGAATAACCCGTGGCTTTGTTTTGGGAAAGAAATACCTTGCTTAACTAAAAAAACTAATTAAATCGCCCTTATCATGAGCGGCCGGTCACTCTCGGCTTTTTAACACGTAATAATCGTCAAGCAGTTTATCGCTAATTGGATATGATCTAAGAAAGAAATTTTCCTAGCCTACCTGGCATTTCTAAAGCAAAAATAAATACATTTCATTTTCCTTTTGCCCAAGGGTTGATAACAAAAAATCTTTATTATCACAGGGCAAACGTTTATTCTGTCAAAAGAAAGAAAAATTTAGCCAGTGAAAACTTCTTGTGGGATTTTTTAACACAGGAAGACTGTTTGTGTTTCGCCAATGTTCAACAATGGATTTTCTTTTTGGGTGACATCTAATTGATAACAAAATTCCATTTTTTGTGGACAAGCGGAAATCGGTCAGCGCTTGTTCGTAGGTGACCTAGATATTTACGACATCTGATATCTATCAACGATAACCTTCTTCCTCTTCATTTCCGTCTCTTAAGCCGTGTGTGTGTGTGTTCGCCTATGACTTGTCTCGTATTACTTTTTCTTTCTTTCTTCTTCGTTCTCCCAAATCGCTTGAATGCAAAGAAAGAATTATTCTTAAAACCTAAAATATTTTTCAGCCTTAAATAATTATCAAATGGTTGATAAACCATAAAAAAAAGCGATCATATATCTATAAATATTTCTTTCAAATCGTCCGGATGCATGGTGCCACAGAAATAAGAGAAGCATGTGGTGATTGGTTTTGGAGGTGTGAATTGATGTTTACGTTAATGTATCAACAACATCAGAAATTTATTGGATGGAGGGGCAGAAGTGACAGTTTTGTCAGAAACTTTTTTAATACATTTTTCAGGATATTAAAAGTTATTGTAAAAATACACCACTTTACACATTGTAATAAGCTTTCAAATTTAATATTTGTAAAAATGAAACTTTTCATAAGAGCATTTCCAGAGATGCACGGTTTCAAACTTAATTTTAAAATATTTAACAACTCTATCACACTTTGCATTCTTGTAAAAATTCATTTTTCATCAAAAAAATATTTTGGCTTCAGATAAAAATGTCCTTAATATGTATTATTCAGAAAAGCCATTAAAATTTTTTTTTTTTTTCTGTCCTGGGTAGGATGATAAACTACGCCCAACAGCATGGTCTCTGGTCAGAAGGTTTTGTGGGGCATGGAACCACCTCTTAATTTCTGGTGTTCCCAGGTCCACCCTGACCTAGGGTGGTAGAACCTGTTAGGATCCCAGCTCTGGGCAAATAGTTAATCTCGAAACTGGGGTGAAAAATACTATGAAAATGTAAAAATAGGTTTTAATACCAGAAATACTTTGTAAAAAAGTTATTACCAGCAATACAATTTTGAAAAAAGGATGTTGCTAGCAATACATTAAAATAAAAACATTACCAGCTATGCATTTTTGAAAAACAAATATTACCAGCAATATATTTTTGAAAAAAATATTACCAGAAAAGGAAAGTTATTACCAGAAATAGATTTTTGAAGGAAAAAATGATTACCAGAAATAGATTTTTGAAGAAAAAAAATGATTACCAGAAATAGATTTTTAGAAATAAATATTAACAACATTGAAAATTTTGTCAGCATTATATAACCCATGTAGGTTAACATGCTGTAAAACAAAACAAATCAAACCAAAAGTGTTTTTAATTAAATTGTGTCTTGGCTAGAATTGTTTATTGATAAACAAAAAAATGAATTTATTTTTTTTAAAGTTTTCGGCATTGAATAAAAAAAAATACAGCGAGTTACAGATTTGGGATTTTCAAGTTTTCATAAAAGTAAGTAAGAAGGTGGGTAACAGATGTAAAAAAAAAAATCACCATGAATTTCTCAAAAACAAACATTTCTAAAATAATTTCATTCATTTTTTTAATAAGTTCTGACAATTTCTTTAAAGTCCAACAATTATTAGATTTACGCAAGAATTTCCAAATTAATGTTTTTCAACTGACAAAAAAGGGTGAAAAAAACTAATGCTAAATATTACATGTCCTCTGACCTAAAAAAAAAAAAACATATTTTCAAAAAAATTACAAATGTGCACGAAGGGAATAAATTTTAAAAATCATTTGATCTTTCTTATTAATAACATAAATTTTTCACAATAAAATCGTGTTTTCATTAAGTTCGGAACCTTTTTTCATTATACTGCAGTGTTATTTCAGGCAAATTATTGAACATACCTATATATGATAAAATATAGTTGAAAATGGATGCCTTCAGTAATTTGATAAACTATAGGTTCCTCAATTTTAGCAAGGTCATTGATACCTAAAGTTTAAAATAAATTTTTCAAAATGAAAAATCATTCTTGATTTTAATTAAAAGCTAAAGGATTAAATTTATTATTTCCAGTAAGAAAAATATTCTGGTGTATTGCAAATGGAAATTATATAGATCGGAATCTTGACTTTTTGGCTGGTTACAGAAAATGTTCTTAAATGCAGCCATTTCTTAATTTTAAGAGATTCTTAAAGAAAACAAATTTATCGGTTTTAAAAATCTTCCAAAAATAAGATATATATTTGTGACCTGTTATTAGAGTAAAATTAGCAAATTTAATGTTAATTTGATTTGAAATAAACATTACTTACTTAGAGCATAAAAAAATAATATACAAGCATTTCTTAAAGACAGGTCCTGTTTTTCTTTCATGTTATTTGAGTAAAATTGTTGTCTGCATGAGGAAATTGGATGCATATAACTTTCAGGTTAATCTTACTTTTCTAATTTTAATGGATTCATTTTTTTTTTTTTTTTTTTTTTTTCAGAAAAGCCAACTGAAACTACCATTTTCAATTTTTTTGAATGATTTATAAATAAAATATAATTATTGGTTTTAAAAATCTTGCAAAAATAAAATATATATTTCTGAATTGATATTTGTGGGAAATTAGCAAATTTAAAGTCAAGTTAATCTTTTCTGAATTAAATATTTCTTATAGCATAAAATGTTCTATGTAAGCATTTAAAGAAACATTATAAGGCCATACAATTTATATTATTCTTAATCTAAGTAATTCAATAATTTAAAAAAATTTTTATAGTATTCATATAAATTTCTTAAATTATTGAATTACTTAGATTAAGAACGACATTGTAGAGGGTTACAGCTTACAGCTTGGCACTGATGAAAATGGAGATTTGTTTTTATTAGGCAGATCATCTCTCAACTCAGATGTTTGTGGTGTTGCTGACACGTCCAAGAAGACGTTCTTAGCAGAGGATCTTCTCTTCTTGAACCTGATGAAAATGATTTTTATTACAAATCAACTATCAGCTCTCATTTTGGAACCATGGTAGTGCACTCAATTTGAAAGTTCAGGTTCGACATCTTGCACTGTAAGTATTTTTAGTGTTTTTTGCTTTTATTTGTCTTTCAATACATGTGAAATTATTAAACATTTTGAAGTTCGAATAAATCTTATCAAATTTTTCATACACTTATCTCTTTTCTGAAGTTTAAATAAAAATATTTTTCCAATACTATATAATTTGAGCAGACAATTATGGAAATTATTTCATTTTTATTATTGATTCTATGTTCCAGAGATGCCTGCAGCAGATATTTCTGCAACAGGTAGTATAGGCTATAGACTTTGTCAGTGATATTAGTCCAAGGTAGTGTCTAAAACAAAAAACATTTTTCAAGTTCCATATTTAAATTGTTTTTGAATTGACTTTGTTCTGATTTCAATCGCATACATTTTATAAAATATGACATGATGGTGAGGCAATCTTTTTCACTGCAAAGTGTTTCATTTTTACTGGTGGCAGCTACTGCTGTATTATTGAAATAGTTATTCCGTGTATCTCTCATAATATAGACTGCTTTCGTGTATTATTCACTCCCCTATTAATATATCATTTACGCCTTTTTTTTTCACAGATGTTTGGGCTGTACAAAAACCACATTGGTTATTATTGAGAAATTAATAAAGGAAAAGACATTTCATTTTCAAAAAAAACACAGAATAAATAGGAAAGATAGGCCATATTCATGTGACATCAGCCTACCTGTTGTGAAGTTAAACATTATAGGCTGGATGGCTACACATACGAAAAAATCATATTCTTGTGAAGTTTGTGGATGTACATTTTCAGTGAAGCCAAATCTGGTCAAACATATGCGTACACATACTGGAGAGAAACCATATTCTTGTGATGCTTGTGAATCTGCATTTACACTGAAGCCAGACTTGGTCAAACATATGTGTATGCACACTGAAGAGAAATCATATTCTTGTGAAGTTTGTGGATCTGCATTTTCACATAAGTCAAGTATGGTCACACATATGCGTACACACACTGGAGAGAAACCATATTCTTGTGATGTTTGCGGATCAGTATTTTCATGGAAGTCAAGTATGGTCACACATATGCATATGCACACTGGAGAGAAACCATATTCTTGTGAAGTTTGTGGATCTGCATTTTCAGAGAAGTCTAATTTAGTAACACATATGCGTACACACACTGGAGAGAAACCATATTCTTGTGATGTTTGTGGATCTGCATTTTCACTGAAGCCAAATTTGGTCAAACATATGCGTACGCACACTGGAGAGAAACCATATTCTTGTGAAGTTTGTGGATCTGCATTTTCACTGAAGTCAAATGTGGTCACACATATGCGTACACACACAGGTGAGAAACCGTATTCTTGTGATGTTTGTGGATCTGCATTTTCACTGAAGTCAAATTTGGCGAAACATATGCGTACCCACACTGGAGAGAAACCATATTCTTGTGAAGTTTGTGGATCTCCATTTTCACAGAAGTCAATTATGGTCAGACATATGAGTACACACACTGGAGAGAAACGATATTCTTGTGATGTTTGTGGATCGGTATTTTCTCGGAAGTCAACTATGGTCACACATATGCATATGCACACTGGAGAGAAACCATATTCTTGTGAAGTTTGTGGATCTGCATTTTCACAGAAGTCAATTATGGTCAGACATATGAGTACACACACTGGAGAGAAACGATATTCTTGTGATGTTTGTGGATCTACATTTTCTCAGAAGCCAAATTTGGTCAATCACATGCGTACACACACTGGTGAGAAACCATTTTCCTGTCAAGTTTGTGGATCTGCATTTTCAGAGAAGTCCAATTTAGTAACACATAAGCGTACACACACTGGAGAGAAACCATATTCTTGTGAAGTTTGTGGATCTGCATTTTCTCAGAAGCATAATTTGGTCAATCATATGCGTACACACACTAGAGAGAAGCCATATTCTTGCAAAGTTTGTGGATCATCATTTTCAGAAAAATCAATTTTGGTCAAACATATGTGTACACACACAGGAGAAAAAGGTTTTTCCTTATGAAGTTTGTGGATCCGCATTTTCACAGAAGTCTAATTTAGTAATACATAAGCGTACACACACTGCAGAAAAACCATATTCTTGTGATGTTTGTGGATCTGCATTTTCAGAGAAGTCAAGTATTGTCAGACATATGCGTACACAAACTGGTGACAAATCATATTCTTGTGATCATAATTTTTACAGAACTCATTCAGTGAAACATATGCATACAAACACTTAAGGAAGATAAACGTGTTCTCTCATTTGAGTGAATTGAATGGTTGATTCCAGTTTGTATTGGAAAAAAATACTTTCACCTCCCCAATTTATAGACAGAAGCACACAAATGCACACTTGGATTTTTTTCCTCACCAATAAAATAGGTTAATTCTCAGTTTCATATACTCTTCCGTGTCAACCCCAATTCTTTGTTTGTGAACTTTTTACTGTGTTGCATATATTGTTTGCTTTCTTTATGTAATATCTTTTTATACTGTTCTTTTATTGTTTTTTGCAAAATTGGGCAGTTCTCTCATTTACTTTCATTTTACCATGCCACTCTAAAATATAATTTAATAATCAAAAGATCCTTTGGTCTTTCCTCTTCATGACAAAAAATTTGTTTTTATTACATTTAAGCCATTTCTTTCATTATAGTCTGCTAACTTTTTAGCAAATAAATGGAAGTAACAATGTTAAATGTTTCATAGTGATTGTGTGGATTAATTTTGTCATCAATCAAAATCCCAGTTGATATAATTGGTTGTTTTTAGACTAAAAGATCTTAGTAACAGTTTGTAGACACTGTCAATGTCATGAGAATATTTTATTTAATACACTTATTCTTTTTGTGCTACTAATACTCGACAACATTTTGTTGGGGAGCATCACCGATTAAGTGAACACGACCAATTGTGATTAAGTGTAAATATAGTTTTTAATCATATTTACTGTGTAAGCATTAGGAGGTGATTTTTTTTTATCCTGTGACCCATATTGTTATAGGGTCACCATGAATACTGCAGCCTCATTAGAAGTGGTGTTTCTTGAGCAAGATAGTCTAGTAGAGCCCAACTCTCTCCAGGCTGGCTTTGAATTCAGAGTTTTTACTTCTAGATTGGTTGCCAGTCAAGGCTATAGAATCCAGTATATCCTGCCAACTGGGGGGGATAAGAGAAGGATTCATATCTTTCCCAATGGTATTAGCACGTAAGTGAATGTAATGGATCTCGGTGTCATTCAAACTTGGCTCTCTCAATTGCTATCCATCACTCCACCATGATAAGCTTGGATAATTAATGTTATTTATGATATCAACATTTCAGGACATTTTCTTCACACACAATTTTGTCTTTCTTTCATTTTAACCTGAGGAAGCTAAAGTGAGCATGCATTTTTCTAGCAAAACGTGTTATTAATATATAAAAGTTATAATGTTTTTCATTTTAGCAATGCAACTGTTA
The DNA here is from genome assembly GCA_903632075.3 of Acanthosepion pharaonis. NCBI lineage: Eukaryota > Metazoa > Mollusca > Cephalopoda > Sepiida > Sepiidae > Acanthosepion > Acanthosepion pharaonis. The sequence continues at coordinate 965,698 of CAHIKZ030005260.1, read as the reverse complement.
GATTAGCCAAAAGGAAAAATTCTGAATTACTGCCTTTGATTTGATTATATTGCCATAGAATATTATAACTCTTAAATTTGGAATAATTAAGACCACATTGGGGACAATGGTTTGAATTCAGACAGGTAAGAAAATAATAACAAAATAAAACCAGTGTCATTTAACTAAAAAGGTTACTTCTGTTGCAATATAAAAAGTAAAATTACTTATTCTACTAAGTTTCATTAAAGCATATAGAATAAAAAAGATACATCCATGATGAGAATGTAAGAACATCAAAAGGCATTGTCTCTCTCTTCACATCACCCAGTTGCGTTCTTTAAGCACCAGTTGAAGATGTCCTCGTTGGATGGTGCTTCAGAATACACCGAATGCACCTCTGCAGAGGGATAAGACCCCCACCAAATGAAGCATACTGTGTAAGACAATAAACTACATCCAATAGCAAGGCCTCTGATCAGGAGGTTTTAAGGAGTTTGGAACCACCTCTTAATTGCTGGTTTTCCCAAGTCCACCCTCACCCGGGATGGTAGCACCTATTAAAGCTATGGGCAAATAGTTGGCCCTCAAATAGGGGTCAAAACGCTGTGGAGGTGTAAAAATAGGTATTAATACCTTTTTGGAGGAAAAATTATTAACATAGGTACCTCCACGAGATCGCTAAAAAAAGAGCATAGCATGATGAAAAGGACACCAAACTTGACGAAAACAAAATTTTATCGTCTAAATGTTTGTTATTATTAAGAGGAAAGGTCAAAGTATTTTTGGGGTATTTTTTTCCATTTTTTAATCGTTCCTAGCACGTCCAAATTTTCAAAAATCTAGTTTTTTTGAGTCAGCAAAATTGACCATTTTTTTTCCATTTTAAAAAAACTGGAAATCTGATTTGAATTTTTTTTAAATATCAATTATCATTTTTTCAAAACTTATTTTAAGAAAATCAGAAATTATAATGTTTATTTAAGATATTTTGAACCAAACTTAACTTAGCTTTTGTGCCAAAAAGATGTAATTTGAAAATAAAACAAAGCAGGTCATAAACTTTCGCGTCTCTTGACATGTGATGAATGATATATTTATGAATTCCATGAGGCTAATTTGTTCTAAAGGAGAAAAAGTGAAACAATTTACATTTACGTGAACAAATTATTTACCCCGTTATTTTTAACGAAAAACTTTCAGCGGTCTAATTTTTTTTTTTTTTTTGTACTTAGCTTTCACCTTTTACGTTTATGATGCTTTATGGGAAATATATTCTAAAGAAATTAAAATAAAACTGTTAAGAGTGACATTAAATTTCATATTTCTTAAGAAAGGTATCTAATTAATTTATAGGTACGTTTTTATGAAATTTTATCAGAATTGTACATAAAATACTATAATTTTATGTACATTTATTACATTCTACTGTTATTTGTATTTGCATTCATTTTATTATTAATTTTGATATTTCATTTATGGAAAAATGTCGTAACTGAGATTAATATAAAAATAAGATCATATAAATTTCATAAGATGATACTGATACTTGTAGGTACCCTTCTCAGTTGAAATTGAAAAATCAAGTTAACTTCTCCACACGTGTCTCGCAAAAGTAAAGGCCTTAACAGCGGAGAAAAATGCTTAACTCAAATAACGCAACTTATTTATATTCTGGTTGGTCTTCCGTATTTTATAATTACAGCTTGATTATAAGCACAAAATTACATTTAATTACTGGGTATCTTCTGATTAGTCAAAATGATACAATTTACAAACGCTGATCTATCTCATAAGGACACTTATGAAAGCCGATGCGCTTTTTTAACTAATTTTATAATATTTTAACAACTTAAATGTAAAATCTATTATAATTAATGAAATAACAAATAATTGTATTAAAAATTCATTTTCATCGAAAAATTTTTTTTGCTTTCAGAAAATATTGTCCATATTCATAAAAACAACTAAAAGCAAATAAAAGTATTTGAAATTAAATAATATATTTGTTTTATTGAGTTTTGTATGTTACAATTCAGAGCTGATTTTCAGGTACTGCGTTATCCAATTAAAAAAAAAAAAAACTTTGTTTTGCATTCCTCAAAGCCCTGTGCTTTTAATTATTGTAATCACTAAAACCGATATCAATTTCTAGCGTTTTCATAAAATTAGTTAGGGGGGGTAATAAATATTTTTAAAAAATATTTCTACCATGACTTTCATAAAAAAAAAAATATTTATAATAATTTCGATCATCTGTGAATAGTTCCTGAAAGTTTCATTAACATCCGATAATTATTTCTATTTTTGCACGATTTTTCAAATTAATGTGTGTCATACCAAAAACGTGCTAAAATTGTCTATGTTATTTACTAGTTCTGCTGATACAAATAGAAAAAAGGGTTTTTTAATCAAAATTTAGAATGTTCTAAAAAGAAGGAAACTTTTTTAAAAAATAATTAAAAAAAACTTTGGTTTTTCCTCTTAATAATAACATAAGCATTTAGACAATAAAATTTAGTTTTCGGCAAGTTTGGCATCTTTTTCATCAAGCTATGCTCTTTTTTTAGCGATTCCGTGGAGGTACCTATATTAACAGCAGTACATTTTTGAAGAAAGTTATTATCAGCAATATAGTTTTGAAGGAAATTATTACAAACAAAATACTACCTGCAATAGATTTTTAAAGAAAAATATTACCAGAAATAGATTTTTAAAGAAAAATATTACCAGAAATAGATTTTTGAAGGGAAAAAACATTACCATAAATGCTCAGTATCTGTCTATATTTCTGGGATGAGCTATTATGTATGCTATTTATACTATTCGGACTGTTGTCCTCATCTTTGTCTCCATATTTATTACTTATATATAATTATATGGTGACAAAGTTGAGGACAATAGTTTGAATAATATAAATAGTGTACAGAAATACTCACTTTGAAAGTGCAAAAATAGGTTTTAATACCAGAAATATTTTGTAAAATGCAATATATGTCTGGAAAAAACTATTACCAGTCATACTCATTTGAAGAAAAAAATATTAGCAAAAACAGATTTTCTGAAGAAAAAATATTACCAACAACAAAAATTGAAAAAATAAATAACTCATTGAGTTTGATATGCCATAAAAGAAAACAAAACCTGCTTAAGATCAGGGTTCAGAGGGAGAGGCTTTCTTCTGAAGAATTTGCTGGAAGGTGGATGATTGTAGAATGACTGGTGCACAGGAATGTTGCTGACCTTGAGTAACATCTGGAGCTTTCTAGTTGAAGTACTTCTGGGGAAAAAAACCTGTTTGACCTACCCTGTTAGGCTAATGTAGAAGTTTTTTGTGTCTTTTTTTATTTTACAAAAATTGGTTAACTTAGCTGCGGAATGAATGATCTTTGGCCTCTTTTATTGTTTTCTCCCCATCATTTTCCATTTTCATTTCACCTCCCACCCCTTCTTTAGGTGACAAGACATAATTCTCTGCAGTGATGGGATCATTTTGTGTGATTAATTCTATTTTTATTTTTCCTTTTTATTGGGATCAGATTGACATCATAGACAAAGAACCCCATTGGAAAATTCGTAAACATAAGGAATCAGCACATATGCTAGGCCACAAAAATCTCCTGAGCCGAGCAAGCATAGAAATGAATACAATATGGGAACCAGTAATAAGGAGTGTCAGAGATAAGCGATAACAACAAAAATTGCAATAGGAGCTCTGGTAAAAATGGTTGCTGACGATATTAGGTTTATAATACCCAGAAATTCATACACAGATGTCCTCAAGGACACATGGCACAGTGGATAAAGGCATTAGTTAGATCCGGTGAAAGGACCCAAAGAGTGTGAGTTCAATACCCAGTTAAAGCAGTGGAGAACTTGGAGAGGGAAATTAACAGGAGATAACTGACATCCATTAAACATGGAACGTGGAAGTAGAACAGTCTACCCCAGTGAGTGAAATAAAGGGTTCAGTTCAACATTCCAACTACCTGAAGAAGGCCAGAGCATGCAACAGCCAAAACGTTGTAATAAATATGGCCACAAAGATGAGGACAATAGTCCGAATAATGTAAATAGTGAAAAATGTATTACTTATGTTTTTACTATGAAAATGTATTTTGTTTCTGTTTGATGGGGGGTCGCTATTTGCATATATTGGGACCGTAACTGGTGCTACGGCCCTAGTTTCAGGTGGACCTGGGAACAACAGCAATTAACATGTGTTAACATGCTCTTAAAAAACTTGAAGGCCTGGCTGCCAGATGTAGTTTATTGTCATACCCAGGAATATGTTATTTCTGAACTGAAAAGCATAAAGGGAAAAAAAGCTTGCATCAAATTTGTCGATTGTACTTAATAGAGCACATCCTAAGATAGGGTGTAATTGCTTTTTTAATTCATTACGTTATGTGAACTGCATTTTTAACTTGAAGACATAAGGTGAGAAATATGAACATTTGATAAGAAAACTGATATCACAATTACTTTTAGCCTTAAGAAAGCAATTCTTCATGTGGGTGCAATCCCTAGAAATTTACCAAACTGTCCCTCCTATTTATCTTCACTAACACCCACTCCTCTAGAGTGTCATCAGAAAAATTAAACTAGAGAATTTTGTCCTAAAATGATGACCTGGTGACTTGGAAAAAATTCCAAATCAAAAAATAAATCAATCTATTATAATTGAACTTGATTTTGCATTACCTGTGTTCTGTAGTGATGCGCAAGTTAATACTATAGGGGAGTATGAAATTACTGATCATGTACGTCATACAAATATGACAACAGCAATGAGTCTTCAACAAGTGCTTTTTATTAGGCTAAATAAAGGTCTTATAGCTGAGAATTTATTTGACAATTAAATATGTAATAACTGGTTTAGAAGAGATAGGCTTTAGAGTAATAAATGTCACAACATAATAATGCAATCAATAAGAATGCTACATCTTTCTTTTCTAGTCCTGCAAAACTTTCAATGCTGTCTCCACATCCAGTTAATTTTAGACCCCATTTCTTCATATTCAATTCAGTTCATAAATTAAAATGCATTAGAAACAACTGGCTTAGTTAAAAAGATAGAATTAAATACATGATGTTCCCAAAATTTTGTCATAATGGAAATCATGATTTAGATAATATCCAAAGTGTCCCATTTTGTAATTTACAGAAGCCTCATGTTCTGGAATCTCAGCCAATTTTGAAATATTGCTATAAATTGACATCAGAGTCTCTTTCTCTCACTAGCTTTGAAAGGCAAAATGTTTCATTAGTTTTGCAGATTTTTAACTAATTCACTATTCAAAGATTGCTGACCTTAGGCAAAAAAAAGAAATGTTTGCCTCGCTTTGCAGAATACATAAACATATTTTATACTTGGTGAACAATAATGAATGTAAAAACACTATATAAAAGATGGCAGCTTAACAGTAAATATGCTAATCCACTTAAAGTAAATGATGACAATTATATATTTCTCAATGTATTCTGCAACTGGTTAGAATCTTGGAATAGCATTCTTGGAAATAATAGGAAGTTAAAAAATGAAACCTTCACAGCTTTACTTTACAACTCATGCAATTCCAGAACTGATCAAATATTGCATGGAAGAATTTAAAATGATGCATATATTACCTGGTAAATTTAAACACATCACCTTGAGGATAGATTTGGCACAGATCAATATAATACATCAAGTGTTTGAGTGTGTAAAAATAAATCAGATGTCAGTTTTAAAACTGAGCCAGTTAATAATTAAAGTATTGATTTAAAGAATGTAAAAACTAACTGAAATGAAGTGGCAGAGAAACAAAATTTACATATTTATAAATTTAACAGATGACAATGTTAATGAATACAGAGACGTTGTTCTTGTTATATAATACATAGCTGGTTAAAAACAGGGTGTTTTGTAGGCCGGATGTGAGTATCTGGTATTGTGGTATATGTAGGTTTGAGAGGTGATAGATAAATTCTTGTGATTGCATATAATGTAATGAATGAATGGGTCGTGATTATGATTAACTAGGAATAGGGTAATCAGCAAAGTTCAGCCTTTCCTCACTTCCCCTTTGGCTTTGTGCCACACTTTTGTAGTAAAAGTGGGGGAGGACAAGTTCACCGAGACATGCAATGATTGGAACATGATGGAGAGGAGGGGATCTACGGAGGATACTGTAGCATCCCGCTACCACTTTCTTATCAGTGTATAATTTTGTACATTTTTGTGCCAAAAAGTTGATCAGAGAGCCTACACAGCTTAGTAAATATTTTCAGGAAATATCAGCTTCTAATTGGTCAATAATCACACAAGTGGGCGTTGCAATCCACCCACATACAAATATTTTTCCTGCGTGTGACCAAGTCACGTTTCCTGGCAATTTGCTGCGATCCTGTCATGTAATTACAATAATTATAAATAGCAGACACAAGCTTGCTTTCTCTCTCTCCTTTCTTCATTCGCCTAAGAAGATGTGATCTTAAGGACGTTAAAAGCATATTCACACATACACGTTCGTACAAACTTTTCTAACCTACATTACAAACATAAAAAAACATTTCAAAACATGCAACAAGAACTTTTCTCTTTGAAATATTCTTCTAAAGTTACAGTTTATTCAACATTTCTCAGCTTTATAATTAATTTGTTTTGTGATTTCAGATAAAAATATTCACAGTCTAAGAGTCATAACTCCAACAGATCTTTAACTTCTACACATGTACATCAACACACAAATAAATACAAATGCTACGGTTTTAAAATCATTTTTCTTCCTTTTTGTATTTCACGTTTTGTGGTATTTTACGTTTAATATAAATTGTGTGGTCATGTTATTCACGCAGCCGTAAACAGACGTCTACAATTGTCCATTCATATCAACTAGACCAACCACTACAATACCACTTTACTCTCTGCTCAGCAGAATTTCCCACAAGACCAAAATGCAGTCGTAGTAGCAACAGAAGGAACAGTTGAAGCAAGAACAGCAGCAGCAAAAGTTGCAGCTAAATGAGCAATAATCGGTTTCTCTTATGGAGGTGGAGGAATGTCCCCCACCTCATAAAAAAAGGGAGGAGAATGTGTTAGAAGAATAGAAGAAAAATGTGAAAAAATAAAAGGTTTGGACGAAGCAGGACAGAACGGGACATGGAACAAGTCCAGGGCCAATCCCCCTCTACTGTTTCGCCAACCAGAAAGGATTGTGACTACTTTCAGATTTTTCACTATGGGGCCGCATCTGAGAACGGCTCAGTACAATAACTATTTCGCTGTTTGAGGGGGTTGCCTAATGGAGGAGGAAATCTGGAAAGCACTGAAATCCTGGAAGTAGAAGTGTACTTGAGGCTAGGGAGGAATTTTGCTCCATATGGCCTTGGATGATGAGGCATCATACACCTGGCTGACGATTCAGAATGTACTCTAGAAATTTCAAATTTCCATTTTATCATCCCAAAATTTGTTTTATTCGTCAAAAGCAGGACTCGTTGGAGAATGTAAATCATCAATTTTTGTTTTCAAACTGCTCCGAACTGTGAATAAAAATAATGCAAAATTATTTAATTAGATAATATTTGATTCAAATCAGATTATATTTTATTTTTAAATTAGCTAATTTTGTGTTGATAGTTCTTTTTTGTTATTCTACGGAGATTTTAACATAATTGAAAAAAAATGACCTCGGCGCATTTTTTATCTAATTCTTAAATACTAACTAAATTTAGAAATTCAGGAAATTATTCTCTGTAATGTAATGTTTCATTGAATTTGAATAATTTTGACTTTAAATTTACTATATAGTCATTGCTCTTACTTTCCTGATAATATTGTGTATAGTCACTCGGACTTACAAAAATCTGCACCTTTATACACATCAATTGAAAATTCTTTTGAAAAATATTGTTTTCTTGTAATAAATTTAAACAAAACCTGAGAACAATTTATGTAAAGAAACCATTATTCTTCAAAAATTACATTTTTCTTAATAAAGTATTTTGATTATTTTCACATTTTTTTAAATGATTCCTTTTTTATGGATTTCACCAGTAAAAGTTTTTTTTTATCTTTATGTATTTAGTTCAAGAATCAGACTTTAACATAAGATGAAAAGTTCACTTTAGTTTAAAAATAATAAAATGTAACAGTTGTTGATTAGACATGAAATTGTAAGTAGTTTTTCTCCTTTTTTCATCGAATGTGTTATGTTTGTGAAAAGTAAAATGTAGATATAGTGACTTTCCAAGCGTAGCTTAGATGTGACACAAGCCCGAAAGAATGAGGCACCCAGATGAGGATCGAAGTCACCTACTCAGTCGTAATTGTTCTAGCGAGATAAGCTTGCTAACCATTACACCGCTTCAGGGGTACCCCTAAAAACGTAGATATAATTTGATTGTTTGGTCTCTTAGTAAATGTGTGCGAGTTATCTCCCTTCTTGCTTGTGGATATGTTATCACAAGGGGACGTACACCGCTAGACACCGCCTCTTTAAATCGCGTACGTCATCGTAGCAACAACTGCGTGGCTAAAAGGAGGTAAGCACATTTGAAATTCCCTGTCTATCAATTCAAATGATTGTTTTTTTTTATGTCTGACAAGGTTTATAGAAAACTGTTTATGTTTTGTTTCTCGTTGAAAAAACTACGAGTTTTGTAATGGCGAACAAGACTTTAAACACAAAAAAATTCTTCAACAGTCGACCTCTCGGAGGTTCCTCTGATTTGTCCCGTGCTCTTATATATAATTAGGTAACTCCACGAAATCGCTAAAATAAAGAGCATAGTCTGATGAAAAAGACGCCAAACTTCATGAAAACAAAATTTTATTGTCTCTATGCTCATGTTTTTATGGAGAGGAAAGACCAAAGTTTTTTTTTAATTATTTCTTAAATTTTTTCCTTCTTTTTAGAACATTCTAAATTTTGATTAAAAAAAACCTTGTTTCTCTTTGTACCAACATGGGATAGTAAATAACATGGATAATTTTTATCGCGTTTTTTTTTTTTTTTTTTTTTTTTTTTTATTACACACATTAATTTGGAAAATCTTGCAAAAATGAAGATAATTGTCAGATGTTAATGAAACTTTAAGAAACTATTCACAGATGATCGAAATTTTTATAAATATGTTTTTTTATCAAAGTCATGGCAGAAATATTTTTTTTTATATTTAACACCCCCATAATTAATTGTATGAAAAACTCTAGAAATTCGAGGGCACCTTTGTGATTACAATAGTTAAAAACACAGGGCTTTGAAGAATGCAAATCATGTTTTTGTTTTTTTTTAATTGGCTCCACAGTACCTGAAAATCAGCTCTGAATTGTAACATACAAAACTTAATAAAACAAATATATTATTTAATTTCAAATGCTTTTATTTGTTTTTAGTTGTTTTTATGAATATGGACAATATTTTCTGAAAGCAAAAAATTTTTTCAATGAAAATTGAATTTTTAATACAATTATTTGTTATTTCTTTAATTATAATAGATTTTTACATTGTTTTTTAAAAATATAACATTAGTTAAAAGCAACATCAACCTTTCAAAGTGTCCGTATAATCGGGCAGTAATTATAAAGTACGGAAGACCAACCAGAATACAATTTAGTTGCATTATATGAGTTCAGCATTGTTCTACGCTGTTAAGGCCTTTACTTTTGCGAAACATGTATGGAGAAGTTAATTTGATTTTTCAATTTCAACTGAGAAGGGTACCTATAAGTATCAGTATCATCTTACGAAATTTAACTACTGCTAAACTTTAATTTATATGATCTTATTTTTATATTAATCTCAGTTATGACATTTTTCCATAAATGAAATATCAAAATTAATAATAAAATGAATGGAACTACAAATAACACAGTAAAATGTAATAAATGTACATAAAATTATAGTATTTTATGTACACTTCTGATAAAATTTCATAAGAAACGTACCTATAAATTAATTAGATATCTTTTTCCATAAAGCATCATAAATATAAAGATGAAAGCTAAGTACAAAAAAAAAAAAATTAAAAAATTAGAGCGTGAAAGTCTTCCTTAAAAGTAATGAGGTAAATAATTTGTTCACTTAAATCTAAATAATTTCACTGCCTTCCATCCGTAGAAAGAATTATCCTTCCGTAAGTCATCTAAACGTCATGAATTTGTCTTTCGTCGCCTGTCAAATGACGCGAAAGGTTATGACCTGCTTTGTTTTATTTTCAAATTACATTTCTTCCGTGCAGAAGCTAAGTTAAGCTTGGTCCAAAATATTTTAAATAAACATTATAATTTCTGTTTCTATTAAAATAAGTTTTGAAAAAATGATAATTGATTTTTAAAAGAATATCAAAGTCAGATTTTCCTTTTTTTTATAAAATGGACAAAAATGATTGAAAATGATGGATTATCTGTCCATTTTTTTTGACAAAGAAAAACAATATTTTTAATGAAAATTTCAGACGTGCTAGGAACGATTAAAAAATGTAAAAAAATACCCAAAAATACTTTCATCTTTTCTCTTTAATAATAATTCTCTTTAATGAACATTAGACGATAAAATTTGGTTTTCGTCAAGTTCGGCGTCTTTTTCATCATGCTATGCTCTTTTTGTTTACATTTCGTTAATATATTATACTTCACTAAAAAAATAAATTTAGAATTAAAAATTTTAGAACTGAGAGAGGTAAAATATAAGACTGAGTACCTAATTTTTATGTACAGCTCTTACAAAAAGAAAAAACAGCATGTCATGATGAAAAAAAGGCCCCAAACTTAATTAAATAAAAAATTTTATCGTGAAAAAGCTTGCTATTAATGAGAGTTTACATTTACCCAGGAACATCCACATCAGCATAATGAAAAAGCCACCAACTTAATAAAAATAAAGTATTATCGTCAAAATGTTTATGTCATTAAGACTGAAAACGTTCGAAATTTTGGTTAAAATGTTTTGTTTACGTCTTTGGGGTGGCATAATTATATGTACCTTCATGAGATCACTAAAAAAGAAAATCACAGTTTGAAATTCTTTGAAAAATCAATTATAATTTTTTCAAAACTTATTTTAAGAAAATCAGAAATTATAATGTTTATTTAAAATATTTTGAACCAAGCTTAATTTAGTTTCTGTGCCAAAAATATGTAGTTTGAAAATAAAATAAAGCATAACCTTTCGCGTCACTTGACAAGGTGACGAATGTATATTTAACTACCCTCCCACGAGGATTGCATGTGGCACAAGGCCAGTTTAATGTTGGCTCTCTAAGCCCATAGACTCTGCCAAAAATATTCCCTTTTTGAACCTGTATAAACGGGTTTCGGGGGCAGTCTACCTCTCTGAACGAGACTCTGCCCTTTGTCGGAGCCTCGTCTGGGTTCCTTTCTGCGCGAAGGTAGAGAGTTCGACTGTCCAGCTGGAACAGGTGACGAATGAAATTCTTGACGTTTTGATAAGTTACATGAGGATAATTCCTTCTGCGGAAGGAGAGAAGTGAAGTTATTTAGATTTAAATGAACAAAGTATTTATCTCATTATTTTTAAGGAAATCTTTCAGTGCTCTAATTTTTTTTTGTACTTAGCTTTTACCTTTACGTTTACGATGCTTTATGGAAAATATATTATAAAGAAATTAAAATAAGACTGTTGAGAGTGAGATTTCATAACTGTACATAAAATACAAATTTAAATTCCATAAGATGATACTGATACTTCTGGGGACCCTTCTCAGTTGGAATTGAAAAATCAAATTAACTTCACACGCGTTTCCAAAAAATAAATCCATATCTCAAAAAGATATTTATGAAACTGAATGCGGCTTTTAACTAATTTTATAATATTTTAACAACTTAAATGTAAAAATCTATTATAATTAAAGAAATAACAAATAATTCAGTATTTAAGTTAAATACTAGACAGAGCCTCAATCCACATGACTTATTTTATTGCACGCATGATACTTCTAGTCTTCTGTTGATTTGATTTACAGTGTCATTATTGACACAAATTATATTTTTTTTATATACTTTTGTTCGTTAGTTTGTAAGAAGCTTTGGAAATTATAATCTGTAAATATATATCAGCTTAATAACAACATTCGTTAAATTCTAACTTTTCCCTAATTTTAGTAGAATTAACAACATCATGTAAAAATAATAAATAATTGTTTTAAAAATTCATTTTTCATCAAAAATCTTTTTGCTTTCAGACCGTATTGCCCATGTTCATTGAAATAAAGCAATTAAAGCTTTTGAAATTAAATAATATTTTTGTTTTATTGAGTTTTGTATGTTACAATTCAGAGACGATTTTCAGGAGGAGGTGGTCCAACTAAAGAAAAAAAAAACATGATTTGGTTTCCTCAAAGCCTTGTGCTTTTAACTAATATAATCACTAATCTTCCCAAAATTAAAATTATAGAGTTTTCATAGAATTAGTTATGGGGGAGGGAGAAATGCATAAGAAAAAAAAAATTGCCATGACTTTAAAAAAGAAAAACATTTATCATGAGTTCCATTATTTGTGAATAGTTTCTGAAAGTTTCATTAAAATCCGACAATTATTTTTATTTTTGCATGATTTTCAAAATTTATGTCTGTCATACAGAAAAAAATGCACTAAAATTTTATGTTATTTTACTAGTTCCGGTGACACAAATAGAAACATGTTTTTTTTAATCAAAATTTAGAATGTTCTAAAAAGAAGGAAAATTTTTAATAGTAATTAAAAAATACTTTGGTCTTTTCTCTTCATAATAACATAAACATTTAGATGCTAAAATTTTCTTTTCGTCAAGTTTGGCATCTTTTTCATCATGCTATGCTCTGGTTTTAGCGATCTCATGAAGATACCTAAAAATACTTACATTGACCTAGGAACATACTCTTTTTATTAAAAAAACACCATCAGCATAATGCAAAAGCCACCAACTTAATAAAATTGCAGTATTATCATCAAAATATTTGTTATTAAGTCTAAAACGTTCGAAATTTTGGTTAAAATCTTGTTTTTGCTTACGTTTTCAGTGTGGCATAATAATTACTATGACATTTTTGTGCTTTTTTTCCGTTGAAAACACATTGATTTGGAAATTCTTGGAAAAGTCAATTGTCCAGTTTTAATGAAATTTTAAGGACTTATTCACAAATGAATTAAATTATGTTTGAAATTTAAAAAAAAAAACTTGGTAAAAAATATTATATATATATAGATATATATGTTACACCCTGCTTACTTAATTTCATGAAATTACAAAAAATACCATTTTATTTCCTGGATTTTTTTTTTTATTTGTTAAAAGTAGGACTCCTTGGGGAATGTAAATCATCTAAAATTTTTTATTCAAAATTTGATTATTCTTACTGAAAATCTGCTTTGAATTGAAAAATAATAAATGTAATAAGATTATTTCATTAGAAAAGCTTTCAATTACTTTTGTAAATAAGTTATATTACACTCTTGTCTGAAGAAATAAGATTTTTCAGATGAATAATGAATTTTTACATGAATTTTTAAAATTTTATTGATAATAATTTATAATAGTTGAAAAATTCTGTATTGGGCTAGTTCCTGAATGTGATATATTAATTAAGTGGAAAAAAAAACTTATGAATTGAAAATCAAAAAGATTACTGAACATAGTCTTACTATTCAAATTTTAAAATAATTGTTTAGTTTTTATTTAATTGGTTCACTTTTTTTTCATCAATTTAAGGCTAAATGTGATATTACTAATGAAAAGGTCACATGTTCTAAGAGCTTTGTCCCTTTACAGAGAGATTAATTTAAGAAAATTTTACAGTATTTTAAATTTTTATTTTTCATAAAGCATCTTCAAAAGTAATTAAAAGTCAATAAATTATTAGATAATTGCAGAAAATATGTTAATTTGTAGAAATTACTAGGTAGTTAAAAGCCACAAAATGTACATTCACTTAGATTTCATAAATTTATGTCAATTCTGGTCATCCATAAGACCTGTCATCACCTTGAAAACTTAGCAAAACTTCAATAAAGATCAAAGATAGGACCCATCACTAAGAAATTATTGTATATTACTTTTCAATGCTATAAGTAAGTAATGTTTATTTCAAATCAGATTAATTTAACTTTAAATTTTCTAATTTTACTCAGATAATATGTCTGAAATATATTTATATTTTGGTGGAGTTTTAAAATCGATAAATTTGTTTGTTTACAAATTTCTTAAAAAAAAGAAAATGTCCGCTTTTAAGAAAATTTCAAGAAACTGAGCAAATATTTAACATTCCGATCTATATAAATCTGAAATACACCAGAATGTTTTACTTGCTGGAAATATTAAATTTAATCCTTTCACTTTCAATTAAAGCTAAAATGAAATCTTCAAGAATAATTTTTCATTGTCAAAAATTCATTCTAAACCTTACATATTAAAAATTTATGCTGAAAAAGTGGCAGTATCTACGTTTATGCATAATTGTACATGTACATTTGAATCTGGCTTGATAAATTTGATAAAATCTACAGTTTTAGAATTATCAATAGCAAAAGTTTGGTTTCATTTGCATCATTGGCAGCAGCCATTACTGGTTTTCTTAGCATACATTTGCTGTGGAAATCTAAACACAGAAGAATGTAGTTAAAAGGTTGTTGTTTTTTTTTTACTGGTTTTGTCTCAGTTACTGTGTAAGAGAAATATTTATGTACACATGCTCAATTGTGAACTGCATGCACAATAATCAAGACAAGTGAATATTACTTATAACCATTCTGCAGCAAATGTAAACTAACAATGCCAGTAATGGCTGCTGCAACATGAATGAATCCAAACTTTTACTATTGATAACCCCAAAATGTTACATATTATCAAATTTATCAAGCCAGATTCATATGAAGCATGTACAATTATGCAGAAATGTAAGTCTTCTGGAATTTTTATTGTGAACTGAGTACAGGTGCTAAACTGCAAATTAACCATATATAAATATATATATATATATATATACACACACACACACACACACAGGTATGTTCAAATCTTCACTAAAAAAAAGAGCATATCCTGATGAAAAAAGCCCCCAAACTTGATTAAACAACTTTTTATCTTCTAAATGTTTATGCTATTATTAAGAGGAAAAACCAAAGTATTTCTTGAACATTTTTAGTCCTTTCTAGCACATCTGAAATTTTAGCTAAAAAATTTTTTTCTTTTTTTTTTTTTGAGTCATCAAGATTGTTCTAAAATCATTCATGGCAGCCATTATTGACAGTTTTCTAAACAAAAGTGAAATTCTCCATTTCAAAATCTTGTAAAATTCAATTATACTTTTTCAAAAGTTATTTTAGAAAATTTAAAGTACCGTAATGTAATTTGAAACAAACATTAATTTTTTAGTAGGAAAACTTTTGTTGGAAATAAGAGAAGCATGTGGTGATTGGTTTTGGAGGTGTGAATTCATGTTTACGTTAATGTATCAACAACATCGGAAATTTATTGGATGGAGGGGCAGAAGTGACAGTTTTGTCAGAAACTTTTTTAATACATTTTTCAGGATATTAAAAAGTTATTGTAAGAATACACAACTTTACAGATTGTAATAAGCTTTCAAATTTAATATCTGTAAAAATGAAACTTTTCACAAGAGCATTTCCAGAGATGCACGGTTTCAAACTTAATTTTAAAATATTTAACAACTCTATCACACTTTCAAAATGAAAAATCATTCTTGATTTTAATTAAAAGCTAAAGTATTAAATTTACTATTTCCAGTAAGAAAAATATTCTGGTGTACTGCAAATGGAAATTATATAGATTGGAATCTTGACTTTTTGGCTGGTTACAGAAAATTTTCTTAGAAGCAGCCATTTCTTAATTTTAAGAGATTTTTAAACAAAACAAATTTAAAAATCTTCCAAAAATAAGATATATATTTGTGACCTGTTATTAGAGTAAAATTAGCAAATTTAATGTTAATTTGATTTGAAATAAACATTACTTACTTAGAGCATAAAAAAATAATATACAAGCATTTCTTAAAAATAGGTCCTGTTTTTCTTTCATGTTATTTGAGTAAAATTGTTGTCTGCATGAGGGAATTGGATGCATATAACTTTCAGGTTAATCTTACTTTTCTAATTTTAATGAATTCATTCATTTATTTTTTTCAGAAAAACCAACTGAAACTACCATTTTCAATTTTTTTGAATGATTTGTAAATAAAATATAATTATTGGTTTTAAAAATCTTGCAAAAATAAAATATATATTTCTGAATTGATATTTGTGGGAAATTAGCAAATTTAAAGTCAAGTTAATCTTTTCTGAATTAAATATTTCTTATAGCATAAAATGTTCTATGTAAGCATTTAAAGAAACATTACATAAGCTTTAGCCCTCTACAATTTCCATGTTGTTCTTAATCTAAATAATTCAATAATTTAAGAATTTTTTTATAGTATTCATATAAATTTCTTAAATTATTGAATTACTTAGAACGACATTGTAGAGGGTTACAGCTTACAGCTTGGCACTGATGAAAATGGAGATTTGTTTTTATTAGGCAGATCATCTCTCGACTCATATGTTTGTGGTGTTGCTGATAAGTCCAAGAAGACGTTCTTAGCGGAGGATCTTCTCTTCTTGAACCTGATGAAAATGATTTTTATTACAAATCAACTATCAGCTCTCATTTTGGAACCATGGTATTGCACTCAATTTGAAAGTTCGGGTTCGACATCTTGCACTGTAAGTATTTTTAGTGCTTTTTGCTTTTATTTTTCTTTCAATACATGTGAAATTATTAAACATTTTGAAGTTCGAATAAATCTTCTTATCAAATTTTTCATACACTTATCTGTTTTCTGAAGTTTAAAAATATTTTTCAAATACTATATAATTTGAGCAGACAATTATGAAAATTATTTCATTTTTATTATTGATTCTATGTTCCAGAGATGCCTGCAGCCGATAATTCTGCAACAGGTAGTATAGGCTATAGACTTTGTCAGTGATATGAGTCCAAGGCAGTGTCTAAAACAAAAAACATTTTTCAAGTTCCATATTTAAATTGTTTTTGAATTGACATTGTTCTGATTTCAATCGCATACATTTTATAAAATATGACATGATGGTGAGGCAATCTTTTTTCACTGCAAAGTGTTTCATTTTTACTGGTGGCAGCTACTGCTGTATTATTGAAATAGTAATTCTATGTATCTCTCATAATACAGACTGCTTTCATATATTATTCACTCCGCTATTAATACATCATTTATGCCTTTTTTTTTCACAGATGATTGGGCTGTACAAAAACCACATTGGTTATTATTGAGAAATAGACATTTCATTTTCCAAAAAAAACACAGAATAAACAGGAAAGATAGGCCATATTCATGTGACATCAGCCTACCTGTTGTGAAGTTAAACATTATAGGCTGGATGGCTACACATACGAAAAAATCATATTCTTGTGAAGTTTGTGGATGTACATTTTCAGTGAAGCCAAATCTGGTCAATCATATATGTACACATACTGGAAAGAAACCATATTTTTGTGAAGTTTGTGGTTCAGTATTTTCACGGAAGTCATATTTAGTGACACACACGCTTACACACACAGATGAGAAAGCATATTCTTGTGATGTTTGTGAATCTGCATTTACACTGAAGCCAGACTTGGTCAAACATATGTGTATTCACACTGAAGAGAAACCATATTCGTGTGAAGTTTGTGGATCTGCATTTTCACATAAGTCAAGTATGGTCACACATATGCGTACACACACTGGAGAGAAACCATATTCTTGTGATGTTTGCGGATCAGTATTTTCATGGAAGTCAAGTATGGTCACACATATGCATACGCACACTGGAGAGAAACCATATTCTTGTGAAGTTTGTGGATCTGCATTTTCAGAGAAATCTAATTTAGTAACACATATGCGTACACACACTGGAGAGAAACCATATTCTTGTGAAGTTTGTGGATCTGCATTTTCACTGAAGCCAAATTTGGTCAAACATATGCGTACGCACACTGGAGAGAAACCATATTCTTGTGAAGTTTGTGGATCTGCATTTTCACTGAAGTCAAATTTGGCGAAACATATGTGTACCCACACTGGAGAGAAACCATATTCTTGTGAAGTTTGCGGATCTGCATTTTCAAAGAAGTCAAATATGGAAACACATATGCGTACACACACTGGAGAGAAACCATATTCTTGTGGTGTTTGTGAATCAGTATTTTCACGGAAGTCATATTTAGTGACACACATGCTCACACACAAAGGTGGGAAACCATATTCTTGTGAAGTTTGTGGATCTGCATTTTCACTGAAGCTAAATTTTGTAAAACATATGCGTACACACACTGGAGAGAAACCATATTCTTGTGAAGTTTGTGGATCTGCATTTTCACAGAAGTCAAATATGGTCACACATATGCGTACACACACAGGTGAGAAACCGTATTCTTGTGATGTTTGTGGATCTTCATTTTCACAGAAGCCAGTCTTAGTCAAACATATGCGTACACATACTGGAGAGAAACCATACTCTTGTGAAGTTTGTGGATCTCCATTTTCACAGAAGTCAATTATGGTCAGACATATGAGTACACACACTGGAGAGAAACCATATTCTTGTGATGTTTGTGGATCGGTATTTTCTCGGAAGTCAAGTATGGTCACACATATGCATATGCACACTGGAGAGAAACCATTTTCTTGTGAAGTTTGTGGATCTACATTTTCTCAGAAGCCAAATTTGGTCAATCACATGCGTACACACACTGGTGAGAAACCATTTTCCTGTCAAGTTTGTGGATCTGCATTTTCAGAGAAGTCTAATTTAGTAACACATATGCGTACACACACTGGAGAGAAACCATATTCTTGTGAAGTTTGTGGATCTGCATTTTCTCAGAAGCGAAATTTGGTCAATCATATGCGTACACACACTGGAGAGAAGCCATATTCTTGCAAAGTTTGTGGATCATCATTTTCAGAAAAATCAATTTTGGTCAAACATATGTGTACACACACAGGAGAAAAACTTTTTTCCTTATGAAGTTTGTGGATCCGCATTTTCACAGAAGTCTAATTTAGTAATACATAAGTGTACACACACTGCAGAAAAACCATATTCTTGTGATGTTTGTGGATCTGCATTTTCAGAGAAGTCTAGTATTGTCAGACATATGCATACACAAACTGGTGACAAATCATATTCTTGTGATCATAATTTTTACAGAACTCATTCAGTGAAACATATGCATACAAACACTTAAGGAAGATAAACGTGTTCTCTCATTAGAGTGAATTGAATGTTGATTCCAGTTTGTATTGGAAAAAAAATACTTTCACCTCCCCAATTTATAGACAGAAGCACACAAATGCACACTTGGATTTTTTCCTCACCAATAAAATAGGTTAATTCTCAGTTTCATATACTCTTCCGTGTCAACCCCAATTCTTTGTTTGTGAACTTTTTACCGTGTTGCATATATTGTTTGCTTTCTTTATGTAATATCTTTTTGTACTGTTCTTTTATTGTTTTTTGCAAAATTGGGCAGTTCTCTCATTTACTTTCATTTTACCATGCCACTCTAAAATATAATTTAATAATCAAAAGATCCTTTGGTCTTTCCTCTTCATGACAAAAAATTTGTTTTTATTACATTTAAGCCATTTCTTTCATTATAGTCTGCTAACTTTTTAGCAAATCAATGGAGGTAACGATGTTAAATGTTTCATAGTGATTGTGTGGATTAATTTTGTCATCAATCAAAATCCCAGTTGATATAATTGGTTGTTTTTAGACTAAAAGATCTTAGTAACAGTTTGTAGACACTGTCAATGTCATGAGAATATTTTATTTAATACACTTATTCTTTTTGTGCTACTAATACTCGACAACATTTTGTTGGGGAGCATCACCGATTAAGTGAACACATCCAATTGTGATTAAGTGTAAATACAGTTTTTAATCATATTTACTGTGTAAGCATTAGGAGGTGATTTTTTTTTATCCTGTGACCCATATTGTTATAGGGTCACCATGAATACTGCAGCCTCATTAGAAGTGGTGTTTCTTGAGCAAGATAGTCTAGTAGAGCCCAACTCTCTCCAGGCTGGCTTTGAATTCAGAGTTTTTACTTCTAGATTGGTTGCCAGTCAAGGCTATAGAATCCAGTATATCCTGCCAACTGGGGGGGATAAGAGAAGGATTCATATCTTTCCCAATGGTATTAGCACGTAAGTGAATGTAATGGATCTCGGTGTCATTCAAACTTGGCTCTCTCAATTGCTATCCATCACTCCACCATGATAAGCTTGGATAATTAATTTTATTTATGATATCAACATTTCAGGACATTTTCTTCACACACAATTTTGTCTTTCTTTCATTTTAACCTGAGGAAGCTAAGGTGAGCATGCATTTTTCTAGCAAAACGTGTTAGTAATATATAAAAGTTATAATGTTTTTCATTTTAGCAATGCAACTGTTAGATTAGCCAAAAGGAAAAATTCTGAATTACTGCCTTTGATTTGATTATATTGCCATAGAATAATATAACTCTTAAATTTGGAATAATTAAGACCACATTGGGGACAATGGTTTGAATTCAGACAGGTAAGAAAATAATAAGAAAATAAAACCAGTGTCATTTAACTAAAAAGGTTACTTCTGCTGCAATATAAAAAGTAAAATTACTTATTCTACTAAGTTTCATTAAAGCATATAGAATAAAAAAGATACATCCATGATGAGAATGTAAGAACATCAAAAGGCATTGTCTCTCTCTTCACATCACCCAGTTGTGTTCTTTAAGCACTACTTGAAGATGTCCTTGTTGGATGGTGCTTCAGAATACACCGAATGCACCTCTGCAGAGGGATAAGACCCCCACCAAATGAAGCATACTGTGTAAGACAATAAACTACATCCAATAGCAAGGCCTCTGATCAGGAGGTTTTAAGGAGCTTGGAACCACCTCTTAATTGCTGGTTTTCCCAAGTCCACCCTCACCCGGGGTGGTAGCACTTATTAGAGCTCCAGCTATGGGCAAATAGTTGACCCCCAAATAGGGGTCAAAACGCTGTGTAGGTGTAAAAATAGGTATTAATACCTTTTTGGAGGAAAAATTATTAACAGCAGTACATTTTTGAAGAAAGTTATTATCAGCAATATAGTTTTGAAGGAAATTATTACAAACAAAATATTACCTGCAATAGATTTTTAAAGAAAAATATTACCAGAAATAGATTTTTAAAGAAAAATATTACCAGAAATATATTTGAAGGGAAAAAACATTACCATAAATGCTCAGTATCTGTCTATATTTCTGGGATGAGCTATTATGTACGCTATTTATACTATTCGGACTATTGTCCTCATCTTTGTCTCCATATTTATTACTTATATATAATTATATGGTGACAAAGTTGAGGACAATAGTTTGAATAATATAAATAGTGTACAGAAATACTCACTTTGAAAGTGTAAAAATAGGTTTTAATACCAGAAATATTTTGTAAAATGCAATATATTTTTGAAAAAAAAAATTATTAGCAGCAATATATTTCTGGAAAAAAACTATTACCAGTCATACTCATTTGAAGAAAAAATATTAGCAAAAACAGGTTTTCTGAAGAAAAAATATTACCAACAACAAAAATTGAAAAAATAAATAACTCATTGAGTTTGATATGCCATAAAAGAAAACAAAACCTGCTTAAGATCAGGGTTCAGAGGGAGAGGCTTTCTTCTGAAGAATTTGCTGGAAGGTGGATGATTGTAGAATGACTGGTGTGCAGGAATGTTGCTGACCTTGAGTAACATCTGGAGCTTTCTAGTTGAAGTACTTCTGGGGAAAAAAACCTGTTTGACCTACCCTGTTAGGCTAATGTAGAAGTTTTTTGTGTCTTTTTTTATTTTACAAAAATTGGTTAACTTAGCTGCGGAATGAATGATCTTTGGCCTCTTTTATTGTTTTCTCCACATCATTTTCCATTTTCATTTCACCTCCCACCCCTTCTTTAGGTGACAAGACTCTGCAGTGATGGGATCATTTTGTGTGATTAATTCTATTTTTATTTTTCCTTTTTATTGGGATCAGATTGACATCATAGACAAAGAACCCCATTGGAAAATTTGTAAACATAAGGAATCAGCACATATGCTAGGCCACAAAAATCTCCTGAGCTGATCAAGCATAGAAATGAATACAATATGTATACAGTAATAAGGAGTGCCAGAGAAAAGTGATAATAACAACAAAAAATTGCAATAGGAGCTCTGGTAAAAATGGTTGCTGACGATATTAGGTTTATAATACCCAGAAATTCATACACAGATGTCCTCAAGGACACATGGCACAGTGGATAAAGGCATTAGTTAGATACAGTGAAAAGGCCCAAAGAGTGTGAGTTCAATACCCAGTTAAAGCTGTGGAGAAATTGGAGAGAGGAATTAACAGGAGATAACTGACATCCATTGAACGTGGAAGTAGAACAGTCTACCCCAGTGAGTGAAATAAAGGGTTCAGTTCAACATTCCAACTACCTGAAGAACGCCAGAGCATACAACAGCCAAAATGTTGTAATAAATATGGCCACAAAGATGAGGACAATAGTCCAAATAATGTAAATTGTGAAAAATGTATTACTTATGTTTTTACTATAAAAATGTATTTTGTTTCTTTGTTGGGGGTCACTATTTGCCTATATTGGGTGGACCTGGGAATAACAGCAATTAACATGTGTTAACCTGCTCTTCAAAAACTTTAAGGCATGGCTGCTGGATGTAGTTTATTGACATACCCAGGAATACGTTCTATCTGAACTGAAAAGCATAAAGGGAAAAAAGCTTGCATCAAATTTGTCGATTTTACTTAATAGAGCACATCCTAAGATAATGAATTAAAAAAGCAATTACACACTAATTTATGTGAACTGCATTTTCAACTTGAAGACATGAGGTGAGAAATATGAACATTTGATAAGAAAACTGATACCACAATTACTTTTAGCCTTAAGAATGCACTTCTTCGTGTAGGTGCAATCCGTAGAAATTTACGAAACTATCCCTCCTATTTATCTTTACTAACCCCCCCCCCACACACACACACACACGCACCTCTAGAGAGTCATCAGAAAAATTAATTTAGAGAATTTTGCCCTAAAAAGATGACTTGGTGACTTGGAAAAATTTCCAAATCAAAAAATAAATCAATCTATTATAATTGAACTTGATTTTGCATTACATGTGTTCTGTAGTGATGTGCTATAGGGGAGTATGAAATTACTGATCATGTAAGTCATACAATTATGACAACAGCAATGAGTCTTCAACAAGTGCTTTTTATTAGGTTAAATAAATGTCTTATAGCTGAGAATTTATTTGACAATTAAATATATGATAATTGGTTTAGAAAAGATAGCCTTTAGAGTAATAAATGTCACAACATAATAATGCAATCAATAAGAATGCTACATCTTTCTTTTCTAGTTCTGCAAAACTTTCAATGCTGTCTCCACATCCAGTTAATTTTAGACCCCTTTTCTTCATATTCAATTCATTTCATAAACTAAAATGCATTAGAAACAACTGGCTTGGTTAAAAAGATAGAATTAAATACATGATGTTCCCAAAATTTTGTCATAATGGAAATCATGATTTAGATAATATCCAAAGTGTCCCATTTTGTAATTTACAGAAGCCTCATGTTCTGGAATCTCAGCCAATTTTGAAATATTGCTATAAATTGACATCAGAGCCTCTTTCTCTCACTAGCTTTGAAAGGCAAAATGTTTCATTAGTTTTGCAGATTTTTAACTAATTCACTATTCAAAGATTGCTGACCTTAGGCAAAAAAAAGAAATGTTTGCCTCGCTTTGCAGAATACATAAACATATTTTATACTTGGTGAACAATAATGAATGTAAAAACACTATATAAAAGATGGCAGCTTAACAGTAAATATGCTAATCCACTTAAAGTAAATGATGACAATTATATATTTCTCAATGTATTCTGCAACTGGTTAGAATCTTGGAATAGCATTCTTGGAAATAATAGGAAGTTAAAAAATGAAACCTTCACAGCTTTACTTTACAACTCATGCAATTCCAGAACTGACCACATATTGCATGGAAGAATTTAAAATGATGCATATATTACCTGGTAAATTTAAACACATCACCTTGAGGATAGATTTGGCCAGTATTAGCAACTTGGCACAGATCAATATAATACATCAAGTGTTTGAGTGTGTAAAAAAAAAAAAAAATCAGATGTCAGTTTTAAAACTGAGCCAGTTAATAATTAAAGTATTGATTTAAAGAATTTAAAAACTAACTGAAATGAAGTGGCAGAGAAACAAAATTTACATATTTATAAATTTAACAGATGACGATGTTAATGATTTCAGAGACGTTCTTGTTATATTATACATAGCCGGTTATTGCTGTTATATAACACTTTCCCTGGGAGGCTGACCAGTCTGCTTGGTATTTGCTATTGGTATCAATCACTTCAATCCAAGCATTGCCTTACCCCACATTGTTTTTTATTTAGATCATAAGGCCGACAAGATTAAATTGTCAACAGTAATCATTGAACTAGTTTGGACCAGACAAAGTAAAGGCGCAAGTCACAAGATAAGTTGTAAGAATAAATAATATTTTGTATGATGTTATACAGAACTGGCAATACAAATTTTGTTTCCCATGCAGGATTATAGATTCTTCATACAGCCATATCTTGACATGCATAGTCAGTCAACCCTTCCTTCAATGAAATATTTTGTGTCACTTTATTCATCGTGACTAAGTCTAGACAATTTCTCTGGAACATCAATCGAAATCGGAGGCTTTCTTCAATGGCAAGAAGTCACATGGAACGGTTGTCTCTCACTCTTCTCCTGGTCCCCTCTATTTGCCTCTGCAAGTGCTCTGCTTTTTATGGGCTTTGCTTCCTGTTAGGAGTCTTCAAGTTTTTCCAATTCTCTGGCTCAGTCAGTTTTGTGCCATACGTGATACACTCTTAGGCGATCATGTATCTTTTGATAACTGACTGACCAGGCAGATTTTTTCCTGCGATAGGTTGCCATTACTTTCTGTGGTAGACCAGTTGCCGTCCAAGGCTATAGAACCTGGTCTCTCTTGCTATTTACCCATAACTGGGGGGAGAAGAAGAGGATTCATACCTTTCCCAAGGGTATTAGCATGTAAGTGTAATGGATTTAACTGGAATTCTAACTCAGCTCTGCCGTGCTGCCATGCATTAATCTAGCATGCCTCTAATTAGTTAAAACACCACCTTTCTGTACTGACGTATCGATATACTCATTATCGAGAAGGTATTTGGTCAACCTCGATGCCAAAACTGCGAAAAATATCTTTCCTTCTACATTGAGAAGCGAAATTGGCCGAAATTGACTGATGTCCCTGGAATTCTTTTCTTTTGGGTATGTACACCCCATCCGCTATCATCCACTGTTGGCTGATATGGTAATTTTTCCATGCTAATTTTAAGTTAGTATGTAACCATTTAAGAAGAGTGGGACATTTTTTGTACAGAAGGAAAGGTATTCCGTTAGGGCCAGGTGCAGATTTATTCCTACTTTTGTCGACTATGTGTTTTATTTCTTCGCGTGTGGGTGGTTTCATATCAAACTTCACTTTAGGAACGGCTGGCCAAAATAAGTTGCTATTATGATCTAGAGGAATATGTCGTTTAGGATCAGAGTACATACCTCTTAAATGTTCCACGAGAACATTTTCCTCTATTTTAAGTACACCTGATCTTGGTTGATCAAATATATTCCTCGCATATTTGTACGGTTCCTGGAAGAAACGCTCTTGGTCTTTCCTTCGTTTCACTCGTCTCTTTCTCAAATTTTCAGCTCTGCTAAGAGCGTTGTATTTCTCTTTAAGGTCCTGCCAGATTTTAAGCAAGCCGTCTTTCTCGTCAAAATTTGCGAAACGGTTTTTGTCGTTTTAGATTTCTTTTTTTGTTTCTCAAATCTTGCATTAACCGTTGACGCCTGTTCTTTTTGGGTGGTGGCTTATCATTTTCCTCCTTCACGCCGTAGATTTCCTTACAAACCCTGTATATTATTTTACTACTTTCGTTCAAACGTTCGTGATATTTCTTTCTTCCCAGATCTTTACGTAATGTCTTGCTAATGATGTTGTCTAGCATACACCACGCTTCCGAGTTCGATGCTGGTGGAAATTTGATTCTTGGCAGTTTGGGTTGCGTCCCATCCTTTGATTCAACAGCTTGGATATCCTCAGCACTGTGGTATGCATCCTGGCATTGGTTTTCCGACGTCTTATCTGTGTTGACAGAGCGCTGCTTCTGAACCGTTTTCAGAGAAGCACAACCCATTTTTGTAAGGTGAATCTTCGCTCCCTTTTGGGACCTGAATTTCCGACCGCAAACACATGGGAAGTCCGTGCACTTTTCTAAATCCATGGTTTGTTTTTCATTCCGGGTTCGTTGCCGATTATTCCGTTTGTATTCATCATCCTCCCTCCCTTTCGGTGAATCCTGAGGGTATTTCCTTTTATAGTCCTTTTTAGCATTACTTTAATGAACTCTGGGTTGCTGACCCGGTGAGATCATCTGGTCTTTCCCAGCGTCCCCTGTCTTTCCAGGTGTCTGTTAGTCTGTTCCTAACCGCCATTCAGTCTATTCCTGAAAGCCAACGGACTAGCCATGAGTTTGAAGAACTAAATAAATAGAAGCATACAAATCGATTCAAGGCAGTCAGAATTTCATCCTAGAGAAATGCCAAACTAATCCACGCCAGTCAAAATCGTAACCAGCTACGTTTTTGCCGCGCAAACTTTCTTTAACTCAACACATGCAGCATTTCGCTCTACCAGGAACAATTTCTTACAATACTAAAAAAAGTGATAATAACTCACTATTATTAACAAGTATTCGTAAACATTCAATCAAACATTAAAACAAAAAGGTACACAACTCATACTAGTTTTGTACAATAATTCAAACAAACACACGCATACGCACTAACTGAATTGCCACAAAAAAGACATTTTTCTACGTGAACATTCACCTAATTTCACACACAAATCTTAATAACAGCTCCATACACATTCAAACTTGACATAAATATCCTACATAATTCTATTCAACCATTCACACTTATTCAACAACCTTTGATTCATTTGTGTATTTTTATTCTATATAAATCTGTTATTGTTATACCGGTTTTTTAGCTGCATGATCTGTCTTCGATATTCATCTTTCTATATTTGTTGTGGACGAATGTTTAAGAACACCAACATCATTGACCCGATCGATAAAATAACCTTCTGATACCAGTCTGCAACAAAACAAGGACATATCAACTAACAGGCTTCAACCCGACGTTTCAAATGGAACAAAAATAATTTTAAAAAAGTCTTCTACAGGGTATTTTTGCGTATTTACACTGGTGTAGAAGGTATTTATCCAAGGTCCTGATAGCATCTTCCCTGTGATTACCATCACTTGCATCTCCACGATAGCGTCTTCGATAAATAGCTGCTGCAACGTAGCAATCATTTTATTTGTGAGTTCAATCTCTGGGCAGCATAGTGCAAACTTGGATTCAGTAGAAACAGCATGAGCAATAGCTGAGCAGTAAGATCAACATGAGACATCCTCAGACATGGACAGCAGAACAAGAACAATTAATAATTTATTTTACACCTAATTACAATTCAATTAAAAATCTGTACTTTTTTGAGAATTATGATAAAACCAGGTTATTACAATGACAAAAGTCGTTTTCTTTTTTAAACTGTATCAATCAATAAATTTAAAACAAAAACAATTCAGTTAAGAAACTTTATTTTTGACAATTATGAAAGGAAAAAAATTATAAATTGACTGAAGAAAACTTTAAAAAATTACATATAAAAATTCAATACAAAACCAATTCACTTAAGAAAAGCTTTTAATTGCTTTTATAAATAAGCTATATTGTAGACACTATTGTTTTAAGAAAACATTTTTGATGAATAATGAACTTTTACAAGAATTGTTTTTATTTTTAAAAACACTGAATTAGAATAAATCATAAATCTTCGAATCATTTAAATTTCTACATTACTTTTTCCCGGTTAGGTGACATTGTTATTAAATATAAGCTTTATAATTTAGTAGTCATAAAGCAAAAGCTTTGTAAAAATCATCAACTGAAATTCAGTGTGTTCCAATGCTTGTAAAACAAAAGGATTTAACAGTTAAGTAAAAAGAATGGTGGAGGGAGAGCCTCTCTCTCTCATTAGAAAGAATTTGATTGAAATTGAGGAGTTGTAGTAAAGATCAAAGAGGGAGAATTTTTTATTGCCTAGCGACCCACGGCAGCCAGATGACAAATTTTCAGAATCTCAGTTGAGAGGAAAAGAAATTGACGAATTTCGCTGGCCAACCAGAAAATAAGAAAAATTAGAAAATCTTGTTAAAAATATGTTTTTTACACGTGTTAAACTTGCTTTGCCACACACACACTAACTTAATTACATGCAATTTTGAGAAATTACATTTTTATCCGAAATTTTCTTTTCAATTAAAAAACAAAAAGCAGGAATTTTGGGGGAATATAAATCATCATTTTCTCTCAAGCTACAACTTATTTCCCGGAAATCTGCTATAAACGTAAAATTTTTTAAAAATACAATAAATCTATAACATTATTTAATTAGGAAGGCTTTTTAATTGCTTTTTTTTTATAAATAAGATTTATTAAAGACATTATTATTTATTACTGTCTTACGAAAAAAATTTTTACTAATTTTTTTTTTTTTTGAAGCAGGGTTAGGGTTCCTAACACTTGGAAAAATATTTGGTTTTAAAAGGTTGATTAATTTTGTTATTTTTTGCTTTCTAAATTTTATGAAAAATCAGAAAAAAACAGATTGAAGAACTGGCAACACAATGTTCTGCCACGTTGTCTGTACCCGGACTGTTTTTGAGCAAGAAACAAATTTTTCTTTTACACCGGTTACTCTAATTCGTGATTCAGTTTAAAAAAAAAAAACTACATGTATTCAGTTTTCAAATCCTTTTTAAATTGCAATTTCATTGATAAAAGTAAGTTTTATTGATTATGAAATCTTCCCGAGGTTTTGAAAGAAATATCAAGTCCAACAAAAACTTAATTTCGTTTGTTTTTCTATGAAAAAGTTTTGGATTCACCCTAAGGTAAGTTTTTAGACGATCTACTCACTGTCACGGACTTGCTAAAAAAAGATTTCAAAGCATTTAAATAATCTTCTTTGAACTGAAATTTCGGTTTTATTTGAAAGTTAATAAAAGTAAAAATGATGTGAATTAAAAGAAATATTTCTTTTCGTCTATAAAAAGAAAGTTTTTAAGCCTTTTTAAAACCTTGACACGTTTTTTTTTCTCGTCGGGTAATTTGCTTTTTAAGCCCCTCGTTAAAAATATGTAATAAAAATTTCCCAATATTTAGGTGTAAATGTACATGCGTAATTCGAAAATAACAAAGAAATTTTGATAAAATCTACTGTTTAAAAGTTATCGACAATAAAACTTCGGACTCATTCGCGTTACGGCACGGCGTCCATTACTGGCGTTGTTTGCATACATTCGCTGCTCTTTAGATTTGCGCGGAAGATTACATTGTTAACGGCCTTTTTACGGTTTTTACTTGACTCAGTTAATGCGTTGTTGAGGATTCATTGCGTGCGCAATAATCAAGACTATTCCGCAGCAAATATATGCAAACAAGGCTAGTAACGGCTGCCGCGACACAAATGAGTCCGAACTTTTAAATGAAAATGTTATTAGAAACTGAGTGCGAGTCCTAAACTGCAAGTTACCCATTGAATTTGCTTATCCAAGTCGAATTTAACACAATACTAGGTGAGGTTATCTTATTTAAATTATTACTTGTTATTCCAAGTTTTTGTTTCAATTCAAAAAACTTGAAAATGCGAAAAATGTATTAAAAACGCTTTCGCCAAAACTATGGATGCACGGTTCAAAAATAAGTCACGTGTTTTAAAAGAAAGTCTTTAAGAAAGTGATTTGCTTAACTTCTGCATGTATCAAATTCTCTGACCATCATCAAAATTTTAAATTTTCTTTTTTATATCCTATTTCACTAAATATTTTAATTTCATTTTTTAAATATTTTTTTTTCAGTGAAAGACATACTATAATTATTAATTATTTAGATTCAATTTTAGAAATAGAAACAGTGCAGGCAATGGACATAGCTTACTATAAAAAAGTACCAAAAAATCAATGAAATATTAGACTTTTGAAAGTATTTAATTTTTTTAAATTATTTTATAGTTAAATAAGCTGATTCACTTAAAATTAAAAAAAACTGTCACTTCTGTCCAATAAATTGCCATGACATTAGTTGTCGATACATTGATGCAAACATCAATTCACACCACCAAAACAAATCACCATGGTTAGACATGATTCTCTTATTTTCAACTAAATTCCAGAGGCAAAAAGAAGCTACTACTACTGCTCTGCGCTCATATTCCATCTTGGAAAACGGTAGAGAGAAAAACGTTAGTTAGTTGTCAAACTGTTGGGTCTCTGCATATACAACTTTTGTTTTTATTGCCTATTTCGTTTTCTTTTTGTCAAGTGTCGGATTTTTCTGCAACACCCTGTAGTGAAGACACCTAATTTTGGCCATCTGCCAGCAATGTAATTCTCTGTATTAAAAACAATCTTTTAAACAAAAAATCCTTTCCTGAAACTTTATTTATGGAATATTATCTGATTTGAAACAAATACACTTTTTTACTTACCTTTACTTGCAAATATTGCAGAAGTGCATTTAACATGTAAGTAGGGATTTCAGGCATTGGCAGTTTGACAGCTGGAACTTATCTAATTTTTTCAATTGTACTATGCTTTTCCATTTATGATTAAAAGATAGTGTTTTTAGAACAATATCTGCTAAACAGTACAAATTAATAGAGAAATTTAAAAGATTTTTATATTTATTTTTGGAAAATCTTGCTAAAGATTTTTTTCTTTTCCTCCTGTGCCCAACTTAATTTCATGAAATTTTGAGAAATTAAATTTTCATCCATTAAAAGAAGGAATCCTTGTATAATATAAATCATAATTTCATTTTTTGAAACTACAATTCATTTCCCAAAAATCAGCTGCAAAGCATAAAATAAAAAATGCATTAAAACTACAACATTATTTAATGAGAAAAACTTTTAATTGCTTTTATACTTAAGATTTATTGCAGACACTATTGTCTGAAAAAAAAACTTTTCAGGGCATAATAAATTTTACATGAATTGTTTTTATCTAATTTTTTAAAAAAATGTGAATAAAAAAATTAAATCTTAAAAATTCTGTATCACTTTCATCCAGTTTGGTGATATTGTTATTAAGTGAAAACTATATTTACTAATCAAAAATTGAAAAACTCAAACAAATCATTTTGCACCAAGATTTTCAAAATAATTTTTTATTTATATTAAATGTTATATAAATTCCCTTTTTTTTTTTTTTTTTTTTTTTTAATTATACATGACATTATCAAAAAATAAGTGATTGACTAAAATTTTAAAGTTTCATCCCAAAATTAAAATACAGAGAATATTTTCCAATATTTTTAAGATTACTGAGTTCTTAAAAAAGGATATAAAAGCAGATCACTTGTCATTTTCTTAAATTATGTTTTAACAGATAAAGTCTCCATAGAAATATGTCAACACCTTTCCTTTCACTTTCATTATGTGAATGATGTGTGATAAGATCATAAGTACATAATCATCACTACTGTCTCTTTTGAAAATCCATTTCTCTCTTATTTTCAACTTAAACAATATTTTACTTTCAATCATAAAATACTTTAAATCAGCTTATATTTCTAATAAAGTTTCAGAAAAGTATAATTTTGAAAATTTTGAAAACCAAAATTTAACCTTTGTTTATAAATGTGTCAAGATGTGAAAATGTCCAATTTCAATTGACAGCAACTAAAAAGATTCAATTTCCATCAATGTGATTTCTCTTTGAAATGCACCAAGTATTTTGCCTATTGGAAATAGTGAATTTAATCATTTAGCTTTCAATTAAATCTAAAAAGAAAGCTTCAAGAATTCTTTTCATTTTTAAAAACTTTTAAACATTGAAAAATTAGTGGAAGATACCTACATAAAAGTAATGTTTATTTTTACTTGAAACTTAACAAAATGAAAATAAATGTCATTTATTTCAACCTGATAGACTTAGGTTTTAGGTCAAAAAAAAAAAAGTGTATAAAAATAAAAGATATATGGAACACCAACAATGAAATAATCTAAAAATTGGTATTTATGTTTAAAAATATATTTAACTTTATATAACCAATAATAATTTCAGAATGTCTTTTGTAGCATATGATTTTATGAATAATTTTATTTTTAAATTGTGAATTTAATAAATTTCTTTATTGCTTTAATTCTCTTGCCAGTTTGAATATCTAATGGCACCCAAAGTTTTTTACTTATTCTGAATTTAAGAGTTATTGAATTATCATTTTATGTTCAAGTACTCAAAGGTAATAATGCAGAATTATTTCCTTTTTGAACATCCATACAAAAATAATCAAACCTTTTCTAAAATGAAAAAAGGGGCACACTCAAAAATAGATTAAAGTTATATTTCTGATTCATAATTCATGTCTTTATTTCATTACAAGTTATTTTTCTGTTTAAATATTAAGAGAAATTTTTTTTCTCTTCAGTCTGAAAAAAAATTACATGTTTTGTTAAATTATGGAAGCACTAACATTTAGATTTTTAATTGAATTATTTTTTGTGGGATTCAGGATACATTTTCTGCATTTTTAAACTTGATATTGCATAATTTTGTTTTCTTAATAAATAATTTTTTTACAAGAATTGTTATTTTTTAAAGATTTAATTAGAATAATTGATATACTTTTAAAATTCTGTATTTGTAGCTGTCAAGGGATATTAAATTAAAATTGTATTAATCATGAATAGAAA
The DNA here is from genome assembly GCA_903632075.3 of Acanthosepion pharaonis. Classification (NCBI taxonomy): domain Eukaryota; kingdom Metazoa; phylum Mollusca; class Cephalopoda; order Sepiida; family Sepiidae; genus Acanthosepion; species Acanthosepion pharaonis. The sequence goes on along the minus strand of CAHIKZ030005260.1, from coordinate 932,727 downwards.
ACTCATTACAATCCAATGACCATCATTATTTTAAAAAGGATTTTGAATATGTATCAATCTATTAGTTTGTCCATACTGATAAATCTGTTGAGACAACATATTTTGCTATTTTAAACTATTTACATTATTCAGACTGTTTGTTGCCTTCATCTTTGTTGGCACATTGACGATGTTTCAACCATTGTACACTCCAACCTCCTTCAGGTGATTGGAATTTCAAACCAATTGCACATGAAAATAGCAACAAAGATGAGGACAACAAACCAAATGTAAATATTGTAAATAATTTCTCAAAAATATAGACAAACCTAATTCTATTAAAAATAAAATATACTTTTCTGAAATGTTAAGAAAAATTAGAGGTTTTCAAGTTTAACTAATCTGAATTGTAACAAATATTACTTTTGTGTTATGTTTTAAAAAACATAACACAAAAGTATATTTTTTAACTTTAAGATCTTGTTTTTTTTTTTTGGTTGTGTTGAGTGATTTATTGACAACCTGATGTTTAGGAAATTTGAATGACGGGATTGACCTGAAAGAAATTACTTGATGAATACAACATGAACACCTTATTGTTTGTAAAATAATTTGGACTGTTGAGTTTTAATGAGCATTTCCATTTCAGATTAATATATAATTTGATTTTCTAACAATATCCCTTGGACTTGCAAATTAATACAGTGTTTTAAAAGATTTTCAAGTTGATAAATTATCGTAAGGAATTTTTTATAGAAAACAAAAACAATTTTTATCGAGAAAATGTTTTTTTTATAGTGACTATTATATGTTATAAAATCAATCAAATGTTTCCAATTAAAAAATCATTTTTTTTTTATTATTTAAAGATTCAGGGCAGTTTAAGCATTTTGTTTAACAAAAAATACGATGCTTTAAATTTTAAACTAAACATTTAAACTAAACTTTGTTAAATAAAAAAAAAACTACTGTTTTAAAGGTTTAGAGAAAATAATTGAGTATTGAACATTTTTTTTTTATTATAGCCCTTTTTTATTCTATCAAAGGGCTGATGTTATTTTCTGCAGTTGGAAATCTATTTAACGGAAAAATATGATGCTTTAAATTTCAGATTAAGCATGTTTTGATATTAATTTTTGTGTCTTGACCTTGTTTTAATACAAAGTTAATCAATAAGTGTTGAACATTTTTATACTAATTGTCTTACATCTCCAAGTAATGCAAATGTATAGATTCTACAATTACTTTAGCTTACAGAAGAAAGTCTTTCAGTGATAATTGTTGTTAATATATTTAAATTTAAGCTACAAAATGAAAATGTTATTGATCATGTAACAGAGACATGAATATATTTACCTGTAGCTAAGTAGATAGATTTGTATCATGGAATGGTCATTTGTCATTCTAATCTTAAAATATATTAAAAGTGTAATGAGAAAAATGAACATTAATCTGTTATATGTTTATCATAATAATCTGATGTATGCATAACTGATTATGATTAACAGTTACTTGCATACTCTACACACAGACTTCAGGATTTGATACTGCTCTGTTTATACTTGTTTGGTTAAGTCAGAATGTTATAATAAGAGTAGCTATTGAATTAAAAAATGCTGATGCGGTAGCCATGACTTAAATAGTCCAAAATCAACATTGATCAAACCCCAAAACACCAGAATATATTAACAATTGTGTCATATGCTCAATGGCAGAGGAATAATACAAAATCACGAGGTTCACTGTTCATTTTCTATGTATAATAGTTATGACATATTTTAGATATTTGAGAGGTTTCCAGTGGTTTTCCTTCTCCGTGTATAATAAGTGGTTAGTAATTAATGAATGAGGGTTACCAATTAAATGATAACACAAGACTTGAATCTTTGTTAATTTACATTTTATTTGTGCCAATATTTCATCACTTACTCTCAGCCACTCTCTGGTATGCAGACCTTTTTTCATCCCACATCCAAAATCTGGCATGCAGATATGATATTCTCTCTTTGCTGTATATCTACCTCTACAATATTCATGTTTTCTTGCCTTCTGTACTGAATCCAGATGTGAGGTGACATCCTCATTTCTGCACAATGGCCATGAGTAACCTTACATCAACTACAGCACCTGCCTTCATTCGATGACCAGCTGTACAAAGTGTTGCATATATCTGGCATAATAGCATACATGCTTTTGAATTCAAAGTTTTTCTTTTCCTAGTCTTGAACTCAGCTTGCTGATTTTATTTTTCTGTTCCATTTCCTATTCCAACATCCATACATCCATTCTCACTGATACAAAATAAACTGTATCATATGTTAGATTTAAACTCTAATTGATCAGACATTTTTCTGTTTGTTCAACAGATAGTATAATGATGCATTCTTTTTGATTTTGCAAGTAGCTTTGAGAAAATATTTGTAAATGCATTTTTTATAAACCTGTTTCATAACTCTATATTATGTGTTTTTTTAATGCAATACTCAGTCAGTATATTTTTTTTTTTTCAGTTTCCATTTTTGAGAGTTTCTGAAACCATGGTGAACAGTCATGAGAAAGAAGGCATTCTCACACTGTGAACTTTGTGGATTGGTAGTTAAGTCCACACACAAGAAACACAACAGAACACACATAGAGGATAAACAACATTGTATGAAATCTGTGGTCTTAGATTTTCAGTGAATTTAAATCTCAAAATGAACAGGAAAATTAACACAGGCAAAAACTTTTACACTGTGAAATCTGTGAAGTAACATTTTCCATTAAATCAACTCTCAAAAGCCACACTGGAGAGAAATCATTCCACTGTGAAATCTGTGGATATAAGTGTTCTCGAAATTCACATCTCAAAACACACATGTTAACACACACTGGAGAGAAACCATTCCACTGTGAAATTTGTGGATATAAGTTTTCCCAAAATTCAAATCTCAAAAAACATATGTTGACACACACTGGAGAGAAACCATTCCACTGTGAAATCTGTGGATATAATTTTTCCCTTAATTCTTCTCTCAAAAGACATATGTTGACACACACTGGAGAGAAAAACCATTCCACTGTAAATCTGTGGATTAAAATTTTCCCAGACTGGACATCTCAAAAGACATATGTTAACACACACTGGAGAGAAACCATTCCACTGTGAAATCTGTGGATATAAGTTTTCCTGAAATTCAGTCTCAAAACACACATGTCAACACACACTGAGAGAAAACCATTCCACTGTGAAATTTGTGGATATAAGTTTTCCCAAAATTCACATCTCAAAAACATATGTGGACACACACTGGAGAGAAACCATTCCCCTGTGAAATCTGTGGATTGAAATTTTCCCAAATTCATATCTCAAAAAACATATGTTAACCCACACTGGAGAGAAACCATTCCACTGTGAAATCTGTGGATTTAAATGTTCCAGAAATTCAAGACTCTCAAACACATATGTTGACACACACTGGAGAAAACGATTCCACTGTGAAATCTGTGGATATAAGTTTTCCTGAATTCACATCTCAAAACACATATGATGACACACACAAGAGAGAAACCATTCCACTGTGAAATTTGTGGATATAATTTTTCTCGAAATTCACATCTCAAAACACACATGTTCATACATACTGGAGAGAAACCCTTCCACTGTGAAATATGTGGATTGAAATTTTCCCTGAATGGAAATCTCAAAAGACATATGGTAACACACACTGGAGAGAAACCCTGCCATTGTGAAATCTGTGGATATAAATTTTCCCACAATTCAAGTCTCAAAACACATATGTTGACACACACTGGAGAGAAACCATTCCACTGTGAAATTTGTCGAATGAAATTTTCCCAGAATGGAAATCTCAAAAAACACATGTTAAGACACACTTAAGAAATGCTTCCATTGTAAATTTGTGGATATAAATTTTCCCAAAATTCATATCTCAAAAACACATGTTAAACATACTTTTGATAAACCATTAGATATCTGTTCATTTAAATTCTCATGAAATTCACATCTGAAAAATATGTTACCTCACACTGGAAATGTAAATGCTAGTGACACAAACACAAAATAAAAATCTTATTTCAACTGAGAGCTATACAAATAATATCAAAATCATTTTAGAAATTTTCCCAATATATATTGGTTCACTTTAGAAAATCTTCTTCTTTTGATAATGGACAGCTGCCCATTAAAATGTTGCTTTTTTAAATCTCTAATCAAGTGGAAAATTCAATGAAGATGTATTCATTTTATTTCAGGTAAACCTTTTCTTGGTTTTATCCAGTCATCAGGTAATAATTGTAAAGCATGTTGATATATTCCACGTATATTCATAAGTATTTCGGTGACTGGGTATATTTAGCTAGATGGAGATACCATTGCCACTAATGTCTTACCATGGTTTGGAAGGTATTTTTTTACACAGTGTATAATGAAACAAGTTTTGACATCATTTTTTAGTATGTATAGATTCTGAAATTACCCTATTTGTGGGTATGTATTTGTAATGGTTTTAATTTTAACAAGAAGTGCACTCATTCAAACTTTATCTGCATTATTCATGTATTTCATCCATTGTGTATAATTAATCAAATTTCAGTAGAATCTTCTTTGATTTTCAGTTAATCATTTTCCTGTTTAAAGAGGATATGACAACAATAGCACAAAATTCAACCACACTGATAATCAAAGTTGCATGCAGAGGATGTAAAAAAATATTTTATTTGACAAATGAAGACACCTACATACAGAACACTAAAATTTTGATATGTTGGATGGTGATAGTAGGAATCAAAAACCATTTTGGCCATCATTTATTCATATTTTTTCCAATTTGATGTCAGCTAATCTGGGCTAAAATATTTATCAAGACATACTGTTTAAACATAAAATGAACAGAATTTTGCAAAAAAATGTGCATCCTCCTTTCATATTATGACGAATTTGCATTCCAAAAAATGTAAATATCCATCCCATCCATTATTATATAGACCTCATTCTCAGTAATTCCAGAAATTTCTAATTAGATTGTAGACATTAAGTTTATAAGTCAACATCAGTGAATGAATTTTGGGGACTTATAAAATTAATGTCTCAATTTCAGGATCCTTTTTTATCAGAGTTCATATTTTGCAATTTTTTCAACAAATTTATAGTCCTAGAATAATGGTTTTAAATAAAACCACCTTTCCATTATGGATAACATGACTAAAACAATACTGAATACTAACATGTAAAAACTAAGAAATATAAATTTTAATTTATTTTCTCCAAGATCATTTTTAAAACTGTAAATGAGGGAAATAGAAAAATCAGGCATTTTAACATATAGTTTGAAAGGTAGATCACTGCCCTTGTGGGATGAGTTTGAAATAATAGAGAACATCACTGAAAAACATGAAAACTTAAGGAATCAGCACATATGCTATCACAAAAATCACTTAAGCCAATTTAAATACAATGTAGGAACCAGTAATATGAATTAATAGAAAAAAACTCTAATAATAACAAAATTGCTATATGAGCTCTGGTTAAAAAACAAAAGGATTATTGAGTTTTTTACAAGTTCCATAAATTCCTACACTAATGTTCCTCAAGGAAACATACCTAGTGGATAAAATCATTGTTTGGATCCAGTGACTTAACCCAAAGAGTTGTGAGTTTTGATATGTTGTGTTAAAGGGATAACTGAGACATCCAGAAGATGCAAATACATGGTACTAGAACAATCTACTTTTGGTGGACAAAATAAAGAGTTCAGTTCAAAATTCCCCTTTGGATCTTAAAAAGCTGGTTTTTCCAATGTTTTTCAATGTTTCTGAATGTACCAATGTAGATGAGGACAACTGTGTATATAATGTAAATAAAGTGTTTGATTTTTTTTATACAGAAGTTCTTTATTGATTCACTTCTTTTTATGTTTTTTCAAATTTTTTTGTAAAATTCAGATATTTTTTCAAAAAAAAAAAAAAAATTGAAGTCATTGGTTGCAGTTGAATATTTTATGACAGTGTAGTGCCTAACAGCTTTCTGATGGGTGAAAAATGGTATACAATTCAAGTATAATCCTCCTAGGGCACATATGTCTGTATATCTCATCACTTGTTTTATATCTTCTGCACAGCTGAATATTTTATGACATCAAACAGGTAAAAATAAAATAAATTAATTAAACTCAAATAAAATATAATTTAATTCTTTAATTTTTCTCATGAAAATAAAAATTTGCCATTTCATGAAAGCTGATCAAATAAAAAATTATATTTTGATCTTAATATTTTGTTTATAACGTGTCAAATTTCATTTATTTTTTAATTATAAAAATTAAACCAATTTCTATTTTCCATCGTCACTATTTTTTATTAATTGATTTTAAAATTAAACCAAAAAAAAAACAGGTTGAATGCAATTTTCTGCCATATTGTTTTAGATGAGCTACTGTCACAGACTTAAAACTTATTCCACATGTGTACAAATATGGCACAAGGTCAACAATTGGGGATGGGAAAGGCATGTCTTCATCTGACTTATACTAAAATTACAGAAATTTTAAAATTTATGTATTTAACACACTCTCATAAGTTTGGGGACACCAAATACATTCTAAACTGCCACTTATGATTAGTTAGCATAATATAATCGACATTACAATTGGTTCTCTGAAACGGAAATTACTTTTGAGTCAAATGAATGTATGAAATGCACTAGATAGTCATTTGTTTTGGTATGGAGTTATTTGCTGAATTATGTGTCCCAGAGGGATGTGGAGGAGAATGATCCTGGTGATTGTTACATGGTGGAGGCAGAGAGATTGTATTAGATGCGTTGGACGTGGAGCCACTCGTCGGATATGTGCATGGTGAATCCAGATTGTATCACCATCATCGTTTTGCACCTGACACATCATATTGTTCGTTTTTATAATGGTGTAATTTCCTATCCAGGGCAGATGAGAGGATTGGGCAACAGTTGAGTGTGGCCGATGAAGTAAAACCTTGTCGCCTACTTGTATTGGGTATGTGAGGCGATTTAAGTTAGTCTCAAGTTTGTGGTCAGCTTCATCGTTGGCCAGGATGACGTGGTGGTGAACCTGCTTTAGCAGGGCATTAATTTGCATTCCATATGCTCCAGGATCGTCGCTTGTGATTTCTTTTCTGTGTAGTGTAGGTAGGCCGATGTTGGGGTGACGGCCGGTAATGGCATAGTGCGGGGAGACACCTGTGGCGCTGTTGGTCGTCAGGATCGATATGAGGTTCGCTTGGGGTGGGTGCCTGGAGGGCGCTGATGATCTTTGCCAGGGTGTCGTCCTTCAGTTGTTCATCTGCGATGCCGAGGTGGTTGCAGATTCTCTCAGTGGGGATGGTGGTGGTGGAGTGATAGGCGAAAAATGCGTTGGTGACGCGCTTGTGGGTGCGGGCGTTTTGTGGTGTGTGAGTTTTGGGAATGAGCTGTAAACCGTTAAACTCGCCGAGGCACCAAGATGGGATGTATACGCGGAGGTCTGAACTGCTTACCTTGAATGTCCTGCCTGCCAGTGTAGGGTCGTTTGGGGCTTTCGTTTTCTTATGTCCGCAGCCTCTGCTGAGCATGTCAGCCCATACATTTGATTCGCCTTCAACATATTCCAAGACGAATTTATAACATGAAATTTCTTCTTGCCATCGTCGTATTTTGGCATTATTGAACTCTCGTTGGTCCAGATATGTCAGCGATCTGTGGTCGGTGAAGATGACGAAGGGGCGGTTGCGAAGGAAATAATCAAATTTCAATATTGCCCACTTTATTGCATATGCCTCTCTTTCCGTCGTGGACCAGTTCTGTTCCGTGGAGTTGAATGTATGGGAAGCGACCGCTATAATATCTTTCTTCCCGTTGTCGGCTTCTTGCATTAAGATTGCTCCACATGCGACGTCACTGGCGTCGGTGGTGAGTGTGAAAAGTTTGGAGAAATCTGGAAACGAGATGACAGGTGGTGAAGAGAGACGGTCCTTGATTTTTTTGAAGGCTCTGTCGGCATTTTGCGTCCAGACAAACGGTTTATTAACCTTGTTGAGTTCGTGTATGGGACCCATAAGTTTTGAAAAACATATATGACCTGATTTGTTCGTGAAGACGTGTCTCTAGGAAATTGTCTGATCCACACTAAACGGCCGATAAGGCTTTGTAATTCCTTTTTTGATGTTGGAGGTTTCATTTCCTGGATGGCACGAACGTATTCTGGATCAGCCTTGAATCCTTCGCTGTTTACTATGCGTCCGAGGAATTTTGCCTCTGATGCGAGGAAGAAACATTTATCGGGATTCAGCTTGAGTCCGAATTTTCGGAGGGTAGTAAAAAATTGTTCGAGGGAGAGTATGTACTCCCTAAATGTCCTAGCGTGGACCAGGTTGTCGTCGATATAGAAGGAAATGTTGTCACGGGATTTGACCGTGGCTAGTGCTTCTGTTATGCAACGGGAGAAGATTTGTCCGGCAGATGTAAGGCCGAAGGCCAGGCGCGTGTATTGATAGCATTGGTCCTTCCATGTAAATGCTGTTTTGTATCGGTCTCGCTTGTCGATCTCAATTTGCCAGTAGCCGCTGCGTAGATCAAGGGTAGTAAAATATCTATTGCCTTTGCCGATTTTGTTGAACAAGTGGTCGATCCTTGGCATTGGGTAAGGGTCAAGATCGACTAAGACCTTGTTGAGAGTTCTTTTAAAGTTAGCAACGACACGAATCGATCCGTTTTTCTTGCGTACGATAAATACAGGGCTATTGAAGCCTTTGGGGTCGCTGCAGTTTTCAATGATACCTTCATCAGCCATACGCTTAATTTCGGTATCTACGTCTGCTTCCAAAGCCTGGGCGATCGGGTGTTGTTTCTGGCTGCGAGACTGGCCGTTGGTTGGTATGCGGATGGGTCAGATGAATTTGCCTTTGCTGCTGCTTTCTGTGCCGATAATGTCAGCTTAGCGAATGAGTAAGTTTGCAGTGGCCTCTAGTTCGTCTCGGTTCGGGTGGTTTGGTAGCGATAGTCCTGTGTTATGTTTTAGCCAGGTTAACTTTTGATCCAGTGTCTGGATGTTGGGCTGTAGTTCCATAGTAGGCTGGTTTTGGATGATGTCAGCTTGGGCGCCATATGCTGGATCGTTGGTTGACAATGACGCTGATATGATTGCGGCTGTGTGTGTTGTATATCCTGAGGAAAGTGTGCGTCTGAATTCTATAGTCGCATTTTGGTTGTCGATTAGATAGGAATCGAGCGTGTTGTGACATAGGATATTTTGGCCGATCAGGATTGGTGTGGTTTGGGTAGTTACCAGCACGTTAACCTTTTTGAATGTGGGTGAGTCTCGGCTGCCGATGGTGACGTTCGCCGAGGGCGGTGGTGCTGCCGTTGGTTCCTTTTACTACGACGTCGGAGCAGGTCATGAGTTTCTTAGCTCCTCTAGGTAACCGAGATATTGGTACGATGCAGGTGGAGCATCCAGAGTCTAGTATTGCTACGCCAGAGAAGGTGATGTCCCTGAAGTTGAAGGTGGACTGGACGAGCGGTGAATGGTGAGCGAGTCCTTGAAAGTTGAAGGTGTGATGGCAGACGTAGGGGCATGGTGAACGAGGCATCACATCTCGTCCTGCCCGAAGCGAAAATCCTGTTCCACATCATTTATGGGTTGTATATTATCATTCGTTGCGGCGATATGGGCCTGTGCCCGAGTGCGAGGTGGGTGGCGATATATGCAGTTGCGTCCATGGTGGCAGGGGCGATCTCTGAGGTAGTTCTTGCACACGCTGATTCGTGGTGTGTGCTGATGTTTTCTGCGTGTCGGATGGTGGCCATGTTCGGGAGGGTTGGTGAGGCTCGTCTGCTGTTGGTTTGGTTGCCTGCTGGGTCGGAGTGGCGCGTTTCTTTGGTTTGACCGCTGTGGTTTCTGTGTGAAATACACAGTGTCGTGCGAAGTTGTGTCGTTGGATTTTACACTGCGATCAAGGTATATTTGAGCTTCGGGGGCTATGCCAATGGCTGAATAGTGGTTGTCCATTGTCTTGACGAGATGTGGGTAGAGATTTGAGTTCCAAATTTTCACCTTTTCGCTCATTAGCATAGCGCCGATGATGGAAATAAGTCCATCGACTGTTAAGTCTGTATTTTTGTCTTTTTTGTATTTGTTTTTTATGTGGACGGCTGCCTCTCTAAGGGTGTTTTCGAGTCGACCCGCGAAGTCTGTTAATTTTTCGCCGTCTCGCCGTTCCAGGTCCCAGGCTTGACTGAGGTGTTGGAAGTTAGCCATCTGGCTTCCGTGGGCTCCTAATAAGTATTCCTTCAGTTGTTCGAAGGTGGATATATCCTTTTTTGAGTATTCAAAATAGAAATCAGACATCTCTATCCCAATATTTCTGGCATGTAAAAGAAACGAATAAAACACCAAAAGTAAAATGGAAAATAATAAATAAAACAAGAACCTGTAAAACCTGGGATGACCCATGCCCTTTATGCTTACAGGAAAAACTACACATCATTAAATTTCTAAATAATGAAAAATTATTAAACCATAGGCAGGAGTTAACGGTTTTTTGCAGACATAAACAAACTTTCGCATTAAATAATTAGCATATAAAAAAAAATCCCATAGCTAAGTAAAATTCGTAAAAGCAAAGCCAAATCATTAAGTAGGAAAAACCCTTTTTGTAGTCGTCAAAAAACAAAAAACAAATTGAAATTCAGTGCAATGCGATCTGTATATAAAACACCCACTTGAATAAACAAATAAATAAATAGATAATCATATGGACAATAATAAAAGATAATTCCCCAGACACATAACGATTGTAGGCGCGCCATAAAAATATCCCTCACTGGGAACTAACTAAAGGGTGACCGCAAACATTAGCCTTGAAATAGATACCCTACTCAACCTTACCAAAACCTCTTAGAAGATGATGAATCTATTGATAAGAATTAACTCTCTGACCACTTAACGAAGGAAAATAGTCTAGCTACTCCCACAATAACGAATTCTGTAACGGACCGGACCTAAAAATACACGTAAACCGACAGATAGCTTATTCCTAAAATTTCGCTTGAAGATGAAACGGGACTAAACACCACAATCCAACTTAATTTTAATAAGTATTTGGATATTTCGGCTCTCGTTTTTGAAACATGAGAACTCTTATGTAGCGAAGGAATCATATTTTTAAACAATATATATATATATATATATATATATATATATATATATATATATATATATATATATATATATCAGGTCATCCCATAAGTTCTGAGTTTTGAATAAAGAAAACAAGTGACCAAATGTTACAGATTCAATCAACAATGTATTTTCCCTGATTATCTATGACTTCCTTCCATCTATTAACAAAACTTACTAATTCCATTACTGTAAAATTCTTTTGGCTTTGATTCCAAGAACTCACAAATGTCAGTTTTAACCTCTTCCTGTGTTACAAAAGCTGTTTCTTCCAAATGATTATGTAAGCTACGAAACAAATGGTAGCCTGAAGGAGCAAGATCGGGAGAATAAGGTGGATGAGGAATTTTCTCCCAACCAAGTTCTTCGATCTTTTGTGATGTGATTCTTGCTGTGTGGGGTCGCGCATTGTCCTGATGAAACATCACCTCTTTTCGATTCACTAGAGCAGGTCCTTTTTTTCTCAAAGCTTGGTTCAAACGCTTTAATTGCTGACAGTATATTTGAGCATTAATTGTTGCATTAGGTGGTAAGAATTCAAAGTGGATTATTCCTTGGCGATCCCACCAGATTGAAAGAAGAACCTTTTGCCCATGAAGTTCCTTTCTCGGCTGTGGTTGGGGTCCTTCTCCTTTATCAAGCCACTGTCTACAACGCTTAACATTTTGATAAAAGATCCATTTTTCATCGCCAGTCACAAGTCTATCCAAAAAAGGTGAAACAAGTTGGCAAGAATGGAGAGAAGAGCAGATGTCAACTCAGGATTTGAGGTTGTTTTCAGACAGTTCATGAGGTACCCATTTTCCAGGGTACCATGTGGGATGGTCGGTCAATGCTAATGGCTTTGCACCAGCTGCAACAGGTTCGACACCAGCTCCATCGTTCCCAGTTCACTTCCAACGTCTGGTTACTGAAGTAACTGCTTTGATCTCAAGTCTAACCTACCCACTTTATAATTTTGATCTTAGGTAGATGTGATCAATCAGGTGTCAGGCAGTAGTATAAGATGGGTCTGGACTGGAGGTGATATTGCACAAGCGTAAAGAAAAAAAAGCAAATAAAAACAAAAGAGTTTCAGTATGTTAAAAAATAACAAATTAACTTTATCCATCTGTTATATACAGGAGTGTGTTTTTCTCCCAGCTAGTTTTCTATGGAGTGAGACACTTCTATGCTTCTTAAGCAAGTTCTGGTGTCCTAAGTCAACTGGTTTAGTTTTTAGGTGCTGGCTTAGCTTTGTTCGTCAGTATAACTTGCTATTGACAGATAAGGCGAAGTCGGAGGACGTGGAATCTCTCAGTCGGCTTCAGTGAGGCAACACTCTGGTTCCTGCCACTCGAACTACTCACTCAAACTCTGGAACAACTACTGTCGAACGACACGAGGACATTCGCTTATATGGATACCGACCAAAAACCAGTGCAGGGTTAGACGCAGTCTGTGGTTTTGTTGTCAGTTCAAGAAAATTGATTACTTCCCATTTTTGGAAAATTAATCACTTTTCATTTTTCGTCCGTGAGGAGAGCTATCCTCCTAAACTCCCACTCTCTTACATTGATACCTCATACCATTTTCTTCAATGGGTGTTAATAACTTCCCCATCCTTCTCATCAAATTACCTCCGCTTATCACCATTGCTACCACTTGACCAAAATTCTTTTTTTTTCCCCATCGGCCAGAATTTTTACAAATCACACATTGCCACTTAAAATCTCTCAGATCTTTTGGTCACTCAGTCTTCTTAACCAGCACTCTTTACAAATTCCACCAATCACTTGTCAAAGTCTGCTATCTAGCCCCTTTATGAAGTTAGCTTTTACTGGAACCTTTGCCTTCTTGAGAAATTAAATTTTTTTATCTTCCAAATCGCAATTCTTCCACAATATTTTCTCATGCCCAAATTATATAATCACCATATGGCTACTCAACGTGTCGGCACCTGAAGATGACACTTTGGAAAAGTAAATTCTCTCCACCCCGTATCGGAATAAATATTTTCTCATGCCAAAATTTCCACAGTTACCAGCACTCAAGAAAAATGATATATTGCAAAGATAATTAATATTGATTCTCTGTACCCCGTATCGGCAAATCATCTCATGCCAAAATTTTTATGACCGCCATATGGTCTGCCTGATAGCTCAACACTTTGCTTTTTCTGAATCTCATGTTCTCTCGGCAAGCATTTTTTACAAACAACATTAATCAACTGTCAAAACTCTCACATATGGCTTTTCTGTGAGTCTACTGTCTACGGCAATTTACAGGTCTTTGAGAAAGTAACTCGATTTTATTCTTAAGTAAAAAAAATAAAAATTTTGGGGTATCTTCTTTTCCATTCTTAGTATTTTCTTGTTTTAATTTCTATGGTTAATTAGTTAATCAATTACCATCGCTAAATAGTGTCACATATATATATATATATATATATATATATATATATATGGATAAAGTCAAATGGTAAATTCTTCTCAGATGACACAGTTCATCCTTGGAGAGACTATATCAAGGCAACTGCAAGGATTTTATTTTGTAGCAAGTATTTATATACAAGAGCAAAACTATTATTGGGTTTCCAAAAGGTTTAGGAATGCTCATGAAGATTCATCAGGTTGGCAATGTGATACAATTCAATAGCTAATAAATGAAAGTCAGTGAGTGAGGGATGTTTTGAGATTTTTGTGTAAATTAATATTTATTTTACTTTTGTATTAATTTATATGCTATATGCTATATATATATATATATATATATATATATATATATATATATATATTGTATTTATGTCTCTCTCTCTCTCTCTCTCTATATATATATATATATTATATATTAATTTATGTGCTATATATATATATATATATATATATATATATATATATATATATATATATATATATATATATATATATATATATATATATATATATATATATATATAGAACTTGGTAAACCGAATGGGTAATTCCAAGGAGGATGAAATCCTGAGAGCTCAATGTGAATCCAGAGCTAATATTTAATGAAAAAACAGACCACTTTAAGGTACCATTACAATAATTTATTTCACCAAAATTCTTTTTGAAGGACTCCGGATCATCAGGTAACACTTCCAACAACGAAATGAAAGGAAAAATGGGATTAGAAATTGATGGGTAGTGTAATTTTTGTAATTTAACAGGGAGGGTGATAGTTGGAGTTAACGAGACAAGGTAGAGTATAGGGAGGGGTTAATTTCATATTTCTCTTAAGCATGTTTTATATTGGGGTAGGAGGAGTGACCTAATCGTGACCTATTTAGATGGTTACCTTAACGGAAATGATATTTAGGAATGGGAGTGTAGTGGGGGGGGGGAAGAAAAGGAAAAATGGAAAGGAGATAGACAACAGTAATACAGATATATCTAAATGAGTGTTACGGCAAAGAGAGAGGGGGAGAGGGAAGTGAATCGAAAAGGCTGTAATTTTTTTTTTTTTTAGACATCTAAATTTCTATCAAGCATTGAAATCTCTCTTTTACATAATTTTGTTAAAACAAAAAAATGAAAATGAGTTTCTTGAACTGTTTATATAAAATAGTTCAATCGACTTTTTTAATATTTTAATATTTGGAAATCATCTTCGAATACGTTTTCACAACATCGCCCACGTGACGACGACGTGATCATATTTAAACGGAACGCTGATCTTATATAAAAATTTCAGTTATCTGTTTGGATTAGTTGTGCTCTTATGTCCATCGTCTTTTGTGTTAAATTTTTATATGTTCTAATGTTAATTATGTTTAAATGAAAATGTCCATGAAGATGGTCTTAAATAGACCGAAACGTCCGACGTCAACTTTATATTAACATTAATACAGCATAATTGCATATTAAGATTTTTGTTTGTTTTTTCTGTATTTTTCTTCATATATATATATTATATACATATATTATATATTTTGTATTTATGTGCTCCCTCTCTCTATATATATGTCGATGCCCTAGTTGATGAATGGGTTTATAAGGCGATCATATGCCGACTAGAAGATATATACAAAGGATACGGGCTATCTCTCTCAGCGCGTGACAATGGACAATTGGTAAAAAAAAATTTTAAGAACACTGTTCAATTAGGATAATCGAACAGTAATCTTTTCCCAGGTCCACTTTGTTTTCAACACGAATACTGATCCACAATACAAGGATGAACTATAAGGCTTAGCGATTTTTTATACAAGAACTTTAATATGTACAGATATACAAATATTAAAATAAAAGAAAATATAAATATGAGTAAAACATCCGACGACCAGATCTCAAGACTTACGTTGGGATATCAAAATTCGCCTAACTCCAAATGGATTCAACTGAACCAAAACATACAAAAATATAAGTATGAATTACTATGAATGCAGAAGTCAATGCATACACAAAAGAGATGGAATAGGAGATACAATTATTATTTTGACATGTGGAAAGGTGTTTGCAAGAACATAATATTCATGGATGTATGTGTATCTTTTTATTACGGGTCCAAAATATGATTACTTATCTTTTATATTCAGTTCTCTTTTTTTATCATTGTCCTTTCTTTTCTTTTCTTGACATAAATACAATTTCACACACTGTCCGGCTGTAACAGAGGTATACACTTTCTTCCTCTCTTTGTTTTGCCTTTTTCTTTCTTTCCTTCCTTTTTCTTCTGTAGACAGTTCGGTTTCCAAACCTGACTCACTGCAAGAGGGATATACACTTTCTTCTTCTCTTTGATTTTCTTCTTTCTTTCCTTCTTCTTCTTTACACAATTCAGCTTATAACAGAGGTATACACTTTCTTCCTCTCTGGATATCCTTTTTCTTTTCTTTATACAATTCAACTTGTAACAGAGGTATACACTTTCCTCTCTGGTTTTCCTTTTTCTTTAAACGCAGGCTGAATCCTCAGCATATAAATTTCTCTTCAATTTTGGGTTATCGAACAGAAATACTTCTTATATTTCTTGTCCGGAGTTGCCTGGGTTGAACTGGATAAGTTCCATCACTATCAAATGAGTCTTATCTTTCCGTTCATAAACTATCAGCCTTCGACTTCAGGTTTTGCTCCTTCAAAGTCAAGATAGCAACTGATTCCCAAGTGAATCTCTGACTATCACGTGTCTTAAGTTTTGGCGCAAATTCCAGCTTACATCAGTCCCCTATCTAGCTTCTGTCTAGACATTTGTTGCTACGGGTAATTGGGTCAGTCAACATTTTGACTTGCTTTCCCCCAAAAATGTCATAAGACTTCCACGTGACCCCTATTCTGTTGCTAGGCAGAAATTAACCTTAATATATGCGTGTATATGCTATCTGCGTTTGTCACAATATATATATATATATATATATATATAACAAGCATATGTATATATATATAATATATTTTGTATTAATTTATGTGCTATATATATATATATATATATATATATATATATATATATATATATATATACACATATATATATATATAGACATATATAGGCTTAAGAAAAAATCCTTGCATTTACTTTGATAAAGTCCCTCACAGAACGAAATGTATCAGCTAAGTTTTGTCTTTTTTCATAGTTCTTTTCCAGATATACACCATCTGAAACTTTTACACACACACACACACATATATATGATAAAAACACAGTAAAAAATTTATGATATCAGGGATAGAGTATATGTAAATATGGCCTGATGATTGCATTTAAGTATGAAACAGACTGTCAATTTTAGGTGTTGACCTTAATATAATATCCACTTCTCTCTATATATATATATTGTTATGAACTTATAGTATACAGGTGAACCATGGGTTCAAAAAAAAAAAAAGAAGGAAAAGAGATCTTTTCTTGGTGTTCATTATGGGATGGAGACAACACAAGGGAGCCAGTGAAAAACAGGCACAAGACAATGGATTTCTCATAAAACATTTATTTACAAATACAGAAACAAAGAAAGAATGGTTAGAAAATTTTTATTCTAAAGTGAAAGGGATCATAAAAGAAGGTACAAGTGAATATATATATATATATATATATATATATATATATATAATGTATAGATTGTTCTAGTTCCATGTGCCATGACTCCTCCAGATGTCTCAGTTATTTATCTTTAACTCAGCTCTCCAAGTTTTTGTTCATCACTGCTGTAGCCTAGTATTGAGCTTTTGCCTAATGTTTATATCTCCAGCATAAATGACATCATCAAGGCCAAGATGAATAAAGTCAGGAAATTCATTGATGGTCTGGATGCTAAGCAACTCACTGATTATTTAAAGTTAGCACTGACTTACAGCAGAGAAGGAATTATAAAGAAAAACATTCAGCACCAACAAATTTTACGGAATATCAAGGTGAGGGATTACAAGGAGGAGACAAGGAAGAGAAACAAGTTCCAGAAAAAATAAAAAAGTTCCAGATCCATGAATTTTTTCTCTGTGGTTTGAATATCCCAAATCTGCAGAAGAGTTACATCTTATATTGACCAGTAACATAGTTGGTCATACCATCAGACATGTTTGAACAACTGATGGTCTAAACCAATGTTGGCTTTATCAGGAGTTTTATAAATCCATTTTATGAGATTTATGATCTCAGTCATGATAAAGTCGACAAAGACTGTTCATTGAACAAATATGAAGTTGATTGCTGTTATGTGGGACTTATTATTGAGAATGGTTGAAGAGGCAACTGAAGAGAAAAATGTCCCTTTTCAGGGTCACAAAATATTGTGAAAAGTCTTATCACTGTTATACAAGGTAGCAATTTTTTTTACATGTAATATTGATTGAGATATTGGATTCTAGTTAAATAAAATAAGTGTACAATTTCCTAAGTAATAATAAAATTTAAGTACTTTAAAAAATTAATAAGCAAAATAACTAACATTTCGTTAACATCTGTATATACATATTACTAATTTATTAATATATTATGAATTAATTCGTTTAGGTTCCTCCATTAATTCGGTGTAAATTTTCAATGCCTAAGATTTTAAATGAATTTTTAAAATGAAAACGCATTCTTGAAGATTTCTTTTTAGCTTTAATTGAAAGTTAAAGGATTAAAAAATAAAAGCTTTTCTTATTAAATAATGCTGTTTCATCATTAACGTCTTTGCAAATCCCTTATACATTTACTTTTTTGATTATTATTTCGCTAAATATTTTCATTTTGTTTTTATTTTAGTAAGGTGCATACTGCAATTAAGTCATTTTGTAAACTTAAAAACAAAACCCATTTCATAAAACATCTTCAAATGTAGCTAAAAGTCAATAAACTATTAAATAATTGCTGAAAATATGTTAATTTGTAAAAATTATTAGGTAGTTAAAAACAAAAAAAATGCATTCACTAAGATGTTGTAAATTTACGTCAATTCTGGTCATCCATGCATTGATTCTTCTATTGACCAATCAGATTCTGTCTATTCTGATCAAAAATTTAATGCAAAGTCTCAAGTTTGTCTGGAATATATGCAGTCTGTATATTGGTAAAATTTTCACAGTTGATCTTTGATATTGTTTGTATAGCTCTCAGTTGAGCAGTTACAATTGTATAACTAATTTTTTTTACCAGTGTGACCCAACATGTTTTTATGATGTGAATTTTATAAAAAGTTAAATCCACAGATTACACAGTGAAATGCTTTATCACATGTGTTTGTTGAGATGTGAATTTTGAGAAAACTTGCATTCACCACATTTCAGAGTGGAATGGTGGGAAAACTTATACCCACAGATTTCACAATCTCCAGTATGTGTCAAGATATGTGTTTTGGCACTTGAATTATGGGAAAACTCATATCTAAAGATTTCACAGTGGTATGTTTTCTCTCCAGAGTTTGTTAACATGTCTGTTTCGAGATCTGCATTTCAAGAACACTTATATCCACAGATATAACAGTGGAATGGTTTCTCTCCAGCGTGTGTTAACTTGTGGGTTTTAAAAGTAGAATTTTGTGAGCAGTTATGTCCACATATTTCACGATAAAAACATTTTTCTCCTGTGTTAGGATGTGCATTTGAGTTTTGAATTGTGCAAAAATTTCAATCCACAGATTTGACAGTGGAATGATTTCTCTCCAGTGTGTGTTTGGAGAGTAGAATTGTGGGAACACTGACATCCACAAATTTCACAGTGCAAACATGTCTCTTGAGTGTGTTAACATGTGTTGTTTGAAATTTAAATTTTTGGAACACTTATATCCACAGATTTCACAGTGAAATGGTTTCTCTCCTGTGTGTGTCAATATATGTCTTTTGAGATTTGAATTCTGGGCAAACTTACATCCACAGATTTCACAGTGGAAACGTTTCTCTCCGCTGTGTTTTAAAATGTGTCTTTTGAGATTTGAATTTTGGGAACACTTATATTCACAGAATTCACAGTCGAATGGTTTCTCTCCAGTATGTGTTAATATGTGGGTTTTGAGAGTAGAATTGTCGGAGCACTGATATCCACAAATTTCACAGTGAAAACGTTTCTCCCCAGTATGAGTTAACATGTGTTTTTTCAGATTTGAATTTTCAGAACACATATATCCACAGATTTCACAGTAGAATTCCTTTTCTCCAGTGTGTGTCAGCATATGAGATTTGAGATATGAATTCCGGGAAAACTGACATCCACAGATTTCACAGTGGAAATGTTTTTCTCCTGTATGTGTTAGCAAGTGTCTTTTGAGTTTTGAATTGTGTAAAAATTTCAATCCACATATTTCACAGTGGAATGGTTTCTCCCCAGTGTGTGTCAGCATATGTGTTTTGAGGTTTGAATTCTGGGAAAACTTATATCCACAGATTTCACAGTGGAATGGTTTCTCTCCAGTGTGTGTCAAAATATGTGATTTGAGAATTGAATTCTGGGAAAAATTATATCCACAAATTTCACAGTGGAATGGTTTCTCTCCTGTGTGTGTCAAAATATGTGTTTTGAGATTTGAAATCCATGAAAACTTATATCCACATATTTCGCAATGGAATGGTTTGTCTCCAGTGTGTGTTAACATGTGTCTTTTGAGATTTGAATTTTGCGAACACTTATATCCACAGATTTCACAGTGGAATGGTTTCTCTCCAGTATGTGTTAATATGTGGGTTTTGAGAGTAGAATTGTGAGAGCACTGATATCCGCAAATTTCACAGTGGAAACGTTTCTCCCCAGTGTGCGTTAACATGTGTTTTTTGAGATTTGAATTTTCAGAACACATATATCCACAGATTTCACAGTGGAATGCTTTCTCTCCAGTGTGTGTCAACATATGTGATTTGAGATTTGAATTCTGGGAAAACTTACATCCACAGATTTCACAATGGAAACGTTTCTCTCCAGTGTGTGTTAGCATGTGTCTTTTGAGTTTAGAATTATGTAAAAATTTCAATCCACAGATTTCACAGTGAAGCGGTTTCTCCCCAGTGTGTATCAACATATGTGTTTTGAGGTTTGAATTCTGGGAAAACTTATATCCACAGATTTCACAGTGGAATGGTTTCTCTCCGGTGTGTATCAACATATGTGTTTGTAAACTTGAATTGTGGCAGCACTTATATCCACAGATTTCACAGTGGAAATCTTTCTCGTCTATTTGAATTTTTTTGTTCATTTTCCAATTTGAATTCATTGAAAATCTAACAGATTAAAAGTGGTTTATCCTCTATGCCTCTTCTGTTTGGACTTAACCACCAATCCACAAATTTCACAGTGTGAGAATGGCTTCTTTCCCATGAATGTTCATCATGGTTTCAGAAACTCTCCAACATGGTAACTGAAAATGAAATATATAATAAGTGAGCTGTGTAGTAAGAAAACACATTATGTAGAGTTATGAAATAAATAGGTTTATAAAAATGCATTACCAATATTTTCTTCAAGCTATTCATAAAATCATAAAAAATGCTCCATTATATTGTTAAAAGAATACAAATATATCTGATCAGTTAGAGTTTAAATTTGACATGTACATTTTATTTTGTATCAGTGAATATGCCTGTATGGGTGTTGGAATGGGCAATAGAACAGAAAAACAAAATCATCAAACTGACTTCTAGACAAAGAAAAACTTTGAATTCAGAAGCAAGTGTCCTATTATGCCAGATACATTCTACACTCAAATTTCATATGTGATCATTGAATGAATCCAAGTGATGGAGTTGATTTAATCATGGATACTCATGGCCATTGTCCAGTGGAAAAGAATATGACTTCACATTTGTATCCGGTGCAGCAGGCAAGAGAACACAAATACTGTAGAGGTGAATATATAAACAAGAGCCATAGAGATGATTTGAGCAATCTCTCATATACAGCAGAGAGTGAATATCATGTCTGCATGCCAGACTTTGGGTGTCGGATGAAAAAAGGCCTTTATAACACAGAGTGGCTGAGAGTAAGTGATGAAATATTGGCATGGATAAAATGGAAATTAATGAATATTCAAGTCTTGTGTTATCATTTAATTGGCAACCTCCATTCATTAAGTACTAACCACTTATTTTACATGGAGAAGGAAAACCACTGGAAAGCTCTCAAATATCTTTATAAAATATGTCATTAACCCTTAAACATAGAAAATTGAACATGAACAGTGAATCCCATGAATTTGTATTGACCCTCTGCCATTGAGCATTTGGCACAATTGTAAATACTTTCTGGTATTTGGAGGTTTGTTTTCCTCAGTGTTGATTTTTGTTGCTTTAATTCTTGGTTGCCTCATCAACATTTTCTTATTTGATAGCTACTCTCATTATAATGTTGTGACTTAACCAAACAGGTATAAATGCTCATATATAACTAAAAAGAGCAGTACCAAAACCTTGAACACTGTGTGTAGAGTATGCAAGTAACTGTTAATCATGGTCAGTCATATGTACAGCAGATTATGATTATATATATATATAACAAAGTTAATTTTGCTCATTATTTTTTTCTGATTAAATTTACATGAATTATCTTACTTTTCTATAAAAATTCATTAGGGTAATTTGTAAGCTTTAAAATCTTTTTTGTTTCTTGTCTGTAAGCATGACAATTTTATTTAATATGGATGCCCATACATTACATTATCAGAATATAATAATGGTACCAATAATAAATTTAAAATTTATTATCATTTTAGAACAACTTCCCAACAAACATCTTCATAAACAAGGATATAAAATTTGATAAAATTTTACATTGCTTAAAATATTTTCTTAAATTTTTAAGATTACTGGTTAACATTGTGTGCAATACCAGAATGAAAATAAAAAGATAAAAGCAATTTTTTAAACTCAAAAGTATCAAACTAAAAAAACACTAAATTGAACCAAAAATATCTACACTTAATGTTTTTAAATTTTACTTTCAACAATTAAGAAATAAATGATGCCATTTTCCATTTTTTTGTTTATTAAATTTCATTTTTTTCAATTGTGACATTATTTTTTATATGGATGTACAAAAAAGATATTCTGAATTACCAACTTTGATTACTGTTTCCTACTGGAAGAGTGATATGCTAATTCTTATCATTTAACTAAAAACACTCAGCAAAACAATTTATTTTCAAAATAAAATTATTTATTCTACTCAGTTTCATAAAATAGTATATTGTAAAACATATTCTTAAAGTTAGTTATATAAAGTTAAATATAATGTATTTTTAAACATAAATTAAATACCAATGTCTTGATTATTGCTTGGCAGGTATACCATCTTTCTTTTCCTTTGCATTTTTTTAAAATAAGGCTTATAGTTTTTATAAACCCATTGACTACTTTTAATAAACATTTAATTTCATTGGCTATTAAGCAAAAATCACTTTTTGAAATCCAGTTAACTGATAAACTTAATAAACATTGAAACATATCTCTAGGATAAATTTTGGATTTTAAAGAGATTTTTGTTGTTTCCAGTTTTTATCTATAATGACAGTGTGATGAATCAATAAAAGTTGAGGTCACACATTTAAAATCGCTAGACTCCCTAATTGAGTTTAATGAAAAAGTTTCCTTTTTAAAATCTTGGTAAATTTTGACATGTTTAACACATTTAAAACATTTTGTATTAAGAATTGAAAAAAAATAATTGTTGCAAAAGTTCATTTTTCATAGGAAAAATATTTTGGCTTCAGACAATATTGTCCTTAACATATATTATTCATAAAAGCAACCCTAGCCACCAATTTTCTCCTTTGGACAGTTTATGCGAGGCATGTTTGAATGTTTTCATGCACTGGTGGTAAGGTATTTTATTCTTGATTTTATGCTAGCATTGCAAAAGCTACATGTAACCCTAGGCCTCTTTGCCCTCTGGGCTAGTTCACTATATTATTAAAACACTATCTTCTAACCATATATGGAAAATCATAGTACAATTTAGCAACTCTCCATATTTTAAAAGGAATTTTGATTTTTTGGTAGTGTGTGTTTTTCTGTTTGCAAATGTGCTGAATTTTGTGAACATGTATGTCTGTGTCTGTCTATATTTACATTATTTGGACTATTGTCCTCATCTTATCAACAAGGCTCCGGCCTTCTTCAGGTGGTTGGAATGTGAAACTGAACCCTTTATTTCGCTCACTGGGGTAGGCTGTTCTAGTTCCACGTGCCATGTTTGATGGATGTCAGTTATTAGTTATCTCCTGTTAATTTCCCTCTGAAAGTTACCACAGCCTTAACCAAGTATTGAACTTTGGGTCCTGTCACTGGCTCTAACCAACACCTTTATCCACAGTGCCATGTGTCCTTGAGGACATCTGGGTATGAATTTCTGGGTATTATAAACCTAATGTTTTCAGCAACCATTTTTTACCAGAGCTCATATTGCAACTTTTGTTGTTATCATTGCTTTTCTCTGGCACTCCTTATTACTGGTTCCCATATTGTATTTATTTCTATGCTTGGTCAGCTCAGGAGTTTTTTGTGGCCTAGCATATGTGCTGATTCCTTAAGTTTATGAATTTTCCAATGGTGTTCCTTGTCTATGATCTCAACATGATCCCACAGAGGGCAGTGATCTCCCTTCATATGTGGTCAGCTATGCCTGATTTTTCTACTTCCCCTCGTGTTACAGCTTTCTGGTGTTCTTGAAACCTTACAAGAACAATAGTCCGAATAATGTAAATAATATGTATGTCTGTACAAGATATTATCAGAAAGAGCGATAACTAAAGTAAATTTAAAGTAAAGTACCTAAAATTCAATATTAGTTAAAAATTAAATAAAAATCACAATCACATTATATCTCAGAAGTAATATTTACCAATATGTAACCTGCTGAACAAATTCTATAAAATTCAAACTGTCAATGCCTGAAACAACTACCTACATGTTAAAAAATGCATTTCTACAATATTTGCAACTAAAACTAAGTAATATTTGTTTCAAATCAGATATTATTTCAAAAATAACGTTTCATAAACGTATTTTTCTTTTCAAAAGATTATTTTTAATACAAAGAATTATATTGCTGATAATGGCTAAAATTGTGAATTTTTAGTAGGGAAAAAAGGTGATACTTATAGTTTAAAATGAATTTTTAAACATGAAAATCTTTTTTCAAGCTTTTATTAAAGTTCTAATTACTATTTACTAAAACACTTATTGTAAAAATTATGTCAACTGCAGACAAAAAAAAAAAGAAAAGATTTTTAACCAAAATTCCAAACATACTAGAAAGGATTAAAAAATATTTTTGTCTTTCTTCTTAAAAATGACAAACATTTTGATAAGATTTTGTTTTTATTAAGTTTGGGGCTTTTTTCATCATACTACCTCTTTTTTTTTTTAGAGAAAACGTGGAGGTACCTATATATATATTTTGGATTTTAAGTAAACCAGCTTATTTAACTGCACAGCATTTTTTTTTTTAAGTTTATACTAATATTTTATTGATTTATTTTTTTAGGTACGCTTTTTTTTTTTAACAAGGATGTGTCCAAAACTATGTTTCTGTCCCTAAAATTGAAAGTGTAAAAAGAAAATAATTAACAATTGCAGTATGTCTCTGACTGAAAAACAAATTAATTCTATTAAAATATTTTGTACAATCGGATATAAAAAAAGAAAATTAAAAATTTTGAAAATGCAATGATGTTGGACAGTCAGAGTATTTAACATGTGCTTTCAAGGAGGAAAAGAAAAAAATTTCTGAGAGCAGGTTCTTCCTTTGTTAGGTTCAACTTCAATAAGAAAATTCAATTTTCCTTTCTTCTTTCAATTTTTCCTCTATAATGGTGCTTTCAGGAAAGATGAGAAAAAGTGTCAAGGTTTTAAAAAGTCTTAAAAGCTTTGCTTTTATAGATGAAAAGAAATGTTTCTTTTAATTCACATCAGTTTTTGGTAGGTATGAACTTTGCTAACAAGAAGCATACCCTGATTAAAAATGGACCCAAACTTAATTAAACAATTTTTTAATTGTCTAAATGTTTGTTATTATTAAGAGGAAAGACCAAAGTATTTTTTGAATATTTAAAAAAAAATTGTAATCCTTTCTATCACGTCCAAAATTTTAGCTAAAAATCTTGTTTTTTTAAGTCATCAAAATTGATGTAAAATCAGTCATGTCAGCCATTATTGACAGTTTTGTAAACAAAAGTGAATTTCTCCATTTAAAAACTTGTAAAATTCAATAGGGAAAATTAGAAAATTTAAAGTATACTTAATGTAATTTGGAACAATTGAAATAAAAGCAGGTCTCAACATAGTGATTGGTTTTGGAGGTGTGAATAGACAATTACGTCAATATATCAGCAACTAACGTCAGAGCAATTAACCAGACGAAAGGCCAAAAGTAACAGTATTTTTATTTTTTAAATGAACCAGCTTATTTAATTATAAAGCAAGTTTAAGGACGTTTTTATCAGCTATGCCCATTCTTCAGCGATCTCATGCATATATTTAGCTTAAAAAGCTTTGTTTTTATAGATGAAAATAACGATTCTTTTAATTCGCATCAGTTTTACTACTATCTTTCAAATAAAACTGAAATTTAAGTTAAAAGGAGATTATTTAAATGATTTGAAATCCTTTTTTTTTTTAAGTCCATGACAGTAGGTCATCTGAAACTTACCTTTTAGGGTGAATTCAAAAGTTTTTCATAGAAAAACAAACAAAATTAAGTTCTTGTTAGACTTGACATTTCTTTCTCAACTTCAGATTTCAAAATCAATAAAACTTCCTTTTTCAAAGAAATTTCAATTAAAAAAGTATTTGAGAATTGAACACAGATGGCTTCGGGACAGAACAGAGAATTAGACCAACTGGTGTAAAAAGAGAAATTTGTTGCTTGCTCAAAAATACTCCGGGTAAAAACAATCTGGCAAAGAGATTTGCTTCTAAAAACAATTAATAAATTAAATATCAATTAACAGTTTGTTTTTTGTTTTTTTTTTACTGTCACCTCTAATGGTCGCATTTTTTACTGTCAGCTCGAATCACGTCAGAAACAGTGGAAAATGCAAAGGTTCAAATTATCAGATTATGTCATGGATTATTATTTCGTTCCGGATTCACAAACGTCAATCTAGATTTTATGTATAACCGCGCATGCGCATCAATTAATAAAGGTACGCCATGAAACTGTAAAAAATACGAAG
The DNA here is from genome assembly GCA_903632075.3 of Acanthosepion pharaonis. Lineage (NCBI taxonomy): Eukaryota > Metazoa > Mollusca > Cephalopoda > Sepiida > Sepiidae > Acanthosepion > Acanthosepion pharaonis. Next base: position 905,979 of record CAHIKZ030005260.1, on the reverse strand, counting down.
AAACAAATTCTCGAAATTGGTTTCGTTTTTATGCTTAAGAAGAATAAATTATATTTGACACGCTATGACCAAAAGATTAAGAATATAATTTTCTTATATTTGATACGCTTTCATGAAACCTAGATGAAGAAATTTTATTTACTACAGCTAAACTTATAGAACGGAAATTAAGTACCTCCACTTTTTTGCGGGAAAACAGCACAGCGTAATGAAAAACAGACCAAACAAAGTATTTTTGATTACTTTTTAAAAAAAAAATGAATCCCTTCTCTAACATGTTCGAAATTTTGGTTAAAAAATTCATTTTGTTTACGCCATCGGAGCCATATAATAATAATATTGACTTTTTGCGCTTTTTTCCGTTGAAAACTTGAAAAAATAGTCAGAGGGAACACCACAATAGAATGAATGAAAAACGTCCTACGTTAACTTTTGGTGGTGACAGAACAAACAACATTCATACAAGAAGCAATAACAAACGAGACATTGTTATGGTGTAATGAACAAAACAAGATCTAAATTTAAAATTCAAATGTTAAGCACTAACTCATTGATTTTGTTGGAAATTAAAAAGACTCGAATTTAAAAACTTTACTTAACAGTAACACACACGCAAAAGTGAATCCAAAACAAAACTAGTGAAATTTCACACCTTGATGCAAAATGTTTTTCGGCCAATAGAAAACTAGGAAACATCTAAAAACAAAATTCAAATAATCTTCAATTCTCAGAAACAAATTCTTTTATGGATCTTTTCGCGAGCCAACACGACGTTTGTTCATCGTCCAATGGAAAGGTCCGAATCATATCCTGAAGTGAATTCCCAAATAACCTTTTCAAGCCCCACAAACAAAATAAAAGATGGGCAAGTTCGCCTGTCACCAGAGAGAAGGAGATGTGCGTATTAAGACATTCCTTGACAAACGTCAAGCGATCGTTATTATTATCTCTACCTTTCTCCCTCACCTCTTTTATACTTGATAGACGAACGGAACATTTTAAGACTGAGTGATTACTTCAAAGACATTCCTACTTTTCGATAACGCTCATACATACATACAGACATTCCTGCCTACGTACACATAAACTCATTCTTGCAAGGACTGCTACGATCATTCTGACGACCTTGTATCAACCAAAATACATTAATTTTATTTGTAATGACCTTAATTGATTTAAATGCATATAAATTTGTTGTTTCACTTTACAATTTGATTTTCTTGTTTTATACCCCTCTTATGGTGGGCTATCTAACTAACACGGCCAAATCAAACTAATCTGTTTCAACACTCATACAATTTATGACAATCACCATTGTCACACACACACATACATACATACTTATACAAATTCAAATTATACAAAAACAAGCATTCATTGGATAATAAATCAACACTGTGTAATGCGACAATTTTATAATCTCTATATTTTCATATAGTTGATTTTGTGCACTTTTGGGAAAATCGGATCCCAGAAGCTTTTTGTGAGTCTCCCCAAAGCTCGCTGGCTGATTGGTCATCAGATTGTCTGCACGTGAAGAGTGATTCTTCCCACGCAGTGCTTTCAGTCACCTATATAAGCAAATAATATTCTCAGTAAATTAGTGAGATTTCAGCTGCCACAGATATCCATGACAGTTGAAACCATGCGCCAATCTTCTCACTCACATGCTGAATATTCCCTATACTCACATAATCTTTTTTTCTTACACAGTAAAACTGTTGAAAACGTTTATTACCAGAAACTATTACAACCTTATTGCTTTCAGTCAACTTTGGAACAATTGATAGTTAAAGAGAGACAACTCTTGTTTTACTAAATGCATGCTTTTCTTTCACATTGTTGTTTGTACATCTTGTTAAATACAAATTTTATGTGTAATGATGTCTTTGGCTTATCGTCTTTTTCTTCATGTCAGTCTGGTTTCCTAATCTAAGTTAAATAAATGTGGTGAAGGCTGCCATATCTTCACTATAAATGATAACCCACTATAATGGTTTTAGAACTTGGTAATTCAGCATAGCTTTCTGACAACAAAGGAAAGGGGGGGAAAAGATTAACAAAAAAGCTCCATTCCCAAATTTACAAAGTTTGCTCATTAATTGTTTTTTAATTTAAAATAAAAGCTTTACAATAGTTGTCATTGCTTTTCTACACAGAAAAAGGGGTTTACTATAAAAAAAAAACAACACTTGTCATCGCTTTATGACATAACTTAAATGTGCAATAATTTTAGATGAGTAAGTTCAGTTAAGAGCAGTAAAAAGGCTGTTAATAAAGTTTCCACGGGCAAAATGTTCAGCACTGTATGTAGTTAAATAAGGCCAGTAATGGCCAATGGCTGAATACAATTGAGTTTGAACTTTTATTGTCAATAACTACAAAACAGTAGGTTTTATCAAAATTTAATTGTTATTTTGAGTTCAGCATTTACATTTACACAGAAATATGATGATTTAAGAAAATTTTAATAGATATTTAGTGCCAGGCTTAAAAAGCAAATTTACCACTGTTATTTAGTTTCTGTAGTCATATTAATGAACAGCAGTCTTTACAAAAAAGAAATCCGATTTCCAATTTTTCTCTGCCTCCTACTATCATTGTATACTGCATTTTAAAGCAGGTGATCATCCTTGTATGCAAATGACAAAGGCAGTGATTATTACTTCCTTGATTTAGGCTGGGACCGATTTCTCATCCTTGGTCAGTTGTTGGTAAACTGCAAATGCTCCCCAATTAGGCAAAGAGGATGAACCAATCAATCCGCTTCACCCCAGATAGGACACACACCAATTTCAGCTTCAATAACACCTCCAGTCAAATCAAATTCAGGAATAATTTTCACTTCGAACCGGCCGTCTATCTCTGCTGAAATAGCTTGTTAATGAATAGCAAAGACTTTGTAAGAAAAGAAAAAAAACAAAACAACCTTCCAACTGACATGTCTGCTCACTTCTAATTTTCTCTGCCCTTTACCATCATTGTATACTGTATTTTAAAGTTGGAAGTTGTCTTCCTATGCAAATGGCTGATGTTCATAAAAAGGTTCAACATCACACATATGCCTTGGACCTCTTGTAAATGGCGGTTCAGCAGGCCAGGCACCTTGGGCACTCTGGATCCAAGTGTGAATATCTATCATCACAATGACATTTCTTCTATGCTTGTTCTCAGTCTATTATTTCAACATCATCCCACAGAGATGGTGGCCTCTCTTTTCCCTCCACATATAGTCAGCTCAGTCTAATTTTTCTATTTCACCTCCTATTTACAATGTTCTTGCAGTCTTGTGTTAAGGAGGTGCCCGTTTCTCAATATTTCTTACCACAGCTTCACAGGATAGCGTACACACAGTCCTTAGTCAGGTTCTCTTGTTTGTGAGGGGGACTTAATCAGAAGAGGTGTCTGTGAAGTGATGAACCCCTTTTGAAGTTCATCCTGATTTTATATGAACCAAAGATTTTTTGTATTTTTTCTGATAATCACTTCACATAGGATAGGCAGAACAAAGCTGTTTTTTGAATGTTGCTATCCTCTTGCATCCTTTTATTCCAATTTGTCAGAGCTGCTGTAATGTACCTAAGTTAGTTGTTATGCTGTAGAGTATTGCTTATATTGACCATTTCTTGTTCTTATGTCTCTGAGTTGCTACTAATGAGTTATGCTTGATGTTGTAGTCAGCAGATGATGCCTTCTTTACACTGTATGTGTGGTGGGAGTGAATTTTGGCTTGCAGTATACAGATGTCTTGAACTTATGCTCTGTTTGAGATATTGGTACATCCAGAAATGCGAGTTTGTTTTCTCTCTCCAAATGAAACTGGAAAATATTGTGGAAAAAGTGAAAAAAAAAAAATCACAGATATCTAGTCTTCCTTCATCATCATTAAGCAAAAAAACAAAAAAAGAACAAACATATCTAAAAGCAAGAAATGCTGTGAAAGATATTGACACCCTGCCCAGAGCAATATATCTCCATAAGCAGTTCAAATTACATCATCCTGATCACCAAACTGGATGTTCTAAATTCTGCATTTTGTGACCACAATTCTGTATTCTTTTTGTCCATTTTTTTTTTTTTGATGATGCATATGGAACTCATATAAACTCATAACACTTGCAATGGTTAAGTAATCACCTTCTTTTTTTTCAATATGACCCTGCTTCACCCAAGAAAATCTTGACTACGCCTGTTACAAGGATGCATTTCTATAATAAGGGATTCCACTGAGTTTACTTGTTATTACAAAAAGTTTTCATTCATGAAGTAGTTGTAAAATAGAGAAATTAGAAATAGAATGTTTGGAAGATTCTAGTATATTCGAGAAAAATCTAGATGATTCAAGAAACATCTAGAAAAATTTTGAAAAAGGGTTGTCAGTTGATGAATGAGAATTTCTGCTGTTATCAACTCCGGCTTTTGATTCAAGGACTATTATACCCAGCTGAAAGAATCTCTATAAAAAGTTGCCGACCAACAAAAACCCAAAAGAGAATTTCATGGAACAAAGTTGGTAAATAGAATTTGACTAATTTTCATTGACCAAACTAAAAATATTTATTTACACACCTTTGTGGATTTCCAAATATAGCACTTAGATTACTTCACTAGCCCTAAAGTGATAAAGATATTTGATTCCCTTTCCTTCTCCCTCGTAACACTTCACCAGTAACTCTGTATTTTCTGTTTTGTAGGCCACAATTGTTCATGTTGTATATATTTTATGTTGTGTTTTAGTAAATTAAATATTTGTTTGTGATTTAGCTCTGTGTTGTGGTAAATGATTTTTTTTTCTTTTGTTACAACAATCAACATGTAACAACCCCTCCAACTGCCTATCAACCTACATAAAATTCCAAGAATAAGTTCATGCAAATTTGCTGAATCCAACCACTGCTTTTAATCTTAATTGCATACATAATTACATGCAGAGGTTTGGTTATGACCAGGGCCAACACCTTGATTCTACACCCCTAAACTCAAGTAGTCAGAGGGATACTCTGGTCTTACTTATCGAAACAGATCAACATTCACACCAGTTTGTGATTTTACGGCATTTGTACAACAATGTTAACAGAATATTTCAAGAACTAAATTTTTATTTCACTTTTGATTGGATTCTTGGGACAGTCACACCTGCATGCTGCTGCTTAACTAAATATTTGGCCAGGAGTTTTACACTTCTGATCACATAAAAAAATATTGAAGGATAAACAGTAAACTTGTTGAGATTGTGATGTTGGAGAAATTCAAGATCAAAAATGTCTGTTGACAAAGCTTGGCCAGATCCCGAATTCAAGAGACATAGGCTGTGTGATTGAGTAAAACCAAGAATTTTGCATATCTTCTATTCAACTGAAATGTGTAGAGTTGAAGGAAAAGGATAACAGGTTTTAAATTGGATTTAGAAACCAAAGAGACATTTCTGAGCACATCTGGAAACTGAGAATATTTTCACAGTTTGAATAAATTATTTAAAATTGCCAGTTTGTCAAACTAAGTCGGGAAACCAGATGCCTTAAGATTGTTTCTCTGCAAAAATTAAAATTTTTGAATTAATGAGAGAAAATTGCAAATCTGTCAAAGTTAGAACCATGCCATTTAGTCATAAGCCTTTTTCAATACGGATCAACAAATTACCTTTAGCCAAAATGAACTTGTATAAGCACTGGTTTTCATTGGTTTCACCAGTTGCTGGCCTTGGGAATAAATTTTATTAAAAATTGTAATCTCTTTTTAAACAAAGACATCCTTAAATTAACAATTCACATCCTGTCTTAAGAATCTTACTGGCAGAAGTGGGGATGGGAGATAAGACAAATTAATAAGAGAAAAATGGCTATTATTAACATTATTTGGACTATTGTTCACATCTTTGTCGTCATATTTATTGTTTCGGACGTTGTACACTCTGGACTTCTTCAGGTGGTTGGAATGTCAAACTGAACCCTTTATTTCACTCACAGGGGTAGACTCCATGTGCCATGTTTATTGGATGTCAGTTATCAGTTATCTCCTGTTAATTTCTCTCTGAAAGTTCTCCACTACCTCATCTCGGAAATATAGACAGATACAGAAAATGGCTAATCTGTCAAAGTCAGAGCACTGCCATTTAGTTACAGCCATTCTTTGAAAAGCAACCTCTTAGAGTGAAGAAAAATTACCTTTAGCCAAAATGTTTTTTATAAGCTCAGGTTTTCATTGATTTAATCAGTTGCTGGCCTTGGGAACACATTTTATTCAAAATCTTAATCTCTAACCAAAAATTTGCTACAATTAACAATACATGTCCTGACTTATGAACCTCAGTGGCTGGAAAAACTGTGTGCAGAGACACATATCTGTCCACAGATATCATGATATAAAAAACTGTTTCCTGATAGTACGACTATACATATTTCTAATCTTCTATTCAACTGAAATGTGCAGAGTTGAAGCAAAAGTGTAACAGGTTTGAAATTGGAAACCAATGAGACTTTAATGGGTATATCTGGAAACCGTGAGAATATTTTCACAGATTGGATGAATTATGTAAAATTGCTAGTTTCTCGAAATAAAGAGGAAACCATATACATTAAGGTTTTCTTTTCTACAAATAAGTAAAATTGTGAAAATTAAAATTTTGCAGGGAGATAAAACAAATTAACAAGAAAAAATGTCTAATCTATCAAAGTAAGAGCCCTGCTATTTCTTTATAAAGGGATCACTTAGATTGAAGATATTTTACCTTTCGCCAAAATGCTCTTTATAAGCACCGGTTTTCATTGGTCTCACCAGTTCCTTGCTTTGGAAACAAATTTTATTCAAAATTGTAATTTCTAACCAAAAATTTACTACAATTAACAATTCATGTCCTTACTTATGAACCTCACTACCTGTGGCTGGAAAAAACTCAGTGTGGAGAGACACATATCTGTCCACAGATATCCTGATATAAAAAATTGTTTCCCTGATAGTATGACCAGATACATTTCTAAAACATATCAGTAGGTGAATAGAATTGTATATAACTGAGATGTCACTTCAGATGTTGTAAAAAATCATCATCAAATTTAGCAAATCAATTACTTCATTCTTGATGCCATATTTATTGTTCTTTTCAAAAGATTCCATAAAATAGATTATCCCCCTTCACTAAATAACATGGTGGTGGTAGTGGAGGTGCTGATGTTTAAGTGAATGTATCAACATACTCATAATTATTACCTGATCACTGGATGGAAACCAAGGAACAGTTTACCTGAAATCCATACTCACTGAATTTACATTGAGGAAAGATCCTGTAAGTTTGCTTCAAGTTCCAAGTTTTTCTAATATATAAGCATGCTGCATATTCATAAGATCTTACTTATTATAAAACGCAGATTGTGTGTGTGTGTGTATGTGTGTCTGTAACGTTTATATATTGGATTGGATTTCCTACATTTTTCAACCGATTTCAACAAAACTTCACAGGACTACATAAAATTACCTTGTGGTGGGTCTAACAGCGCCAAAAATGGGAAAAATTGTTTTTGCACAAAATCAATTTGAAAACACGATTAAGAGACATCATGAAAATGGAAGAGGGACAACTCACATTGGGTTGTTTGTGTGTGTGGGTTACTTTAAATATGGGAGCGGATTTCCTATATTTTTCAGCCGATAAAACAAAACTTCACTTTCTTTTCTTTTTTTGGGCAGGTAGTGTTTCTTATTGTCTTGCACACTTTTTTCTTTATTTTTAACATTCAGAATGCTTTAAAAATTCCATTTACAAGACAATTATTTATAATAAAATTCTATTCAATTGGGAGACTCATAACGATTGAAAACAATGTTTTTGTTTGAGTTTGGGTTTGACCAATTCGTAAAAAAAAAAAAAAAAAAACTAATTAAGACATGCGTGTCCGTCAACCTTAAACAATAATCTAACGATCTCTACTGATTGTACGAATACAAACATCGGAATAAATTCTTTATCTTTAGGGAAAGATAATGAAATCTAAACATACACAAGTCCTAACTGAAAATAATAACCGGAACGCGAAACTACTTTACACATGGTGTCCAATTGTTTTACTGTATTCAATAAGTAAAAATCATAAATTGTAAAACTAAAAGATTACACAAAGGCTACCTACATTTTTCAACCGATTTCAACAAAACTTCACTTTTTTTTTTTTTTTGGCATGTAGTGTTTCTTATTGTCTTGCACACTTTTTTCTTTATTTTTACATTCAGAATGCTTTAAAAATTCCATTTACAAGACAATTGTTTATAATAAAATTCTATTCAATCGGTAGAGACTCATAATGATTGAAAACAATGTTTTTGTTTGAGTTTCGGTTTGACCAATTCGTAAAAAAAAAAAAAAAAAAATAATTAAAACGTGTGTCCATCAACCTTAAACAATAATCTTTGTCAATTTTATTTTTCAGTCTTTATGATGGTGGATACTTGATCTATCTCTTACTCTTATATCCCCGGGCAACGCCGGGCACTACTGCTAGTTATTAATAAAATTTTCTAAGTTGATCTTGTTTTGTGTTGTTCTCTGGTGAATTATTTGGTTGCATTTGTGTCACTACATTTCTCTCCAGTTTTCATTGGTTTTACCAGTTGCTGGCTTTGGGCATAAATTTTATTCAAAACTGTAGTCTCTATTTAACTGAAAACTTGCTGCAATTAAAAATTCATGTCCAGATTTAAGAACCTCACTACCAGTGATAGAAAAATCTGTGTAGAGACATAAAACTGTCCACAGACATCCTGACATTAAAATTATTTCCTGATCATATGAGCAGGCACATTTCTAATTGTTTACAATTGTGATGTGACTTCAGATGTTGTCAAAAATCATCAAATTTAGCAAAACAATGACTTGCTTTATTCTCAATGCCATATTCATTGTTCTTTTCAAAAGATGCCATAAAGTATCTTACCCCACACCACTTTCTGAAATAAAAACATGGTGGTGGTGCTGATGGTTGTGGATAAGTGACTATATCAACATGCTCACAATCATTACCTGATTAATGAATGGAAACCAAATAAGAGTTTACATGAAATCAATATTTAATGTTTTCATTCTATAAACTTCACTGAAGAGAATCAACAATGATTTTGCATTGAGGAAAGATCCCGTAATGTTTTTATAGAGAAACATTTATTCAATGCACATTACAACATGATCATAAATGGAGAATTCAAACTGAAAATTAGGCTTAGAGAAAGAAAAAAAAATCAAATTTAGATTTAAAATGATTTTACTGCAGTAAAAATGAGACTCAGGAGATTTAAAATCGCTTCAGTGGAAATAAAAATTAGAAGCAATGAAGTCTACTGATATCAAAGAATTACAGAGAACATATTTATTTTTAGAAACTCATCCAAAATAATTTCAGTTTTACAATATACTTTAAGAATATATATATATATATATATATATATATATATATATATATATATAAAATAATAATAATAGTAGTAATAGTAATAATTAGAGATATTTATTTAAAATGGTACATATATGTTCACTGACATTTCCACCTGATTATAGATCAGATCATATTTTACTGGTCAGATGTTTATTATCAATAGAGGAAGATTTCCTAAATTGTCTACCAAAGTTTAAGTTTTTCTGGAATATATGCATGGTCCATATTGGTATTTCAAATCTATTTTTATTCAATTAAAATGCATTTTACTGCAGTGAAAACGAGGCTCCTAAGATTTAAAATTACTTCAGTGGAAATGAAAATTAGAAGTAATGAAATAAAATTGTAAAAATTAAAATTTTGTGAGGAGATAAAAAAAATTAATGAAAAAAAAATGGCCACTCTGTCAAAGTAAGTAACTTGAAAAATAATTTCCCTAGGCACATCCCTAAAAGAATAGAGTCTAGGGAATCCAGAAACTCTTCTAGTAAAATAATTTTTGAGGATAAAAAGAAAGAATATGAGAAGAACTTAAGAAAAAGATCTTGTAAGGTTTATATAGAAAAACATTCATTCAATACACATTACAACATGACTACATTTTGGGGAATTCATACTGAATGTTAGACTTGGAAAAAGAAAAAAAATCAAATTTAGCTTTATTTAAAATGCATTTTACTGCAGTGAAAATGAGGCTGCAGAGATTTAAATTGCTTCAATGGAACTGAAAATTAATAGCAATGAAGTTCACTTATCAAAATATTAGATTTTCACAGTGGAAATGTTTGTCTCCAATATGTGTAAATAGATGGCTTTTGAGAGTGTTCCAAACTACAACAAATAATTCATTTTTATCAGATAATGTTTTGGTATCCATTCAAGAACTTCAAAAAGACCTAAGCTGCTTCTAATAACTGATGGATTCTGTCAACTGTAACCCAAACTTTCCTGCAAGTTTCATACTTGTCTGGTATAGACACATGCTGTATATTGGTATATTCTTAGTAAAACGTTTTGAGTTGATCTTTGATATTGCTTTGTGTATATATCTGGTGAACTACTGGGTTACATTTTTGTCAGGAGTATTCGTTCCAGTGTGTGTTAACATGTGTCATCTGAGACGTCCATTCTGGGAAAATTTCAATTCACAGATTTCACTGTGGAAACTTTCTCTCCATTTAATGCGTGTTTTGAGAGTATAAGAAGAGAACACTCATATCCACAGATTTTATGATGGAAGTGTTTCTCTCCAGTGTGTGTTAACATGTGCTGTTTGAGATGTCCGTTCCGGGAAAATTTCAATGCACAAATTTCAGTGGAAATATTTCTTTCCAGTGTGTGTTAACATATGTCTTTTGAGATTTCCATTAAGAGAAAATTTCAATCCACAGATTTCACAGTGGAAACGTTTCTCTCCAGTGTGTGTTAACATGTGTGTTTTGAGAATATAATTAAGAGAACACTTATATCCACAGATTTCACAGTGAAAGGGTTTCTCTCCAGTATGTGTTAACATATGTCTTTTTAGAATTCCTTTCTGGGAAAATTTCAATCCACAGATTTCACAGTAGAATGGCTTCTCCCCAGTGTGTGTTAACATGTGTATTTTGAGTCTATAATTAAAAGGACACTTATATCCACAGATTTTACAGTGGAATGCTTCCTCTCCAGCGTGTGTTACCATGTGTGTTTTGAGAGCAGAATTTTGGGAACACTTATATCCACAGATTTCACAATGGAACGGTTTCTCTCCAGTGTGTGTTAGTATGTGTTGTTTGAGAGTATGATTATGGGAAAATTTCAATCCACAGATTTCACAGTGGAAGGGTTTCTCTCCAGTGTGTGTTAACATGTGTTGTTTGAGATGTCCATTTTGGGAAAATTTCAATCCACAAATTTCACAGTGGAATGGTTTCTCTCCAGTGTGTGTTAACATATGTCTTTTGAGATTTCCATTCTGGGAAAATTTCAATCCACAGATTTCACAGTGGAATGGTTTCTCTCTAGTGTGTGTTTAACATGTGTTTTTTGAGAATATAATTTTGGGAACATTTATATCCACAGATTTCACAGTGGAATGGTTTCTCTCCAGTGTGTGTTAACATATGTTTTTTGAGATTTCCATTCTGGGAAAATTTCAATCCACAGATTTCACAGTGGAATGGTTTCTCTCCAGTGTGTGTTAACATGTGTTTTTTGAGAGCTGATTTATGGGAAAATCTTATCCACAGATTTTACAGTGGAAAAGTTTCTCCCCATGTGTGTTTCACATTTCATGTAAAGTTTGAGACTTCATTTCATCTCTTTTGTGGGAACAAATCCATAAATTTTAATTTGAGAATGCTTTATTTCTCACGAATATTCAATGGTTTTCTCAATGATGGAAACTGTGTAACTAACATGTGTTTTGTTTGAAATAGGTTTATAAAAGATCACTTTACAAAAATTTCTTAAAGCCAATTGTAAACTCACAAAATGAAATGGTTTACTCTCCAGTGTGTGTTAACATGTGATGAATTAGAGTTTAAATCTGATATATTATATCCACAGATTTCCACAGTGGAATGGTTTCTCTCCAGTGTGTGTTAAACAGAAAATCAGTTTTTGAGATTTCCATTCTGGGGAAACCAGGTTAATCCACAGATTTCAAGTGGAATGGTTTTGTCTTAAGTGTTTTCTTGTTAAATATAAACATTTACAGGAATTTTTTCAAATTTATAAAAAACATTAAGATAATTTACAAATTTCAAATCTGGAAAATGGTTTCTTTTGAAGTGTGTGTTAATGTGAAACTTGAGATGATCTGAAATTAAAATTTCAATTATTAGATTTCAACAGTCCAATGTATTTTCTTCAGTTTGTTTTGGTTTCTTGTCTTTTGACAGAACAAGTTTATTTAAAGATCTTAGTGCCCAATTTCACATTGGAAGAATATAATAGCACTACTGAGGGAATTTTCTAGTTCATTTTCTGATATAAATTCATTGAACATATATCATTTCATACTAAGTGGTTTATCCCTTATGCCTGTTCTATCTCTTTTGTTTGGATTTAACTACCAATATACAAATTTCACAGTGTGAGAATGCCTAATTTCTTATGAATTTTCATCATGATTTCAGAAACTCTCAAAGATGGAAACTGCAAATAAAAAATACAGTAACTGAGCACTGCAGGTAGGAAACACATTATGTAGAGTTATGAAATAGGTTTATAAAAGATTATTTATAAACATTTTCTTATAGCTAATTGCAAACTCATAAAAATGAACTATTATACTATTAAAGTGAAATACGTCTGATCAATTAGAGTTTAAATCTGACATATAATACAGTTTATTTTGTATCAGTGGACATAGATGTATGGGTATTGGAATGAACAATAGAACAGAAAAAATAAAATCAGCAATCTGTGTTCAAGACTAGAAAAAGGAAAACTTTAAATTCAAAAGCATGTATGCTATTATGTCAGATACATCCTACACTCTAATTTCACACCTGACCATCAAATGAATTCAGGTGCTGGAGTTGATTTAGGGTTACTCATGGCCATTGTCCAGTGCAGAAGGATGTGACCTCACACCTGCATCCAGTACAGCAGGCAAGAGAACATGAATGTTGTAGAGGTGGATATACAAACAACAGTCAGAAATGATTTGGGCAATCTCTTTTATATAAAGACAAGAGAATATATATCAGCATTACAGACTTTGGGTGTGGGTTGAAAACAAGACCTGCATAATACAGAGTGCCTGGGAGTAAGTCATGAAATACTGCCATGGATGAAATGTAAATTAATGAAGATTCAAGTCTTGTGTTATCATTTAATTGGTAAATTCATTTGTGGAACCACTTATGATGAAGAAAAACCACTGGAAACCTTTAAAATATCTTTATATGTCATAAACCTTATACATAGAAAATGAAACATAAACAGTGAACCCCATGAATTTGTATTGTCTTCCATTGAGCATTTGGCCATTGAGCATTTGACAAATTGTAAATATTTTCTGGTATTTAATTTTGGGTTTTGTTTTCCTCAGTGTTGATTTTTTTAGATATTTAATTCATGGCCACCACAAAACATCATTTTCTTATTCTATAGCTAACTCTCATTATAACATTGTGTACAGCAGATTAAACAGGTTTAAATCATTTTATTTCTGAAAATTTGAAGACAGTAATATATTTTAGCCTTAGAATGACAAATGTTCCATGATGCCTATTTTTTTAGTTACAGATAAATATATAATCATGTTAATCATGAAATTTAAAGCATCATGTTTTTTTGTTTAGTAGAACTCCAGCTGCAGGAAATTCTGCCTGAATAAAAATTGCAGTAACTGATTTATGTTCATTTTACTTTTTGTGAATACTTTTTAAAAATTTTTTTTTAAAACTTTGAAATTGTGTGCTTTTAATATGGAAACTGGAATTAATATATAAAAGATAAAATAATTACTAAATACAGTATTTGATTAATTTTTACTTAATCAATCAAAACTATGACAAATAATGGATTTTTAAATTTGAATTCATTTTCCATCTGTAATAAAATAAATAAGTCAATGAAAATCAAGAAAATTATTAAATTTTAAAATGCCTTTAATCATTTTTATGAATATCAAAATATGATCACTAAATTTAGAAATATTTTAAAATCACACAGAAAAACAAGTTCTCCATATTAAAAATGGACTTTTATTACATTTTTAAGAAAAGTAAAATTTGTTTCAATTCAAATTAATTCATCTTAAAAAGAAGCTGATTTTTCTAATTTAAAATTTAAAAAAATTTTTTTTGTTTTTATTATTCATTCAAAAAATAAAGCCAAAATACATCTGATCATAACTGAAAAAACTAGACTCTTTCTTCACAACTCAAAAACTAGACATCATCAAAATTGTTTCATTTTGGTCAAAATAATAGTTTGTTAAAGTTTTTATAAACTTATATATATTATGTATATTGAATAAATTTTCATAAATGTCATCATTAATTTAATTAGATATTAAGTAAAAAGTAAAAATTACTATTAAAAATCCAGTTAATCAATAAATTTAAAAATTTAAAAAGGATATTGGAGCATATCTCTAGGATAAATATTGCATTTTTTTAAAAATTTTTGTGTTTTTCATTTTTTTTTGCTATAATTAATAATTTTTTCAGATAAAAAAATCTCACTTAAATTTTCAAAAAAATCAGACTGTCAATAAATCAAAATCAAGATGTTAGAAAAAACAAGCTCTTCATCTTAAAAAAAAAAATTTCTACTATATTTTAAACTAAAAGTAACATTTATTTCAATTCAGATTAAACTTGAAACTTGCTAATTTTTCTCAATGTTTCAGGAAAGTATATTTTTTTTTTTGAAAGATTATTTAATAAAACCCTTTTGTTGTTTTAACAGATTTGTCACTATGGGCAAATTGATAAATTTTATGATAATCAGAAAAATTATGCAAATTCAAAATTCTTTTTAAAATATAGAATTTTAATTAGATTTTCCATTTAAAATACATAGTTTTAATTTAATAATATCAAAGCATCACTAGAAATTAAGACAGAATTTTAGAGGTTTAATAATTATTCTAATCAAAAGTTTAAAACAACAATTTTTGTAAAATTTTTAGTCATTCAAAAAAAAAATCTATAGTCTATCGTTAAAAAATAAAAGTCATTTGTTTTCATTTCAATGAAAGTACTTCAAGTTCAAAATAAACATTCAAAATTTGTAGGTAAAAACACAATTTTTCAATAACTAAGGTTTTAAAAGAATTTTTTAAAATGAGAAAGTATTCTTGAAGTTTCTTTTTAACTTTAATTGAAAGCTAAATGATTAAATTTAATATTTCCAGTCAGCAAGTATATTTTAAATTTGAAAAAATTTTTATAAAATTTATGTTGGCTTAAGATTTTGTTACTATTTTAAATTGATAGATTATTACGATAATCAGAAAAAATTATACAGAATGAAAATTCTTTTTAAAATATAGAATTGCAAATTTTAATTTAATAATATCACATATTTATTACAAATTAATACAGGGTTTTAGAGGTTAATTAAATTAATTCCAATTAAAATTTTAAAAAAAAACATTTTTCTTTTAAGTTTATTATTCATTCAAAAAAAATATGGCCAAAATATATTCAATCCAACTGAAAAAAATATTTCTGTTCGTGGATGGACTCAAATTGACTAGGCATCACTAAAATGGATGTTTCCTTTTGGAAAGGAAAAAAAAAGCTAAATTTATGTTTAAATATTAGTAATAAATCAATGAAGTATCTTATTCAAACAGAATTTAACACTTATTCAGAATTGTATAATGAATAGGTTATTTTATTTTCTAAAGTTTTGGAATATATTTAAACATCTATTTGAAGATTTTGATATCTCATGTGTAATTTTTAGTTTGGGGAATTATTTATCAAATGTTTTTATAGTTATATAATGAAAAACCCTGGAATGTTATTTCAGTAAAAACTAAATTATATAATATCAAATGTTTGTGTTAGAAAATGTAAAAATGAATCACACAAAAATAATTCAATTAAAAAAAAAAAAATTTTTCCAACATGGTTTTAAATAATTTAACAAAACGTGTTTTTTGCTTAAAATATAAATGCCCCAGATAGAGTATTGTCCAATATTTCACCAAAAAAGCAGCATAGCATTTAAAAAAAGGTCCCAAACCTAATCAAAAAGCCTTGGAGTTGGTCAAATTTTCAAATGCTCAAATGAATGCCCCATTCATCTTTCTTTTATTTGAAATGTGGGTAACTAGAAAAATAAATACACAACATCTATCCAAATTCCATGTGCTAATTTTTTTTACATTTTTCCAGTTTGATTTCAAATTTTTAAAAAATGTTTTATATTACCCTTAATTAAATTTTCAGGATAATATAAAAAATAATTAAAATTATCTTCAAATCATAAATGGAAAAGCATAAGTACAAAAAAAAAACCTCAATATTTTAAAAATTTTAATTTTTGTTGTGTTTTGTGTGTGTGTGTGTGTGTTATTGTGTGAAAAATAAAGATTTTGATTAATTTTTGTAAAATTGCATTATCAAAAAATAAGAGTTTAATTTTAAAAAATTTTTAAAATTTTTAAAAATATCATATTAGGTTGGTTAAATATTTTTCTAAATTTAAAAGATGCTGGGTAGTTTAAAAAGCGAAAATTAAAATGCGATCACATATTCAAATCATCCTTACTGATATGTCAAAAATTTTAAAAATTAAAAATAATTATTTATGCATCTAAACTGTCAATGTTTTTTTTAACATCTATATTTGTTAAAAAGGGCATTATGCTTAAAAAACTAAATGTTTCAATATTTGTTTCAAATCATAATATTCCACAAATAAATTTTCAGAAAAGTATTTTTTTTAATCCCTGCATTAATCAGAGAATTTTCAAGATTTAAAATTTTTTCTTTCCTATTTCACTAAATATTTTTAATTTCGCTATGTATTCATTTTACTTTAGTGTGTCATGCATCAAATAATGATTTATTAGTTTTTTCCTTAGTTAAAAAAAATTAATTTGTTTTTTAGCTATTTTTTTCTTTTTTTTTTGTGAGTTAAATAAAATGACTTTAACAATTCATAACCATCAAAGTATATAGTTAATAATAAAGAATATAAATTAATACTAAATACCATAAAATTTCAAATTATAGAGTTATCTCTATCATTACATTTTATATTATCTCAGTTAAAAATTTTAATAACTGGGAGAGAAATAATAATTTAATTTTTATTTAATAACTGAGATAATATAATTAAAATTATTATATTTTCACAGATATCAATTTAAAAATTTAATGATTGAGAGTGAGATAGTTATTATCTCATTCCACTCTCAGTTATTAAATTGATCAGAGATAATGCAATTTTATTATATTATTTCAGTTATTAAATAAAATTTCAATTGAAATAAAAAGTATCTCATTTATCAATTTAAACATTTAATAACTGAGCAAGATGATTTAATTATTATAATAATTTAATAATTTTATTATCTCAGTTATTTTTAAAATAATAATTGATAATATAATAATTAATTTATTATTATATTAAATAATGAAATAAGATTATAGAGGTAACTCAATAATTTAAGAAATTTTATAGTATTTTAAATTATTATTAGAAAGCATCTTCAAAATTACCTATAATATTTCAGTAAAATATTAGATAATTGCTAATTTTTAAACATTACCTGATAGTTAAAAAAACAAAAACAAACTGTTCTTACTCAGAATTCATAAATTTATGTCAATTCTGGTCTACCATACTAAACCTGTCAACACCTTTGGCTATCAAAGGAGACGTGAGAATAACAAGACCCCATGGTCAAGAAAAGTTTGTCTGGAAAATTTTATAAATAATATTTATCTCAGAACAGATTAAGTTAACTTTAAATTTGTTAATTTTACAAAAGTAATGTTTCAGAAATGTACATTTTATTTTTGACTTTTTTTTTTTTATTTTGTTTACATTTCTCTAAAAATTTTTTTTAAAAATGGCTGCTTCATTTGTTTTTTCTGAAGAATTGACTAAAAATCATTATAATATCTATTTTAAATATACCACTGTAGTTTGTTTTCTGGAATTAGAAAATTCAATCCTTTAGATTTCAACTGAAGCTGGAGAAAGGCTTCAAAAAGGGGTTTTTCATTTATGAAAAATACATTTCAATCTTAGGGTACTTAAATTTTGTAGGTACCTAATTTAGACAATAAAAATTTTCTTTGTCAATTTTAAGGCCCTTTTTATCCATGATATGCTTTTTTTTTTTTTGCAATAACAGAGATAACTTCAGTAATTAAAAGTGAATAAAATATTAAATGACTATGAAAATATCATGTCATTTTGCAAAAAATTTTTTTTTTATTTCAACAACAAAATAAAAAATTTTCACTTAAATTTTATAAATTTATGTCAATTCTGGTCATCTGTATTATCAACATTTAAAAAGCCTAGGCTTTTGAGTAATTTGTATTTTTTTAATTGGACCTAAATATCTATCTGAAAATCAGCTCTGAAATTGTCTTATTTTGAACTTATCGATAAAAAAAAATAGTATTGAATTTCAAATGCTCATTCATATACTTTTATTTTTTTTAAATTTAGTAATTCACTGAAAACAAAAAAACTTTTTTGATGAAAAATGAAGTTTTAATACAATTATTTGTTATTTCTTCAATTACTTTTTAATTTTTACATTTAAGTTCTTAAAATATTATAAAATGTTTTTGAAAGTGTACATTCAGTTTTATAAATAAAACTTTAGGAGAACAAATAAATAACATTTTTAAAATTGTCCTGTGAATAGTTTTGATAAATTAAAAACCTTAAGAAATGTAATTTTGGGTTTATAAAACGGCTGTAAACCAAAAAACCAGCAAAATAACTACAATTAAGCTGACCCCAAACCTAACCTAGTTTAGCATTGTTCTCCCCTGTTAACTTTGACCCTTTTTTGAAAACAATATTGAGAATCTTTTGTTTTAATTTTAAAAAAAAAAAAAAAAAAAAAATATTTAATTTTATTAATTTAATTTGTTATTTTTAATTTGTCCTTATGACATTTTTCCATGGATGAAATATTTTATTGAATTAAAAATTTGTTTTAATCAAAACTAATGATCAAAAAAAAAAAAGAAAGACATTTCTTTTATGGTAGTGCATATAAAATTTCTAAGAAAAAGTTACCTATAAATTAATTAGATAAATTTCTTAAAATTTAATGTCACTCTCAACATTGTAATTTCCCTATATTTTTTATAAAATCATAAATATGAAGGCAGATGAATGACTGACAAAAAAAAAAATAAAAATTAGAGTCTGAAAACTTTCCAAAAATAACAAGGTAATAATTTTTCATAAATTTAAATATTTTCATAAGTTCAGCATGAACAATTTACAGAAATATTATGATTTTGGAAAATTTTAAATAGATATTTATCACGGGGCTCAAAAAGCAAATTTTACCTTTTTGTTTGATTTTCTTTAAAATATTGCTTTTTGGTATTTTTTCATATGTAATGCTTTTTTCAAAATAATTTAAAAAACTTAAGAATAGAAATTTTTATTAAAATCTTTTGAAAAATTTAATTCTTTTTAAAATAATTTGAAAAACTGAGGGCTTTCATTTTTTTTATAAAATGGAGGAAAACAATGATTTTTAAAAATAAGAAAACAGTTGACAACATTTGAAAAAGAATTTTCTAAAAACTTTAAAAATTTTTAAAAAATTTTGAATAAGATAATCGATTAAAATTGTGTTAGGCTCGACTGCAATAAGCAAATTCAATTTTCGTTTATTTCAATTTTTGATGGCACTTTGAGGAAAGACATGTCATGGTTTTAAAAAAGCTTGGTTTTTATAGATAAAAATAAATGTATCTTTTAATTCACATCAGTTTTATGTTATTAACTTTCAAATAAAATCAAAATTTCAGTTTAAAGAAGATTATTTAAATGATTTGAAATCCTTTTTTTTTTTAGCAAGTCTGTGACAGTAGTTTAGGCTTGGTCAATAAAATATTATAAAAAAAAATAAGAATAGCAAGAAGAAAAAAAGCTTAAAAAAAAAAAAAAATTTTTAACATCTAAATGTTTATGTTACTATCCAGAATGAAAAATTTCAGTATTTTTTGAATATTTTTCAGATTTTTTTGGGGGGCTTCATATAATTTTTTAATTTTATTTAAAATCTTGTTTTTCTTGATTCAAAAAATATCGACTTTATTGGCAAAATTGTATAAATTTCTAAACAAAATCAAAATTAGTTTAAAAATCCTATATAAAATTCAATTACATCCAAATTTCATTTGTTATTTTAGGAAAATTTAAAAATTTAAAGTATACATTTATAATTCCAATTTGAAAAGAAAAAATTTTTTCCTTTTTTATCAGAAAATTTTTTAAGAAAACATTTCCAACCGTTTTTTTTGCCTTTAAGTTTTATTTGAGAGGTGTTAACTGATGTACATCAATATATTAAACTTAAATAAATTTATCGGACAGTTTGACAGAAATGATATATTTTGTTTCTAGTTTTAAGTGAACCTGGTTAGTGTATAAAATACACTTCCAAATTTTTTTTTTAACTTATATTTGCGGTTTGAAAAGAGGATATTAACCATTTTTATTTTTTGAAAATCAGAAAAGCCTAAATCATAATCAAACTATTTTGTATCAGACATTAAAATTGAGTTTGAAAGGAAACAACTTTCCTAGGGGGTCAAAATGCAACACAGTTCATTGGTAATTTCAATTATATGGCTGCAGGGGGTTAAAAAAAAAATTGACACCCGGCCATGGAAATCTTAAGTAAAAGGTGAAAGTTTTATCTGCAATTCCTAACCAACAGAAACCAGGAGTGTCATTTTTTTCTCAAAAAAATAGCAGCAACAAGGAAAAATTAAGCCAAATTGACTTTGATATATTTGGGTCAAAGGCCAGGCAGCTAGCAATATAAACGTTTTGTAAAAACCCACCACTCTCAGATAAGAACAAAGAGTGGGAAAAAAAAAAAAGCGGGGGTCAACACTGGGATCAACAATAATAATGGCTTGATGTGTTGTGTTTTGGTTTTTTAAGACCTGGGGTGATGACATTCTTTTTTTTTTTTGCCGCATGTCTTTCATATGACAAAAATAAAACAAGCGTTTTAAACAGCTGTATCAGTTATAAAATATTTTTATGAGAATCAAAGCCATT
Organism: Acanthosepion pharaonis; assembly: GCA_903632075.3. Lineage (NCBI taxonomy): Eukaryota > Metazoa > Mollusca > Cephalopoda > Sepiida > Sepiidae > Acanthosepion > Acanthosepion pharaonis. Next base: position 884,821 of record CAHIKZ030005260.1, on the reverse strand, counting down.
GCACTGTTTTTGTGCCAAAAATTGAATATAAAATTATAAAAAAAGGAAATAATATTTGCAGTTTGTCTCACACTGTAAGAAAAAGGAAAAATTGTTTATATTTGAAAATTGAAAAGAAAAATTTTGAAAATGTGACGATATTCAGTCAGAAAACTTGACAAGCGTTGTTATGTTGCTAACTGAACGAATGCAAAACAATTTCTGAAAAACAACTTGCTTTTATCAAGGGAAACTACTCACATGACATTATTTCAAAGCTGTGCATCCATACTTTCGTTAGAGACGATTTTAAATACAATTTTGGAATATTAAAAAATTATATTAAAAATATCAACGGTTGTCAGATTTTAATAAACTTTCAAATTTATGATTTTCAAAAAGTAGAGAATATATTATTTCCATAAGGTTTCATAAAGACACTTAATTTTAAAATATATAACAACCTTTTGTCATATTATGTATTTAAAATTGAAAAAAAAAGAAAATAATATTGTAAAAATTCATTTTTCATCAAAATATTTTTAAAAAATTACCTTAGTATATGTTATTCAGAAAAGCCATTAAAAGCTTTTTTAATTAAATTATTAGTTTCATTGGGTTTTGTATTTTTACTTGAGGTAAAAGTTTGGACAATTTTGCGCATTTTTTTTTACCAAATAAAATCGATGATTTACATTCTTCAGAGTCTTGTGCATTTAATTAAAAAAAAATTAAGGTTGCACAAAAAAGTTTTCATAAAATTAAGTTCGTAGGAGGGGTGGTAATAACAGATATAAAAAAATATTTCTACCATGACTTTCGAAAAGACAGACATTTCTAAAATAATTTCATTCATTTGTGAAAAAGTTCTGAAGGTTTCATTAAAATCCAACAAGTACTTGAATTTTGCAAGATTTTCCAAATCAATGTGTTTTTCAACTGAAAACAGTGAAAAAACAAGTAAATGCTAAATAAATACCTAATCGCTGACCTAAAAAAAAAATTCAACCTAAATTTAAATAAACATGCCGCAAAGGAATAAAAAAAATTAAAAAATAATTAAAAAATACCTTGGTCTTTCCTCTTAATAATAACAACAATAATTTCACGATAAAATTTCGTTTTTATTAAGTTTGGGGCCTTTTTTCTTCATGCTACGCGTTTTTTGATGATGATGACACGGACAAGCCGAGTAGTTATTCCTCTAAAAAACTTACCTTTTAAGGGGAATCCAAAGGTTTTTCATAGAAAAACAAACAAAATTATGTTCTTCTTGGACTGGATATTTCTTTCTACACTTTCGGGAATATTTCATAATCAATAAAACTTCCTTTTTTTTTTTTTTCAAAGAAATTGCAGTAAAAAACAGGATCTGAAAATTGAAAACGTGCTTTCTGGATAGAACAAGGAATTAAAAAAGGTGTAAAAGAACAATTTGTTCCTTGCTCTAAAATAGTCCGCGTTTTAATTTTTTATAAAATTTCTTGATAGAAAGTGAAAAAAAAAAAAAAAATTATAAACTTCTTAAAAATCCAACATTTTCTAAAGATTTGCTTCAAAGAAAATTATTCAATTTTTAAGTTAAGAAGTACCACTCATTTAGTATAAAAATCTATTCTAAATGCTTACTTTTACTTTAAAAAATACCCATGAGGTTTTTTTTCATAACTGTTATCTACAATGGTCGTCTTTGTATTGTCATCTCAAATCACGCGTGAAATTGTTAAAAATACGAATTTTCAAAAATGTAAGAAAATCTTAGTGCTTATTATTTTGTTCTGGATTCACAGTTCACACAATGGCAATTCAGTTTTTATATATTACCACATGTGCGCCATAAAAGACACGCGTAAAATTGTAAAAAAGTACGAAGGATCAAATGGACAATCTAGAAACTAGTTTCGTTTTTGTTTTTTTTATGCTTTAAGAAGAATAAATGATATTTAATATACTATAACCAAAATATTAAGAATATAATTTTCTTATTTGTTACCTTTTCATGAAACCTAGCAGAAAAGGTTTATTTTCAATACAACATTTAAGCGTACAACGGAAATTAATTTAAAAAGTAGTTAAATTATTCTTTTGTTTAAATGTATAACATATGTTCACCTTTTTTTTAATTTTTCGAATCAGTGTGTTCATTTCCTTGCTTACTTAACTTTATTGTAATTTTAAAATTTTTAACATGGGAAGAACAGAAGATTCAACTGGACAACCGATTCTGTGTAGGCATATTTTTCAGAAATTACTCTATGGTTCAGAAAAGAGAATATCAGAATGGGCTTTCCTGGAAAATGCAAAAAAATGGCTTCCCTGAAATTCGAAAATCTGTATTTAGTGCACTCTCACAAATCTATAAACAATGGAATTCAGGGTACAATTTCATAACATTTGAAAACAAATGCAAACAGGCAACCCATTCTGTTGCTGTTGCTTGTACTCTGTCGCTTCTTCAACTTCCATTCCAGTTTCAACCCAGTCTTCGTTTGCCACTCTTTTGACTGCCCTAACAAGAATGAAAATTTTACAAAATAGTTGTCATAGTAGTAGATTATTAAAGTTCGTGTACTGAAGAAAAAACTTCAGAGGAAAATGAAGAAAGAGTAGCAAAATAAATCCAATCAGTTGTAAAAGAAATGCCATGGTTCAAATAATGTTCTAGCTTATTTCGTTCCAGATTCATATAACGTCAATCCAGTTTTTATGGATAACTGCACATGCGCATTAATTAATAAAAGTACGCCACGATAGTCAGGCCTGAAATTGGTTTCGTTTTTATGCTTTATAAATAAATTCTCTTTGAATACTATAACCAAAATATTAAGATTATAATTTTCTTATTTGATACGTTTTCATAAAACCGAGCAGAAGAAATTTTATTTTCATACAACATTAATCATATACAACGGAAATTAATTTAAAAAGTACTTAAATTATATTTTTGTTTACGATATTTCTTTTATTTTCATATCTATTTGGTTATAAAATATTCAGTTTCGCGGGGGATATAAAACATATTAGGTATATACACCACTTACGTACCTAGGAGCATTTTAAATTAAATATATTTGTCTCCGTGTCCCATCCTGCACTCCTCTTCCACAAGCAGTTAGAGACACTACACTACAGTTATAAAATATTCAACGAAAGGCAATGAGCGCCTTTTAGTTTTATTTTTCTTAACTATTCGGATTTTAAAACTTCTGAAACTAAACTGCTACAAAAAAGAAGGGAATTAGTAAAAAGAAACAAAAAATAAACTTTCGTATATAAAAAAATCAAACTTTTTTTCCATTATTGAACAATTTTTATTTAAACCAAAATTTCATCACTTTCACAGTCAGTCTGTGCAGCATGTAAATGCTGCTTACTTTATGCGTGAGGTTACCAATGGTAGTGCTTGTTCTTAGAGCATTTATCTATTGTACATTTAACGATTCAAGAAAAAACGAGACTCCATATATATATTGAAAATATAACATACAAAACAATGATGCAATGAAGTGTAATGATTAAGGGAGAAAAAGTTGTTCCCCTTCAACTGCATTCTGAATGAGCTTGAATGTTCGAAAGAATTTCTCTTGAATAAGTTCAGGATTCTATGTTGAATAGAGTCTGCTGTTAGAATAGAATACAGTTAATTAAGAAGTGTGTTGTTTTGATAAACTAATAGAGTGCTCGTTCATAAACATGTGAAAAAAAAGAGAGGAAGATATGTATAATGTGTTACAAAAATCTGTGTCTGTGTGTACGTTGTGAGTAAAGTCGTGGATTTGTGTGGACAGGTGTAAATAGCTGGATTCTACTGGCAGTTGTGAAAAAATTGCTTGTTTTAAAGCTGCTGGTAGAGTGCCAGCAAAAATGCAGGAAAATTGATTTTGCACTAAAATGTTTGATTGGTTAAAATTCGACCAATCACTGATTTTGTAACAAAGAAACATGTGAGCAAGTTCACAGCAGAAAAATTCAAATTAGTGACTGCGATTGCTAAATTGTCTTCTAGAAATGCAGTATTGATTTACTAATCAATCGAAGACGAATAAATTTTGGGCGTGGAAAGCGTAGCAGACGGTACAAGCCTTTGTTGTTACTCCACACTTCAAGTCTGGCTTGCAGCCCTAACATTCTCGGTTTGCAGTATGTTAGAGATTGGCCAACTCATAGTTCTCACTCTTATTTTCTGATATGGACGTCCATATTTGCAAAAATTGGCACATTTTTACACACACACACAAACACACGGACACATACACACAAAGCAAAGTTCCTTATAAAAATTTAGGGCTACTGAATTGTACTAAGCTTTTACATTTAAATGTTGTTTTAATAACAATATCAGATAAACAGTAAAAAATAATACAAAAATTAAAAAAAAAACTTTCTGGAGGTACCCACAATTTTCCGTTGTAGCGTACATCTCAAATATAGCATCAGGTTCATTCACTAAATGAAGCGATAACACCAAATATATAGGTGCTACTACTATTTATATTAATGATTGTTCCAGAGTACAGGATTCAAGAAATAACAACAACAACTCCAATTTGTTAATCAACAAATATATATTGAATAAAATACAACAACAGGCATGAAATAAAATCGTATTCACAATGTAGATTAAAGAGAAGGAAGTCCTTTCCTTTGATTGTCAATTAATTGTAATCAACTGTTTCAAGAAAGTTCACTTATAAGATAAATGTACCAAAATAATTGTTAGAACATAGTTTTCATGTGAAGAATGAATAACATCAAGAATACAATTGCTTGAAATGTGTTGTGAATGAACTGGTTTCAATCAACAAAGTTTTGGTTGATTGTGCTTGGCAAAAGTTAGAGAGAGAAAATGTAAGTTGCTAGTTATGAAATTCTGTATCTATGTGTGCGTTAAAGTGTGAAGAGCAAGATCGTGGATGTGTGTTAACATCAGGAATGTTACTGACAACTTATGAAAAGTTGCCCAGATTGGCTGAGAGGAAGTAGTGAAATATTTCTCATTTAATTGTCAACCTTCATTCTTTATGCAAAAAATCCTTATTATGTATGTCAACTGTCAGATTAGCAATCTAGACTTAAGGTGAAAACAATGGCTGTATACCAGAGATTGGCTGAGAGGAAGTAGTGAAAACTTTCTCATTTGTCAACCTTCATTCATTAGGCAAAAACACTTTATTATGTATGTCAAATGTCAGATTAGCAAACCAGACTTGGGGTGTGTGGTGAAAACAATGGCTGTATACCAGAGACTGGCTGTGAGGAAGTACTGAAATATTTCTCATTTGTCAACCCTCATTCTTTATGCAAAAACCATTTATCATGTATCTCAAATGACAGATTAGTAATCCAGAGTTTGGGATGTGGGTTAAAAAAAAGGCTGTATACCAAAGACTGGCTGAGAGGAAGTAGTGAAATATTTCTCATTTAATTGTCAACCATCATTCATTATGCAAAAACACTTTATTATGTATATCAAATGACAGATTAGCAAACCAGACTTGGGGTGTGGGGTGAAAACAATGGCTGTATACCAGAGATTGGCTGAGAGGAAGTAGTGAAAACTTTCTCATTTGTCAACCTTCATTCATTATGCAAAAACACTTAATTATGTATGTCAAATGTCAGATTAGCAAACCAGACTTGGAGTGTGGGGTGAAAACAATGGCTGTATACCAGAGACTGGCTGTGAAGAAGTAGTGAAATATTTCTCATTTAATGGGAAACTGTGACTCATTATGCAAAAACACCTTATTATGTATGGAAAATGACAGATTATCAATCCAGACTTGGGGTGTGGGGTGAAAACAAAGGCTGTATACCAAAGACTGGCTGTGAGGAAGTAGTGAAATCTTTTTCATTCAATTGTGAACCCTGATTCATTATGCAAAAAACCCCTTATTATGTAAGGAAAATGTTAGATTAGCAATCCAGACTTGGTGTGTGGGGTGAAAACAAAGTCTGTATACCAGAGACTGGCTGAGAGGAAGTAGTGAAAACCATTGAAAACCTATCCAATAATTTTATGAAAAAATCATAGTAATTTAAATTTTAAAAAAAGCAGTCAAATGATTCTAGTTAATGTTGGATTTATGATGGCAAAATTTGAACATTAAGTCAATGAGTATCTATTGAAGTGAATCATCTTTACACTATATATAGAGCAGTTGTCTGTATGTCTGTCTAAAATTAAAAAAAGAAAGAAAATGTTATTATGTATAGAGACTTAATATCACGTAAACCAGCTTTTGGTAAAAAAAATTATCACCCTATGTATAGTGACTGAGTTATCAGAAAAACAATAGTTGAAATCTGGAAGTATTTTAACAATAGGCTTATGACCTTATTGGTAATGGGAAAACAAAGAAAAAATAGGAACTCAAGATCTGTCTATATTTCTGAGATGAGGTAATATGTGCACTATTTACATTATATGGAGTATTGTCCTCATCTTTGTTGCCATATTTATCATGTTTCAGCCATTGTACACTCTGGCCTTCTTCAGGTGGTTGGAATGTCGAACTGAACCCTTAAGGACACATGGCACAGTGGATAAAGGTGTTGGTTAGACCCCATGATAGAAACCAAAGTGTTGTTAGTTCAATACCTTGTTAAGGAAGTGGAGAACTTGGAGAGTTGAATAGGAGATAATTGATAACTGACATTCATTAGACATGTCACGTGGAACTAGAACAGTTTGTCCCAGTGAAATGAAGGGTTCAGTTTTACATTCCAACCACCTGAAGAAAGCTGGAGCGTATAACAGCTGAAACATTGTGATAAATATAGCAACAAAGATAAAGACAATATTCCGAATAATGTTAATTGAGGAACTCGGGAAAAGAATGTTTAGCCATGAATGACTGACTGTTTCAGCAAAGGTAACTGCAGCTACTACTCCTCCTGCTTGATGCAGGAACATTTTTATTTCTTTCTTCCAATGGATGAGTCTACTGGCAGGAAAATATTTTCCCACACAACAGTATGATCTGTATTTATGAAGATATTTTACAATTAGAACGCATTTGAAATTCTGAGAATTAAAAAATAAAAATGGCAAGAATTCTTATTTTCAAATCAAATTATGGTTTTATTTTTATTCTGCTAAATGCCATTCAAGTAGGTATTTTTAAAATTTCTATTCCCTTGAATTTATTTTCACATTTATATTATATAGAAGTGTAACTTTAAAAACTGAATATTAAGACAATAAATTTAGGTTATTCTCTTAGATGAGGAAAACATTCCAGTTTTCCTGATAGTAAAACTAAACATTTATGTTCCTAACACCTCCTTCTCTTCAAAACTCAAAAACAGACAAAATCAGATCAAACTGGATTCATTTGTTTACTGCAGAGATAATATCAATCTAACAGTTGATTACAACAAAGGGAAATAAATCTTTCATAATGGTTCCATACTTTTTCCACATTTTGCTTACTTTCAACATCTGCATGAGTTTGTAAATCATTCAGAGGTAAAATGCATTGAAATGCAATTAATATACAGCGTGTCCATAAAGTTTGTGTGTACTTTAAAAAATTTATAACTTTATTTGTATTTGTGATAGAAATAATTTGTAAAAAAGATTAGAAAGAAGTAAATCTATATTTTTTAAGGTTTTATTGAAATTTTATTTAAGCTTCCATGTCCTCCATCATTAGCAATACAAATGGTAATACGATTTTGCAGTTCACGGAAAACATTTGCGAGCTGATTTACAGTAATGCCTGAAATCACATTAGTTATTTTAGCTATACTTAAAACTAGGTACATTAAACTTTATAACATTTTTTACAGATTATTTCTATTGCAAATACAAATAAAGTTATAGATTTTTTAAAATGCGCACAAACTTTATGGACACCCTGTATTATATCACAATACATACTGCATTTAAATTTCTCACAAGTCCATCAATGGAAGATAGATGGACAAAGTTAATGTTCAGTTTAATAAATATCTCATCATTTTGCTATCTCTTCATGAACATCCATTGATATCTATTTCAGTCAATTCATACACCATCACACTTATCATAGCCCTTCATTACTCTGTCCATATAACCAAAGGCATGTTATATATCTTCATGACCTTTTCTTCATTGCATTGCCACACACCCTTCAATTTAATATATTAAGTTTTAGATTAATGATAAACCTAATGACTTTTTAGTTGGTACATTATTACTGCAACAATATTTAACATGGCATTCAGATGAAAAGTGTTAAAACGGATGAAAAGGGTTAAAACAAAACAATTTTAAATTTTTGTTAGAAAGAAAATTATTTTCCCAGGATATGGGAATAGATGTATGAATTTTGTTGAAAAAACTGACAAATGACCTTGTGCCCTCCATGAAAGTACAAATAGTAGTATTCAAAAATAAAATGGACGACGCCTGAATAAGTCACAATATGATGTTTATATCAGAATAAAAAAAATATTTACAGTTCTTTTTCTTCTTTTTTCAACCTGTTCTAATAACTGGCAACGGAAGGAAAATTGCGGGTAGCTTCTTTGAAGAATCTTCAAGTACTGTGATATGTACTTTCAGCGATGGCACAAAGTTTATTGTTGGAGTTTTTCTTCATCAGCAGGTAATTATTATTATATGGGTAAGAGAGGTCACAGTTGAAGAGGTCAACTTTGAGACCAGCTGCTGTGTCAAACGCCATTAATGACTGATGAGTGGGCTGACGGCTTGTTCTGATACTGGGATCGATCCTTACCAAGCGAGCAGACCGGTATTGACCTTGAGTACCGCCATACCTGGTGACCGAAGCAGACCAGACCCGGAACACCGTCTTATAATTGGTGCTGTGACCGTAGCCCTGAACACCGTCATATTACGAACTCAGTCTGAATTTATTTTTTGAGATTTTTTTGTACTTTGCAGGCTCAGCTGATGTTGTTACACTCCTTTCATATAACTCAGCGACTTCTCACTGAACTGAGGAGGAGGAGGAAGCAAAATGCAGGCACTGTGGTCTTTGTGATGTAATTTTTAAGTACTCTGTAATCTAATTCTTTTTATATAATTTTTAAGTACTCTGTAATCTAAAAAATGTAGGAAAATATCTCTGTAATCTAATGTGTTATTGAATTTTAGATTCTTTCTGGCTTTACATTTCCAAATCAATGTGTTTTCTACCTGAAAAATAGACACAAATATTTCTCATACAAATCTTTGGTCCCTCTGCTGACATTTATGTATCCAAATGTAAAAGAACGAAGAATAAAATTTCAATGTTCAAAACATTTATAACAGGGCTCAATACAAAGGTAGAGAAATATATATTTATTATACACTGTTACATTAGACAATTTAAATATCCAATACAAAATTGTACATTTTGTTTCAATGTTAAAATCAAGAGTTTCTTCAGGTGGCTAACAATGATGGTACTAAACGATTTCATTCAAAATTGTAATTAATGAAGCACTACTTCACTTTCCATTTATGGAAAATTTTCCATAAAAGCTAAAAAGGAGAGAAAATTAAAAAAATCAATAAAAAAAGGAAAGAAAATGAAAAAATCAATAAAAAATGGAAAGAGGGAAAAACAAAGAAAAGTCATAAAAGTTTAAAATTTATTTTTTATTCTAATTTATATTGTAAAATAGGTTTTGTCAAGTACTGTATTGCTTCTTAAAGTGTCCTTTTTTTACAGTCTGTGGATAATTTCGTTTGGCATTTGTATATGGAGTCATATATTCATAGAATTGTAAATGCAACATGTTCGATACAGTGTATGCATACATGCTGCATTTCCATTCAAATTTGAATTCTCAGATTCAACAGAATTTCATTGGTTTAATTCATATCAACATCTTTCAGTTTCCTCCAATGTGTATGCATAAATGCAGATCCACAAACTTACACAAGAACATAGCTTTTGTCTGGTGTATATACATTTTAATAAATTTGACTTTTGTGAAAATGCAGATCCACAAACTTCACAAGAAATTTTTTCCAGTGTGTTTACACACAACTCAATAAATGCGACTTCCATGAAAATGCAGATCCACCAAATTAAGGTTTCTCTCCAGTGTGTGTACGCATATGTATCACTAATCTTGACTTATGTGAAAACCTAGATGCACAAACTTCACAAGAATATGGTTTCTCTCCAGTGTGTGTACGCATATGATTAACTAAACATGACTTGTTTGAAAATGTAGATCCACAAACTTCACAAGAGTAAGGTTTCTCTCCAGTGTGTGTACGGATATGACTAACTAAACACGACTTGTTTGAAAATGTAGATCCACAAACTTCACAAGAGTGAGGTTTCTCCCCAGTGTGTGTATGCATATGTGTCACTAATAGTGACTTCTGTGAAAATGCAGATCCACAAAGTTCACAAGAGTAAGGTTTCTCTCCAGTGTGTGTACGCATATGTATCACTAATGTTGACTTCCGTGAAAATCTAGATGCACAAATTTCACAGGGATATGGTTTCTCTCCAGTGTGTGTACGCATATGACTAACTAAACATGACTTGTTTGAAAATGTATATCCACAAACTTCACAAGAAAATGGTTTTTCTCCAGTGTGTGTACGCATATGTCTCACTAAATTGGTCTGGTTTGAAAATACAGATCCACAAACTTTGCAAGAACATGCTTTTTCTCCTGTGTGTTTATGAATATGTGTCACTAAATTTGACTTTTGTGAAAATGCAGATCCACAAATATCACAAGAATATGGTTTTTCTCCAGTGTGTTTACGCATATGAATAACCAAATGAGACTTCCGTGAAAATGTAGATCTACAAAGTTCACAAGAATAAGGTTTCTCTCCAGTGTGTGTACGGATATGACTAACTAAACATGACTTACTTGAAAATGTAGATCCACAAACTTCACAAGAATAAGGTTTCTCTCCAGGGTGTGTGTGCCTATGTCGTACTAAATTTGCCTTCTGTGAAAATGCAGATCCACAACCTTCAGAAGAGTATGGTTTTTTGCCAGTATGTGTACGTGTATGTCTTACTAAATCTGACTTTACTGAAAATGCAGATCCACAAACTTCACAAGGGTAAGATTTTTTTGCAATATGAGTTTCCATCTGGCCTATGATTTCCAACTTCACAACAGCCAAAACATCTGTGAAGAAGAAAGGCATGATATATTAATAGGGGAAGTGAATAATATATGAAAGCAATCTTTATTATGAGAGATAAATGTGTGACAGAGAGAGAGAGAGAGAGTTTAGGAAATGCACACACACACACTTATAGTTTTTTTTTATTGAAATTGGAGTAGATTTGAATTGCAAAATTAAATCATGGCATTTTGTTTACTGATGGGGAAATCTGATTCAGGGCAGAAGTTGTACCCATTGAATCTGGGTCATCAGAAGACAATGGAAATGGTTGAAATAATTTTTATCGATTAAAAATTGAAATAGAGATGAGTAAGCTAGAAGGAACTTTGGAATTCACATGATTTTGGTTGAAGCAGCCAGAACCCCGTGACAATCGTGTGCAAAGTAGTAGGGCCGAGGGTCAGTTATAACCAGCTGGGTTTTCCCATATAAACGCATAGTTATGCTGAAAAAGGCAGACTGGAGAGAATTCTTGAAGAGAGAAGAGAGAATTGGCCCAGGCGAGCGTTGGGAGGAGGAACGCCACTATAACTTTAAGCCCCGCACAGAAATCTTTACCCCTCCATCACAAGAGTCATATATCATTCTGAGACGATTTAACAACAAGTTAATTCCATACACTCCCTGTCTAGAATCCAGTGTATGAGTTTTTACATTAAATACTTTTCTTTTCTGTAACCCGTTTCTTTTCTCTACTATTCTTTTCTGTTATATAAAAGACATTAACAATTCAACCATTGAATCAATGTTTGTCCAGCTTTCTGCAGATATTAATTTTTTTTTTTTCTGCATTCTAAATTTCTTAGCACAGACTCCCCAGCCATGTCTACATCTTCAGTCGACCGTGAATGGACAGACATCACTTTCACTTTCTGGATCAAACAAATCCCAATATGAGCAGGAAGCAGGATTAAACCAGTGGACTGGTCAAATAGTTTACGGATGTTCAGGGGACCTATGACCACTCCCTTAAGTTTGGTTCGGACCGAGTAGACACCTCAACCCAGAGAGTAAGATGCCAGAGGTTGAGGGACTGAGGCGAAAGTGCTAGAAATATTATTAATTCAATAAAGCAGCAGCAGCAGCCACATCCAGTGAAGATAGAATATTTTGTAAAACAAGATTGCTTTACTATTACATCATAACTTATGACATGTATGTGATTAAAATCAGAACACTGTCAATTCAGAAACAATTTAAATATGATGTTGAAAAATATATGATGATTTTTAAGATATTTAGACTTTGCCTTGGACTAATATTACCGGCAACATGAGGAAGTTCCTCTTGTTGCAAAATTATCTGCTGCAAGTATCTTTGCCCAATAAAAACAAAGCATTATTTTTATCAGAGCCTAGGAGAAAAGAGCATGCTTTGCAAAGTCTCCCTACTTGGGGTGGTCAGCAGCAGCACAATTGAAGTATTCATTTAACTAATAGTTAACAATTGGAATATAAAACCCATAGTAAAAATGAAATAATTTTTAAAATTATCTGCTTGAATTAATTATATATTATGGGAAACATGTTTCTATTTCAACTGAGGAAATTATAAATAATTTTATGAAAAATTTGATGAGTATTTCAACGTCAAAACGCTTAATAACTTTACATATATTGAAACAAAAAACAATAAAAATATTTACAATGTAAAATGTCAAACACCAACTTAAAATAAAAAGAGACCATCATTTTTCATCAGTGCCAAGGAAAAGAGATCTTTTGGTAATACCACTTTCTATTTATTAAACTAATTAACAATTGAAGAAATACATAGAAATAATGAAATAATTTCCATAATTAATGAGCTATTTTCCACTTGATTTAATTATATATTTTGTAAAAAAAATGTTTTTATTTAAGTGTGGAAATTAAAAAGAACATGTCATATAGAAAAGTAAAAAAAAACGTACACATGATCAAAAAATGCCCCAAACATAATAAAAAAAACAATGTTTAAATTCAAAGCTTATCATTAAGAAGAGAGACCAAAGGAGTTTTTGATTATTTGTATTAAAATTGAATTGTGTTTTATGTTTAAATTTGTTTTTCTTTTTGAATCAGGTGGGACCATAAATTAGTGCAGAAAATTTGAATTTCTTTTTGCTGTGAAAATTTTTTTGTGAAGAATGAAATTTTCTATTTGTGTTCATTTTTGAAAGATTTTAATTTTAATACTTTTTATAAAGTATCCTGTCAGAGGACAAATATTTTCTAGGAAAATTTCTTGGACATTCAGGCCAAAATTAGTTATCAGTTAGGATGAGATTGGTTAGTATTTCAAGTAATAGAGATGTAGAATCAATGTATTTTTTTCAACTGAAAACAGTGAAAAACAAGTGTAATTAATTATTACCTAATTTTTGACCTAATAAAAACAAGATTTTCAACCTAAATTTAAAACATGCTGCAAATGAAAAAAATATTTTTTTTAAAATAAGTGAAAAATACCTTGGTCTTTAATCTTGATAATAACATAAACTTTTTCACGATAAGATTTTGTTTTTATTAAGTTTGGGAGCCTTTTTTCTTCATGCTATGCGTTTTTTTGGGCAACAAAAGGGACAAAAACCTAACATGCATTTTTCGAGGCTTTCAGAAACTCTGTGATGTTTCGTCTAATTAAACTGAAATGTTTTTCAAGAAAGGAATTTAATAAATTATTCAAAATGTGTTTTTCGGGGATTTTTATGAAGTCTTTTAGTCGGATCGTCTCTTACCTTCTCAGGGCGAATCTCTAAAAAACATTTTCATAGAAAAACAAACAGGATTTTAAGTTGGTGCTGATGGTGGACTTGATGTTTAGTTTCTTTGTCAAGCTTGACAAGATTTTCTAATCAATAAAACTTCCTATTTTTAAAGAAATTGCAATTAAAAAAGATTCATTATTTGAAAATATGGACACAAACAACGAATAGAAAAAATAAAATAAAAGGAATTACAGGAAACGGTATAAAACAGGAATTTGTCCCTTGCTCAAGAAAAGTCCGGTTATAGACAATATGTCACGAGATTGTATCGCAGACACAATTTGTCTTTTTTACACATTAAGCAGAGTAATTTAAAAAAAAACATTGGGTTCAATTAGATATTTTTAAATATAAAGTTGGTTTAAAAAGAATAAAAGCAATTTATTAAACTCAAAAATATCATTTAACAGAAAAAAAAACGATTTGTCATTTTAAGAATAAAAAGTAATTAATTCTACATTACATTATTATTCGGACTACTATATTGTCCTCATCTTTGTCGCCATATTTATTACAACGTTTCGGCCGTTGTACGCTCCGACCTTCTTCAGGTGGTTGGAATGTCGAACTGAGCCCTTTATTTCGCTCACTGGAGTAGACTGTTCTAGTTCCACGTACCATAGATGTCAGTTACCACTTACCAGTTATCAGTTATATCCCCTGTTAATTTCCCTCTGAAAATTCTCCACTGCCTTAGCCGGGTATTGAACTCACACTCTTTGGGTACTGTCACCGGATCTAACTAACGCCTTGAGGACATACGGCACAGTGGATAAAGGCGTTAGTTAGATCCAGTGACATGGCCCAAAGAGTGTGATGTAAATAATGTATATATATATATACCTCATCTCAGAAATATTTAATTCTACTTTACTAAGTTTCATAAAATCTTATATAATAAAAATATTCCGAAATTATTGGTTAAAAATTATATAATATATTTTGAAATATAATGCCTTAATTATTGCCCTGCAGGTGAAAAGAAAAAAAAAACAAGGATTGTGATTATTATTCTACAATCTACATTCATTTTGTAATGTAGTCTGCCAGGCATTTACAAAAAAGCTTTACAACAGTTGTCATTGCTTTTCTACACAGAAAAAGGGGTTTACTATTAAAAAAAAAAAAAAAATACTTCATGTTATTGCTTTTCGACACAACATAAGTGCGCGGTAATTTAGACGAGTAAGAATTAAGATCAGTTAAGTAAGAGCAGTATAAAGGCTGTTAATTACGCTTCCGCGAACAAAGTGTTCCGCAGTGAATGTAGCAGAACAAGGCCCGTAATGGCGAACGAATACCTGCGACTGAGTCCCAAATTTTCTTGTCAATAAATGCAAAACGGTAGATTTTTATCAAAACTTAATTGTTATTTCGAGTTCAGCATGTACATTTACACGGAAATATCACAATTTGGGAAATTTTAATAGATATTCAGCGCCGGGCTTAAAAAGCAATTTTACCAAAAATTGTTAATTATTTAATAAAGCTTCACTTCTATAAAGAAACAATATTTTTAATTGAAAAAAAAAGTCGGGACTTATACCAATTAAATAAAAAAAAAAAATAAGTGCATTTTAAAAGAACATTCGCGAAAATTGTGCAGTAATCAAGATGAGTGAAAAGGTCCGAAAAGCAGTAAAAAGGCCGTTAAGTAAGCTTCCGCTCATTATTACTCGAGGCAAACATATGTAAACAATGACAGTAATGGCAGTCGGACAACGCGAAAGAGATCGAAATACCGTTTTCAAAATAACACTATAATGGAACATTTTCAAAATATTAGCTTACATAAAATTTAACAGTTTATCCGTTTCCCTACAATAAGGAAAAACAAATCAGACGAAACAAGTAAGTTATGTTTTCTTTTCTTTGTTTGTAGAGGAAAAGACTTTTTAAATTAAACTTAAATCTGCGATAAAATTTTATTTTTTATTAAATCTAGAAATTAAAATTCGGAAAAAATGATTTTTAATCAATTTTTAAAAAAGTGTAATTCATTTATTTTTAATTTCTAAATTCTAATCTGTGTGTAAATTTGCAGATGACGCCCGGCACACCAATTGTTATTAAAATTTCCTGAATATTTCTATTTCGGTGTAAATTTTCATGGTTCTTTCGCAAATAACAATAAAAGTTTGCGAAAATTTACGTTTTTTTTTTTTGTTTGTTTGTTTTTTGGAGTTATCGACAATAAAATTTCGGACTCATTCGCCTCAGGTCCGTCCGCCATTACTGACGTTATTTATATACGTTTGCCTTGAGTCATCATGCGCGGAAGCTTACTTAGTTAACAGCCTTTTTACTCATCTTCTTATCTTCCTACTCATCTCAATTACTACGCAAAATCTAAACACATCTTTAGACACTTTTGAAAGTGAAGCTTTTATTGAATTCTTTTTTATTTTAAATTTGTTTAAATTATTTAGTAAAAAAATATTTGAACCTTAAAATTGTTCATAAGTCCTTTCTATCAATTGTTTTTTTTTATTATTTTGTAACCCCTCCCCACAAAATGTAAATAATCATGCTTTTAAAAACCCCATATTTAAAGATGTAAATAATCATGTTTTTTAAGTTTAAAAAATGAATGCGCAATTCCAAATAGAGCAGGAAAAATGAAAAAAACGAAAAATAAAATCAAAATTATGTGCCTGAAAGGATAAAGGTTTTCCCTTTTTTTCCTTTTCTTGGAAAAAGGGTTCACCCATGACATTAAAAGCTTTCAATTGTTTTGATGACAAATTTAAACCAATTTAATAAAAAAAAAGTTATTATTTAATAAAGCTCCATATGAAAAAATAAAAAGAAAGCTCATATTTTAAAATAACTTTCGCGAAAATTGCACACTAATCAAGACAAGTGAGAAGATCTGAAAAGCAGTAAAAAGGCCATTAACTAACTAAGTTTCCGCTCATCATTACTCAAGGCAAATGTATGTAAACAAGTTGAATAATGGCGGAAGGACTAGACACAAAAGAGGCCGATCTTTTATATTGTCAATAACTTCAAAACAGTAAATTTCTGCAAACTTTTACGGTTATATTTGAAATAGCCATGTAAATTTACACAGATGTGGAAATTTTTAATTACAATTGGTTTGTGGGGTAAATTTACTGAAAAAATTTCAATATATATGTGTGTGTATATGGATGTATATATATTTTTGTTCTGTGAGTGTTTGTATATATGTGAGTCTATATATGTATTTAGATGGAGGTGTATATGTATGCATGTGTATATTTTTAGATTTTTATATCAATATGTAGTTTTATTTTTATTTATAATTTTATATATGCATGTTTGTATGTGTGTGTATGTATATATATATATATATATATTTGAATAAAAGACAGACAACGTTAAGATTCCATGTAATAAGCTATTTCACCATAACCCCTTTAACAGGGTTCTGGATCATCAGACTTTACTTCCAAAAGCTGAAATGAAAATGAAAAGAAATTCACACGTTTTTTTACGGACCTCATCAAGTATCATAAAGTTAACGAAGTGAGGAAGTGAGGTGGGAGAGAGGATATGAGTGTGTCATATGTATCATTTTAGTTTCCTATTTTAACCCCAGTGTGTCAGCTGGATGTTGCTCACATTTAACGCGTCTTGTTTCTAGATAAAGGTGGCTAAGGGGTGAACGATAACAACTACATTAAAGGAAGACGTTACAACAACCCCAATAAATTACACGACAGGTTTCATTCAAATTCCTAGACGCTGTCAGTTCGCGTTACTTTAACGTGCATATTTGAGAGGTTAAGGTTTGATAAATATCTAAATTTTAAAACAATCTACGAAGGAATTAATTTGAAATTCGGTGGAGTTTTGGGTATTTTCTATGAAACAGTCGATTGGAAAAATCCATAGACAGAACATTGAAAGAGTTTGGGTTAAGATGTGTGTTTACCGATGAGAAACATGATCTCAGGCAGGAGGCGATGTTTTAAATCTGGGTCATTAGAAAATACAATGAAAAAATGATCTAAGTAAAATTTATCGGTTAAAAATTGAAATAGAGCTTACTCAGGTTATGAGATATTTGGTTTTGTTTAACAGTATTTGTTTTGATTAAAAGGTTGAATCGGTGTTTACATATTCCAAAGTATAATTTTGGTGAAGCGAGAAGAAATCATGGTAAATAATTAGAGAATTAATTTACACATCAAGGGATAATTTTTGGCACACATGATAATCGCGTGCCGGGCCAGGGTCAATTCATGATCAAACAGATTTATCTATATAAACCAGCATAGTTATGCTGAAGAGGAAGCAGACGGAAGAGGCCAGACAAGAGAGAGAGATGGGAGAGACCGCGATCAGTCGGCACATTGCTGTCACATGCATGAGCACCCGCAGGCAACCGTTACAGGTTGCGGCGCTACAAGACAGCTGAGAAAGGCCGACAAGAAAGGAGACAGGAGAGAGAGTCGGGGAACAAGACCATCATCAAGAGAGTCACAAGAGATTTGCGGGAGAATTAGAGAAGGAAGACTGCCCCCTGTTCTGAGAAGTCTGTATGAAACTGGACTACTAGTCATAAATCTACCTCAGGCGATTCAATATGCGTTTATCACACACAAACCCTCTCTCTGTTGGGAATTCGCTGGATGCATTGTGTCTTTTTTCTTTTTCTTTTCTCATTTATGTTAAATGTTTTTATTCTCTCTGTAATCTCTGTTCTGATATCATCTTCTTATATAAAAGACGTCAATATTTCCCCCAGGGAGCGTATGGCCAGTTACCCCTAATTTCGGTTCGGACTGAGTGGACACCTCAACCCAAAGAGGAAGACGCCGGAGGTTGAGGAGCTGGGGACGAAGTGGTAGATATATGTTTGTGTGTGTGAGTATATGCATGAATACGTATATTTGTGTATGCATTTGTATCTTCATAACTTTATATTTTTATACACTTAAATGATTCTTTACTCGTCACTTTATTTATTTAATAACAAATGTTTCTTTTATATATATTTCTAAAGATTTCTTTCTCCCTCATGTCACTCTCTAGGTATGTAGCTCTCTTGCTGTCTCCCCTTTTCTCTCTCTATCTCTTCCCCCATTTTAAAATCTATATTATCTCATCTTATATTTGAATTTTTTTTTAGCTGGATAAATTTAAAATTCATTTATTCTTGCAAAATTGTGGTCTGATGAGACGAGAGTTGATTGATCACGTGAAATAAATTATTACCATGGGTTTCAAAAATGTCTGCTTATCTGCTGGTATATAATCCAAGTAAATCCTATTAATATAATATGAAATATTAAATATTAAAACTGATTCATGTATATATTATAGTTTTAATATTTTATATTAATAGGATGTACTTGGATTATATACCAATAGATCATTACATATATATATATATATATATATATATATATATATGTATGTATGTATGTATGTATGTAATATATATATAGATATATATATATATATATGCATCTATAAATCAATCTAAAATAGAATATAAAATAGGTATTGTAAAATAAGTCTTTAAACAGCTGCACTTCAAAGGTGCAATCAAAAAATTGCTCAATACAAAATTCCCAAAAATTTGCATTGTAGACCAAAATGGAATCAGGGATCTACCACTCGTCCCTTCAGCCCCTCAACCTCTGGCGTCTTCCTCTTTGGGTCGAAGCGCCCATTCGGTCTGAACCGAACTCAGGGGTAGCTGGCCGCACGCTCCCTGAGTACCCATAGATTGTTCGACTGGTCACTGGCCAAGTTCCGCCTGCTGCCCATGTTGTGTTAGCTTTTAAATCCAGTAAGTGGGGTGTTGTCCATACATTCACGGTCGATTGGGGATGTAGGCATGGATGTGTGGGTGGGCAGGAAAATTAGTATGTGGCAAACAAGGAAATAATATCTGCAGAAGCCGAAAAACAATGGGTAAAATATTGATGTCTTTTATATAAGAAAACAACAACCGTAAAAAGAGTTTACAGAAAGGATAGAAAAGCAATTAACATAAGAACTGAGGACTACTCCTCTACCAATTATACCAACAGAGAGAGATGTGTGTATGATTAACTCATTCTAAATCAACTTGGGAGGATATGTGACTTGTAATTCCAGCCCTACATGGAAGTGTAGCTTTTCAGTTGGTTGTCGTAAGTGACAAACGTTAAGTTTCAGTGACTTTTCAATGCGACTGCTACAACGATGATGATATTTCTGGAAGTCCTTATCTCTGACTCACCGCTGGACCGACTCACTGCAACGACAGTCTCTCTCTCTCAATGTCACTCTCGTCTAATGCCCAAGTCTCCCCAACTCAGTAAAACTCACGTTTATATAGCAAACCAAAGGTTATAAGCCAGGTTGTTCACGTGCTTAACACAAGTGTTGCCATAAGCAAAGTTTAAATTCAGATCTATTTCAAATCTCTTAGTGGATAAAATTAATTAGTTCAATGTTCATTTCAATTGTCTTTTCGATGACCAAACTCAGCGGATACAACTTATGTTTAGATCAGATTTCACTATCGGTAAACATACACTGATCTTACCTCCCGGGTCCAATTTACTTCAATATGTTTTTATCAAAAATATTATTTTCGTCAATTTTTTTTTTTTTTAATGACCCAATTTTAAACATCACCTCCTGCCCTTTTGCATTTGTTTATAAACAAGTCCTCGCCAACCCAATTTGAAATTTATTCTTTATCCATCTGCCTTGGCAATTTATAGCCCATTCCTAGATAGCTTCCTGTTCATTGGCAATGTGCACTCTTCCATAAAAAAGGAAGCAAATGCACATACAATTTCTATCTTGTCAGAATCATGGTGATATGCTCACCTTGAAGTGTTTAGTAATGATTTGTTTCTGTCACTGAGACATATTGTTCAGATTTTAATCACATACATTTCATAAGATACTGCATCATGATGATGTTTCATTGCAAATGTTTGATATTTACTGGTGGGTACTTCTGCATTATTGAAATAATAATTTTATGTATCTCTCTCATAATATATACTGATTTCCTATATTATTCACGGCTCCTTTTATTATATCATTTATGCCTTTTGTCTTCACAGATGTTTTTGTGCAGGTATTGAAGAGAAACAATATCCCCGTGAAGTTTTGTGGATCTGTATTTTCAAGGAAGTCAAAAATGCCCAAGCATAAGCGTACACACACTGGAGAGAAACCATATTCTTGTGAAGTTTGTGGATCTGCATTTTCATGGAAATCTCGTTTAGTGACACATATGCGTAAACACACTGGAGAGAAACCATATCCTTGTGAAGTATGTGAATCTACATTTACATGGAATTCTGAATTAGTGAAACATATGCGTACACACACTGGAGAGAAACCATATTCTTGTGATGTTTGTGGATCTGCATTTTCCCTGAAGCCTGATTTAGTGAGACATATGCGTATTCACAGTGGAGAGAAACCATATTCTTGTGACGTTTGTGGATCTGCATTTTCAGATAAATCAAATAAAGTGAAACATATGCGTATTCACAATGGAGAGAAACCTTACACTTGTGAAGTTTGTGGATATGAATTTGCATACAAATCTCATTTAGTGAGACATATGCGTGCACACAGTGGAAGGAAATCACATACTTGTGAAGTTTGTGGATGTGCATTTTCATGGACATCTCATTTAGTGAGACATATACGTATACACACTGGTGAGAAACCATATTCTTGTCAAGTTTGTGGATCTGCATTTGCAAATAAGTCAAATATGGTGAAACATATGCACACACACACTGAAGAGAAACAATATTTTGTGAACTAAACTATAAATCATTTGTAACATAGCATTTTTGATGACTGATTCAGTAGAGGTTATTTCTGACTAAATCATTTATCTTTCAAACATTTTTAACAACAATAAAAAATATGTTCTCGTATATTTAATGATAATTTTCAACTTTTATTCTTTATCATTTCAAACAAATTATGATAATTATTATGCAACATTTGACAATTGTGGCGGTCTTTAGTTTTGCCATTATGTCAGAATAAAGTTGATTCTAACATTCAGTGTTGAAAGTGACCTCCACAGATAAATGAAAAAATAAGTAGACCAGGATGAAAAATCGTTTTTTTAGCTTTGTAAATCTTGTCTTTTCTTACCTCTGCAGGTTACCACAAGTTAGTATGGGAAATTTTAGCAATTTTTTTCAGTGTAAATCACATTGATTTGGAAATTCTTGCAAGAATCAGGTGTTTGTTGAGTTTTTGGACTTATTCACAAATGAATAAAATTATTTTTAAAAAAATGTTTGTTTTTTAGAAAATATTGGTAAAAAATTTTTTTTCATTTGTTATTTGCTTAATTATTTAAGTCTATGAAATTTCAAGAAATTAAATGTGCAGGTTTTCATCCTTTTATTTAAGACAAATCGCTAGAAATTTTTAAAAAATCATTAATTTTCTGTTTTATTTTCATTGGTTAATTATTTGCCATTTAATTTACTGGAAGTTTGTGTTTTTTGGCTAAAATTGTTCATTTCATTTTAAAATCCTTTTATAAAATTAGTGGTTGTCCTTATTTTAAACCTTAGGTACTGCAAATTAATGGTGGTACCTACTAAAGTTTAAAATAGGTACCTCAACAACATCACTAAAAATTCAGTTTACTGTGATGAAAACCTGCTCCAAACATAATGAAAACCTAGTTTTATTATCAAAATCTTTATTATTAAGACGAAGGATCAAAGTAATTTTTAAATTCTTCATTGAATGTTTTTACTCCTTTTTAGAACATTCAAAATTTTGATTAAATAACTTGCTTTTCTTGCAGCAGCATAGCAAATTTTGGCCTTGTTTTTGCAGTGACAGAAACATTAATTTGGAAATTCTTGCAAAAATATTGCTTTTAATGTATTTCAGCCCGTTTACAATGTGATAATTTTTAATGATTATATTAATTAAAAGCAGAATAATTTCAAGAATTCAAATCACTGAATTTTTTTTAAATCGAACCCAGTCTTAATGAAAATCTGTTCTGAATCAAAAAATAAAAAAGCAATAGATCTAAGAAGTTATTTAATTAGAGAAGCTTTTAATTGCTTTTATGAATGATATATATTAAAGATAATACTGTCTGAAGAAAAACAAATTTTTCAATTGATTTTTACAAATGTTGTAACCGATCGGAAGGTTACTAAATTGAATAATCAAACAAAGGTTAGAAATGAACGATGATACTTAGGACAAGAACAACACAAGATTTGCCAGTAGGGTGTAGAAGTAGTCAACTACTCAAAGTGAATCTCCAAGTGGAAGACCACAGTGTTTTCACAAATGGAAAACCACATACAGTATACACTACTGTACTTGTAGAAATGGGGATATATATATATATATATAGAGAGAGAGAGAGAGGGTTGACTTTGATCCTTTCTTTTTCTCTTACTCCATCTTTTTGAAACTTCTATTTCAGCAGGGCTCTACGGACAAATTTACCTTTAGTTGACCTTTGACAACTAAATATTTTCATTTACTAGCCAAATAGAAAAGTTACTAGCCAAATCCATGTAATGTTATTTCACTCTAATGTTATGAATAAAACAATTCCAGGTGAAGTTTTGTTTTATTTTCTAATTCTCTAAGACAATACAGATGAAATTTATGGGAGGAAATTTAGAAATTTCAAGAACAATTACATTCAGTGGTACTGTTACCTGGCAAATATCACTTAGAATACTTCAGTCAACTGGCAAATACATGTTTGAAGATCTCATCAGTTTCAATATTAGTTACTAAACTTGAAACAACAACCTCATAAAGACATGACATTCACTTCAATTGTTACCTGGCAAACTTTGAAAGGTGTCATTTAGAAATATTCAGTAAACTTACTGACAAAATTTAAATGCAAATTTGAAGTCTTCAAGATCTCATCAGTTTCAATATTACTAAACAACCTCAAACAAAAAGATCATAAATACATTATATTGAGTCTAGAAACTGTAGAACTGTTTAGTTACCTGGCAAATATCACTCAGGATAATTCAGTCAACTGACAAATGCTCAGTTTCAATATTATTAAACTTGAAACAACAACAACAACCTCATAAAAACATTACATTCAATTCAACTGTTACCTGGCAAAAATGTCATTTAGTAATATTCAGTCATGATTTGCAGTTATTGTAACACTCTTAACAACAGGTTTTTACCTTATTTTCAATTTCCCTATCAGGTTGGTAAATGTCACTCAGAAATATTAACTATATTAACTATAGTAATGCTGATCTAAGATCTTAAAGTGGGACTGGAAAGGGAAATGTCAAGATGGTCTGGCAAACACATACTGTGTCTTTGTGTTACTGACATTGAACTTATTTCTGTTTCAAACTAAAATTTTATCTTTTAAAATTTATAACTCCATTTGCCCAATATTGAATTGCATTTACCTTTTTATTCCAATTTCTAGTCCCACTTTAACACTTGCTCAGTTTGAATTGTCAAATCAATAGCTTGTGACTAAATCCTTTTGTTTTCAAACAGTACTGCTTTGTCCTTACACTTTTGATCAACAGACACAATGTTAGCTGGCCAGTCACACTGTCCTGCCCCCCCCCCCCAAGCAATCCTTCTCCTGCTGTTTGACATCCACATGTCAATGGATTTCTCTGGGTTGAATTCAGCCAGATCTGGACCTTCAGAAGAAAGCAAGATTAAGTCTGACAGTCTCTGTACAGACAAGCTACTCCGATGTCGCTCTTTTATTCTCTTCTGTGCAGAAAGGGCTCTCTCACACTCTGCAGAGCTGATTGGAAGAGTGAGCATTATTCTCACAAGATGAAGTACATTGCAGAAGTCAGTCTTGTATGGGTCCTTGGTCAGTAGGATTTGCCACAGATCAGAATAAGACTTGTCCCTGAAAGTATTTGCAACAAAGAATTTCATGTGTCTCCATTCCATCTGAACAACTTCCATATTGCATCCTGCAGCCACAACACTATTCCTCTGTCCTGTATTCATATTTGCCCCATCTACACAAAATCCAACAATTCTCAATGACATTTCATCATCACTGATCCTCCACTTTTGAAAGAGCAGACTTAGTAGCAGATATAATGCCTTTAGCATGGCCATGTTCAATGGCAATAACTTCAACAAGTTTATTTTCTGCTTTGCCATTCAACACTGTTCTCACATAAACTGCTTCATTTTCTGACACAGAGCTGTCAGTGGCACGATCAATCATAACTGACACATAATGAGAGTCACTGATAGATTCCAATATCGTGCTTGCAATAGTAGACATCATTTCACCACACCTAACATCGTTACTGTATGCAGGTGTCACAGGTAGCCCATTTTTTTATTGAAGTAAGAGTAGGGGCTTGAGTTTTGTAAAGGCCATTTCTTCCTTCCCTATACAATAAACTGTGTTAAATTTAACTTACAAATCCGTCAAATCCTTTTCGTTTGATTTGATTTCTGCATCGAGAAATTTCTTAGCAATGTGAGACTTTTCAATTGACTGTTTGCTTGTTTTATTAATGATAAAGTCGCGGCACTTGCCGTGTCTAAGACTTTTACTACGGGCAATGACGTTTTCACGTTTAAATTTAGTACTACCATCTACAAAATCAGTTTTTCCAGCCAAAGTTGAATCAGCCCTACGACAAAAATCACAATACATCACATATTTTTCTCTGTCGTAACGAAGCCAGACGAAAGTTGACAACCAGACTTGTTGGAATTCTCGTATAATGGACGGCTTACTTTCATTTTGTGTGTTATCCATTACCTTGTTTATCATTCGGGTCATTCTTTTGAGTCTCAGTTTTATTTAGCATTTCTACTTTGTTCGATTTTGCGAAGAAAGACGATATCGGCTTTAGTATTGTTTTCTTCATTGTCATGTTTCTTTAAATCTTTGCGCATGCTCAGAAAGACGAATGAAACATGAAAGTGCGAATAAAATGTGTGCTGCCGTCGTCAAAATGCCAATTAATATCTTGTATATTGTTCTATCAAACCAGGGGTCGGCAACTCATTCGACCCCGCGGGCCGGACGAAGGCCATTAATGAAAAATTAAGGAAAATTACATATGCAGACCCCTGTAAACCTAAATATTTAAAACCATAATGAAAATAAACATTGAGAAATCAGAAAAACAAAAGAAAATCTAAAATTAAAAAACACCTAATAAAAATTACTTTTCCTCAAGGAACGTCAAAATACTTCAAAGTGAAAAAAAATCAACCGAAGTGAAATGGATGAAATTATGACGTGTAGGTTTGAAACTGTTATTGAAAATTGTTCCACGAAAGACTCTTGTTTGAGAAGAAGAGGGGTATGATAAGAACATGGTCCATTGAAAGATTCCAGCAACTTACATAGGGTAGATGGCAGGGGTAAGCGATTTTCGCTTTTGGAGGAATGAAATAAAAAGCCGCTGAGACAACATTGTCCCTTTGAAACTGCCGCCCGGCCGGCTGGTCGGTCAAATCGGCTCTAAGTTTTTGATTTATGTTTATTTATTTATTTATTTTACGCTGAAATGGAGGAACATTCTGAGAGATGGGTACATCAAATGTATCAAAAAGAACCTCATCTGGAGTATTGTTTTCTTCAGTTGAATACCTACTTTTTATTTGATTATAATGCATTTGTGTACAATTTCAGGACCTTGTACTAGATAGACCATTCTGTCAATTCTTCAGACTATAGTTTCAACTTTCCAATATGTCTTATTTGATTGGTACATCCGGTAAAAAATCTTTTGACTAACTTTATAAAGTTTTTGTTTTTATAAACTTTATAAAGTTTTTGTCTAGGTTTTTGTCAGTGTTTTATCATGTTTTTTCTTATTGGGTATAAGCATGTCAAAAACTTGCATGATTGGTTTGTTACTTCTGAATATCTCTTGCTACTTTGAAAAACTGTCTACAACAATCAGATAATATGTCCCATTAAGTGGACCAGCAAAGTCATCATGCAGATGTGAGCATGGGCGGTCAGTTTCTGGCCATGGGTTGAACTTAACTGGTGGTGCTTTAGCTGCAAAAGCACAGCCTATGCAAGACTTTACCAAACATGCTATGCCATTTTCATCTTTCATGTGGAGGGGACATGTTTGGGGTTATCTGTCTGTTTTCATGACAATGTCATATTCCCCTCTGAAATTACTAATTTGGTTGGACACGTAATGGCACATTTCCATCAGACCCTCTGTGGATTCAGTTGGAGCCCACTTTCTCTTGGTGATGTTACAATGTAGTGTCACCAGTTTTAGGGCTGTTTTTGAATACTATCAAACAAAACTGTTGAAATTTTCCATACATCCTCATTGAATGTTCATTATTCTTATATTTCAAAACAGGTTTCTGCTGATAAAACTTTTTAGACCTGGCTTCCATTTTGGGTAGTGTCGTTGCACATTTATTTCTTTTGTTTTCTCATGCTTTTCTTGTTGCCAAAACACATACAAGCTGTAAGCGATCTGGGATTACAAAGGAAATATTCATCACAGATTATTTCCACAACACAGAATAAATCAAAGTTCAGACTCGAACATTGGGGGAAGAGCATTTTTTCCATTCGTCGACAGCTGGGAGAGGACCTTCAATTTTTGCATATCAAAATAATTTTATAGCAACTCCTGCGACGGATATTTTTTTTTAAATTAAATATTCTGTCTTCAGTATGTTATGCGGAATACGTACCCTTTTTTTGGTAAGTAATTTCTTTGTCGCCACATTTTCTGTCATAGGATACACGCGACATGCTGTCGCTTAGTTTGACGAGGTAAGTCACCGTTTTCTTCGCTATACTAACCTAATGAGTGGGTCACGTACACGTTATCTTGTAGAGAGACAGTTATCAGGATTATGCCCAATAGCACCAGTTTTCTGAGTATACGGGCCTTGTATTTCAGCAAGCTGCTTCATGTGGTATTGTGAAACTTCATGGGTCATATGAACATCGAGGGTTTCTTGAATGTGAATGTCTTACCTCTTGACAAAAGCTGTTTTTTGAAAACTCTGGCTGATTCCTGCAATAATTTGTCCAATTAGGCACTCTTCAATTCCTTGAGCATCCTAAAATTAGCATATTTTACCTGTGAACAGCATCTTGCCAAGAATTCATAAATGTTTTCAATACTTAAGTATATTTTTACAGACAGAGCCATGCAATTTTGAAATGTATTTGTGGTTAGAACTTCTGTTAAATGATTGCTGAATTCTGTTTGATACACTGGCAAAAATTTAAGAAATAAAACACCTCAGACCTTCTTCTCCCACTAATAGAGGAATATGGTCATCTTCCTTTTCTACTGGAATACCCTTTAAAGAGAAGTTGTATCACTGCTGGAAGAATTTGGATTATTTCAACACATTTGATGTTGTTCAAAGCATAGCAGGTTCAGTGGTAACTTTCAACATTTTCTTTATTTTGTTTTAGCAAAATCAGTAAAAATAAACAATAAGGTTGTTGCAGACACAATTACAAGTGTGCCTAAAATGACGGTCCAGTGCTAATAATGCACCACAACAAAAACTAAAAAGGAAAATTTGAAATAACATGAAATCTCAGATACAGGGTGCGATGGGTAAATTGTCAGTATTTCATATTTTGAATTTCACTTATGTGCTTGGTTTGTTTTGGACTTTGTCAACTGCACAATATAGAAGGGTCAAATGGACATTGTCTGTGAGAAATAGAGCACCATGATGCAAACCACCCTTCCAGAAATTTGGAAATGGTACGCAGTACTGATGGTGATTATGAAGGTATGGCCACTCAGAAAACTCACAAATTTGTGGGTGCATGCCTCAGACTCAACATGGGGCCCTACATCAAATGCTTTAAAGAGGTAGTGCTGCCCTGGGTCACAGCTGGAAGACACTACGTCTGGCAACAGGACTCTGCAGCATGCCACACAAGCAAGAGAACCCAGTCAAACATTTTCTATGACCACATCACTCCTTATATCTGGCCACCTAACTCCCCAGAATGCAAGACCCTTGATTATTAAGTGTGGGGTGCAGTTGATCTTGTAACACAAAAGATGAACTGAAGGCAATGATTATGGTAGCATTTACCAATTTAACAACGCAGAAGAGTTGCAAGAAATCTAGAGGCTATGGTTGAAGCCAATAGTGATTTTATTGAATAAATTTACTCTTTAGAATTTAAAGATATTTTTGCATAATTTTGATAAATATTTCTGTTAAAAAGGGATGTCAGTGTTATTTTCATTTAAGCATAAATTAAAAAACAATATGACCATCACACCCTATATATACACATATGTATATATGTATGAGGAAATATACTCTTAAGGTGTGCTATATTTATGAGATAGTGCTCAATATCAGGGATAGAGCATGCGTAAATATAAAAGTGAACATTGAAGTCAACACTTAGAGGCGATAGTCTGTTTCATGCTGGATGCAATCGTCAATCCACGTCAATTGTTATCTTGGTTATTTATATATACGGGTCAGTGATGCATTGTGGGTAATCTATTTTGGTGGTTATTTTGCAGGAAGTCATTTATTTGTTCATTTATTTATTTGGGTTAAATTATTTTGCTTATTTTTATTTATTTTTTATTTTCATTTCTTATATATTTATTTATTTATTTTTATTTTAATCAGTGTTTTATTAACATAGTAAAATTTTGTTTATATCGCTTATTTAATAGTTTTGTTTTGGTTTGGGAAGATAAAGCTATTCCATTTTGGGGTTGATTGCTGTAGTTTATTCTAACTATGATTTGGGCGTGATCAGTTTTTAATTTGTTTATTACTTCATTTATTTATTTGGATCGATTAATTTATTGGGATTGGTTTGTTAGTTTATTTATTTGGATTAATTTAGATTAATTTATTTTACTTGTTTTTTATTATTTATTTATTATACTGTATATTTTTACTCTTTTTAGCTTTTGATTTTTAAGTAACGTAGTATTTTTTTATCATTATATAACAGTTATAGCTGGGTGGAAATAATCAAAGATGCTCCCGTCCTATCCAACCAGATGGTGAGCTTGGGTGTGGTGAGATTGTTCACCAAGCTACTCATGAAGAAGACGCTCTCAGTAGTCAGAGACAGATTGGCCTCCAACTCATCCCCAGAAGAATGGACTAGTATTCCAATATATAATTGGATGGAGATGTTGACTTTTTGTACACAAACAACACACTTTGGAATGGGATCACACATATATCGACAGGATGAGGGCTTAGAAATGGGCTCACTATTATCACCAGCAAAGGCGAATATATACTTTGAGGAAATGGCATTAGAATCTATATCTCTAAAGCCAACTCTATGGTTAAGGTATGTAGATGACACCTTCATGCTCTGGCTATACCAGGAAAATGTTCAGGTTCTACTGGACCATGTGAACTCAATAAGACCTTCAATACAGTTCACGATGGAGAAAGAGTAACAACACACTCCCATTCCTGGATGTTCTAATATCTCGAACAGAACATGTGTTCAAGACATCCGTATACCGTAAATCAACATTCACCGGACAGTACCTCAATTTCAACTCCCACCATCCAAAGAGCATAAAGAAAGAGGTCGTCCACTACTTACAACACTGAGCAAAAGTCATAAGTGGTGACCCAGAGACATTAGATAAAGAATTGGTCAGTATAAGTAGTACTCTACAACATAACAACTACCCTGGGTACATGGCAGCAGCCCTCAAAAACTGGGATAGGCAGGTACAAGAGGAGGAGTACAACACTCAGAAAACAGTCTGCCTGCCCTATGTGAAGGGGTTATCAGAGAAAATACAAAGGATCTGCAGTCCATATAACATCAGGACAACCTTCAAAAGCTGGACAACACTTCACAGATATCTCTCTTGAGTAAGACCACCCATAGAGGAGAACATGACTAAAGACTCTGTGTACGCTATCTCGTGCAGCTGCAGAAAGAAAGATAAAGGGGAGACAGGCCACCCCCTTAAGGTAAGGCTTCAAGAACACCAGAAAGCTGTTACACGAGGGGAAGTGGAAAAATCAGGCGTTGCTGACCACATAAGGTGTCATGATCACGTGGGTGGCTCCAGAACGATTTTGCACCAAAACTTCGAAGTGTACGTGCGGGCGACCTGAGTGGTAGAAATGAACCAATCAGAGGGCTAGATTTACGAATGAAAGTTGGAATAGTGCATTACTTGGGAGAAGGTAAGTTTGGGCTAATAACGAGCCCAATAAAGTGTTGTCAGTAGTGTAAGGGAATTGCTGCCAGTATCAACTCCGGCTTTTCATTCGAGGATTATTATATCCAACCGAAAGAATCTCTATAAAAATTTGCCGACCAACAAAAACCCAAAAGAGAATTTCATGGAACAGCTTTGGTAAATAGAGTTTTGACTATTTTCATTGACCAAACTAAAAATTAATCTTCATATACACACATTTGTGGATTTCCAGTAATAGCATCTAGATTACTTCCCTAACTCTGTGTTTTCAGTTTTGTATAGCCAATTGTATATCTTGTATATATTTTATTTTGTGTTTTTTCAGTAAATTAAATATTGTTTGTGGTTAAGCTCTGTGTTTTGGCAAATCATTCTTTTTCCTTTGTTACAATTATCAACACGTAGCAGTAGACATTTACAAACTTTAAGTGTTGATATGGTTGGCCATAGGATAAAACACAGAGGTAGCAAAATTTGTTCTAATTTTAAGTGAACCTGGTTAGTTGAGTTAAACAAATACACTTATATATATATATTTTTTTTTTACATTACATTTTGGCAAATTCTGTAATAAAAATAACATCTAAAATTCAAAAAAATACATTTTGAATTCAAATTTTATAAGAAACAAATAAGTAAATTAAATATTACGAACACCTATTATTAAATTTTTATGGTATTTTTTACATTTTTATATTGTCTCAATTACGAAATGTTGGATATACCTACCTTATACTGAATTATTGAAGGAATCCATTTTAAACTATATTTTATCATATATATATATATATATATATATATATATATATATATATATATATATATATATACATAAAATTAATATTAATCTTTAAGTATCAAAATTTATAACAATTATGTGGAGGTCCCTAAGCATATCTTAAGGGTATCACGGCGCCAAAACTGAGAAATCGCCGAGAGGTCGACTGTCAAAAATTTTGTGTTTCTTTCACAAGTCTTGTTCACCATTACAAAACTCATGGCTTCTTCAACATGAAATACCTCTACGTTTTTGCGAAAAACAGCATAGCATAATGAAAAAGAACACAAACTTAATAAAAAAAAGGTTTCATCATCAAAATGTTTATTTTATTAAGATGACAATTATTTGATTTTTGCAAGAATTTCCAAATTAATGAGTTTTTCAACTGAAAAAGGTTTTCAACTAAATTTCAAACGTGCTGGAAAGGAATAAAAAAATTAAAAATAGAATATACTTTGGTCTTTCCACTTATTGCTAAAATAAACTCTGTCATGATCAAACTTTGAACTTATTAAGTTTGGGGCCTTTTCTCTTCATGCTTTGCTTTTTTGTTTTTTGTTTTTTTGTGAAATGTTGGATATGTCGCGGCCGCCATTAGACGCTCCCTAGAAAAACTACCTTGACCTTTATAACCCCGGATCTTGCAGATTTAAGTCAAGTAGCATGCGAGAAAACTGCACGACTGGCCAATATTGTTATGTCCAAAACCGTACCCCGTGAGCATCGGATTAGGCAGCGTTTCTCAAACATCGAACAACATTGGGGTTAATTTTATATCTACGGTTTTCTACTCCCTCTAGCCAGGGAGTACTTGAACAAATCGTTTCACACATTGTTAGTCCCTTTTTTCGTCCAAATCC
This sequence comes from Acanthosepion pharaonis, assembly GCA_903632075.3. Classification (NCBI taxonomy): domain Eukaryota; kingdom Metazoa; phylum Mollusca; class Cephalopoda; order Sepiida; family Sepiidae; genus Acanthosepion; species Acanthosepion pharaonis. The sequence continues at coordinate 852,165 of CAHIKZ030005260.1, read as the reverse complement.
GAGCTGCTCGGCCTGGTGACCTAGTGGCCTGAATCAAAGTGTAGTACTCTACCTTTGTGAGCTTCCGGTGCTTTGTCGAGAGAATACTCTTCGGCGTGATCCCGTTTCCGCGGTCGATCCGCCCTGGAAGACGTATCTTCTCTCTAACTTCAAGTGTTACACTTCGGCGCGACCCCGCCTACGTGTGTTGATCCGCCCGGGAAGTCGTATTACTACTGTCTCGGCCCTGTTTAGGGACTATTACCTTCGTCAAGTGCTACACTTCGGCGCGACCCTGTCTCCGCGGTTGGAAGTCGTATCACTATTCTGACTCGGCCCTGTTTAGGGACTCGTCCTAACCGATCCAACGAACCTTTGTGCGTCTTCGACCAACAAGCTACTGCCAACTCTCCGATCCGACAGTCAACCAGCTACCGCTGCCGACCAACTCTACACTCGTTTCGCCGATACAAATGTTCTCTTCGATTAAACGAAAGTTGAGCTAAATTCAAAGGATAAGCGATCTAAAATCCGAAGAAGAAGCTTTGAAAGCTCTTTGAATTTAGCAGTAAGTACTGTCAAGCATCCGTTCAGTATAATGTTCTGGGGATGCTTTTCTTTTCATGGAACTGGTTTCTTAAAACCTATTGAAAAGACCCTCAGGAACGAGCAGTACAAGAGAATTTTAGTCTGCTCCCTTCTGCTGAAAGGGCGCAAATTGACCCCACCAAGCTCATTTTTATGCAGGATAATGCTCCCTGTAACAAATCAAAATTGATGAAAGAATACTTAGATGAGAAGCAGGTGAGTGTTATGACATGGGCGCACCAATCTCCTGACCTCAACCCCATAGAAAACTTATGGAGCATTACAGGCTCTCGAGAAAGCAGTTGAGCAACAAAGAGGATTTGATTGTGAATTTCATATCCGAATGGAATTCAATGCTTGGAGATGAGATTTGCCAGAACCTAATCAAGTCAATGCCAAAAAGGGTTGAAAAGGTTATTCAAAATAAAGGAGGACCCATAGATTATGAAATATTTTGAACTATATTACCTATTATAAATAAATTATACCTCTATTATTCTTTATTTAAAGCTGTTCGGTTATGTTTCTATTGATTACTAGTTGCAGGAAATAAGTGAGTCACTTTTTTTTGCAGAGTTTTTCCCTAAATCTCATTTATATCCAAAATTATAATTATCAATAGAATACCTTAGGGTGAGTAAACTTTTTTACTAGGTGGTCGGAAAGGGGCCTTTATATTAGAAAGATTAAAAATTAGTTTGACCCCCAAAACAATAGGGAAAAAAAATTTTAAGTAAAAAATATCAGGTGAGTCACTTTTATCGAACAGCACTGTATATTATCTCAGACATTAAATTAAAAATAAATTATCTCACTCCCAGTTATTAAATTTTTAAATGATATAAAATGAAATTTTATATAATATAATTATTATATAATTATATAATATAATTTTATATAATACAAAATTTGAAATTTTATGTTATTTAGTATTTATATTCTTTATTATTAATTGCCATACTTTGATGATTATGAATTGTTAAAGTTATTTTATTTAACTCACAGAAAGAAAAGAAACTAAAAAAATTAAAAACAATTTACTTTTTTTAACTAAGTAAAAAAACTAATAAATAAAACAACTTATTTGATGCATGACACACACTAAAGTAAAATGAACACATATCAAAATTAAAAATATTTAGTGAAATAGGGAAAAAAACTTTTAAAAACTTGAAGGGATGATTTCCAAAGAAGGCTGTTGAAACATGGGGACAGTGAAGCACAGAAGGAAAATGAAAGAATTGCCCACAGATGAAAACGTTAACATGTCAAAGAGTTTTCTTTAAGGGGAACAAGCTTTGAAACATGTTACCTTTCAACCATAATATTACTTCGGATACACCATACTTAAAAAAATATAACATTTTGACACACAAAAACTGTTTTTAATTACAGTAAAAAGTTTTGGTAGGTTATGAAAAAGCATTCCTGAAGATTTCATTTTAGCTTTATTGAAAGCTAAATGATTAAATTTATGATTTCCAGTAAGTAAAATATTCTGGTGTATTTACAATAGAAATTATATAGTATCTGTCTATATTACTGAGATGAGGTATTATGTACATTATTTAGACTATTGTTCTCATCTTTGTCGCCATATTTATTACAACGTTTCGACGTTGTATGCTCCGGCCTTCTTCAGGTGGATGGAATATCAAACTGAACACTTTATTTTGCTCACTGGCATAGACTATTCTAACCAGCACCTTTATCCACTGTGCACAGTCGATAAAGGCATTGGTTAGATCCAGTGACAGGACCCAAAGAGTGTGAGTTCAATACCTGATTAAGGCAGTGGAGAACTTTCAGAGGGAAATTAACAGGAGATAACTGAGAACTGACATCCATTAAACATGGCACATGGAACTAGAACAGTCTACCCCAGTGAGCGAAATAAAGGGTTTAGTTTGACAATCCAACCATCTGAAGAAGGCCAGAGCGTACAATGGCCGAAATGTTGTAATAAATATGATGACAAAGATGAGGACAATAGTCTGAATAAAGTCAAATAAGAAATTATTATAGATCTAGGTATCTCCATGATTAAAAAAAACTTGTGTCTCTTTGTGTTAGCAGAAGTACTAAAAATAACAGCAAATTTTAGTGCTTTTTCTTATGACAGACATTAATTTGGAAAATCTTGCAAAAGTAAAAATAATTGTTGGACTTTAATGAAACTTTAGGAAACTATTCACAATTGATGGAAATTATTATGCTTTCTTTTTTTTAAAGTCATGACTGAGATACTTTTTATATTTATTACCCACCCCACTTAACTAATTTTATGAAATTCCTTTCTCTCCCACCCCCACACCAACTAATTTTATGAAAAATCTACAAACTCATTAGTGTACAATTTAGAGATTATATTAGCCTTTAAGGGAAATAAATCATGTTTATTTTTAATCACCACCCCCTATCAGCTCTGAATTGTAACATACAACACTTAATAAAACAAAGATATTATTTAATTTCAGATGCTTTTAGTTGTTTTTATGAATATGAATTATATTGTCTGAAAAAACTTTTTCGATGAAAAATGAATTTTTAAAAAAGTTATTTGTTATTTCTTAAATTATTTTATTATTTTTATATTAAAGTTGTTAAATATTCTAAAATTAACAAAAATAGTGTACAGTTTAGTCGATAGTATTATTATGTAGATCTATCTTTACAGATTATAAATTGTAAACCTTTTTACAATCAATGGAACACCAGTGTAGTAAAAATCCACTTTCACATGGCTTTTGTGTCCATAAAACAGCTGTAATTCAAATATACAGAGGACCGTACATGAAAACAATAAAACGTCACATTGAACATTGTTCCCCTCTGGTGTTAAGTAGATCTATCTTTACAGATTATAATTTGTAAATCTTGTTAGAATAAGCAGACCCCCTCTATATAAAACAATATAGCATGGCTTTTGTGTCTATAAAATGGCTGTAATGGAAAACCCTGGAAGCAGCTTGAAACAATAAAACATCATGTGGTCCCCAGCTGTTACAGCCTTTATTTTTGTGAATTGTTTCTGCGAAAAAAGTTAATTTGATTTTTCGATTTCAACTGAGAAGGGTACCTACAGGTATTAGGTACCTATCTTGTAAAATTGATGTGATCTTATTTTTATATAATTTATATGATCTTATTTTTATATTATCTCAGATTTTTCCATAAATGAAATACCAAAATTAATAATAGAATGAATGGAATTACAAATCACACAGTAAAATCTGATAAATGTACATAAAATTATTGTATTTTATGTACACTTCTGATAAAATTTCATAAGAAAGGTACCTATAAATTAATTAGATTCTTTTCTTATAAAATTTGATTTCACTCTCAAGTCTTATTTTAACTTTTGCTATATTTTCCATAAAGCATCATAAATGTAAAGGTGACAGGTAAGTACAAAAATCAACAGTGAGTAAAACAAATCTCCAAGTACCAGAAAGTATTTACAAATGTGCCAAATGCTCAATGGCAGAGGATCAATACAAATTCATGGGATTCACTGTTCATGTTTAATTTTCTATGTTTAAGGGTTAATGACATATTTTATAAAGATATTTGAGAGCTTTCCAGTGGTTTTCCTTCTCTATGTATAATAAGTGGTTAGCACTTAATGAATGGAGGTTGCCAATTAAATGATAACACAAGACTTGAATATTCATTAATTTCCATTTTATCCATGCCAATATTTCCTGACTTACTCTCATCCACTCTGTGTTATGCAGGCCTTTTATCACCCGACACCCAAAGTCTGGCATGCTGTTGTTTTTATATCCACTTCTATCTGTCGAAGGCTGTTGTTTTTATATCCACCTCTACTGCATTCATGTTCTCTTACCTGTTGTTGTACTGGATGCAGCAGTGAGGTCACATCCTTCAGCTCTGTACAATGAAGGTAGATACTGGTGTTAATTTAGAGTTAGTCATGAAACCCTAAATTAACACCAGCCCCTGTCTTCATATGATGGTCAGATGTGAAATTAGGGTGTACCATTTATCTGGCATAATAGTATACATGCTTTTGAATTCAAAATTTTCCTTTTCCTGGTCTAGAACTCAGCTTGCTGATTTTGTTTTTCTGTTCCATTGCCCATTCCAACACCTATACAGCCATTCTCACTGATACAGAATAAACTGTATCATATATTAGATTTAAACTCTAATTGATCAGACATATTCTTATTTGTTCAACAGATTTTTTATGATTAGCTTAAAGAAAATATTAGTTAATGCATTTTTTATAAACCTATTTCAAACTCTGTATAAAGTGTTTTCTTATTGCGATGCTCAGTTATTATATATTTTTTATTTTCAGTTTCCATCTTTGAGAGTTTCTGGAAACATGATGAACATTCATGAGAATCTTCCTTTTCTGAAAATAGACAGATGACCAGTAAAATGTATTGAGAGGCTTTCTGATATATAACCAAGGTGGAAACCTCAACGAAGATGTATGTATCATTTTCAATACCTCTATTATATATATATATATATATATATATATATATATATATATATAGGGTGTGATGGCCATATTGTTTTTTAATTTATGCTTAAATGAAAATAACACTGACATCCCTTTTTAACAGAAATATTTATGAAAAAGTGCAAAAATATCTTTAAATTCTAAAGAGTAAATTTATTCAAAATCGCCATTGGCTTCAACCACAGCCTCTAGATTACTTACAACTCTTCTGTGTTGTTAAATTGGCTACCATAATCATTGCCTTCAGTTCATCTTTTGTGTTACAAGGAATTTTGTTGGTCTCTCACTCAACTGCACCCCACACTTAATAATCAAGGGTCTTGCATTCTGGGGAGTTAGGTGGCCAGATATAAGGAGTGATGTGGTCATAGAAAATGATTGACTGGGTTCTCTTGCTTGTGTGGCATGCTGCAGAGTCCTGTTGCCAGACATAGTGTCTTCCAGCTGTGACCCTGGGCAGCACTACCTCTTTAAAGCATTTGATGTAGACCTCCATGTTGAGTCTGAGGCATTCACCCACAAATTTGTGAGTTTTCTGAGTGGCCATACCTTCATAATCACCATCAGTACAGCATGTCATTTCCAAATTTCTGGAAGAGTGGTTTGCATCATGGTGCTCTTTTTCTCACAGACAATGTCCATCTGACCCTTCTATATTGTGCAGTTGACAAAGTCCAAAACAAACCAAGTGCATAAGTGAAATTCAAAATATGAAATGCTGACATGTTATTTCAAATTTTGCTTTTTAGTTTTTGTTGTGGTGCATTATTAAAACTAGACCCTCATTTTATGTACAGTTGTAATTGTGTCCGCAACCACCTAATTGCTTATTTTTACTGATTTTTACAAAACAAAATAAAGATAATGTCAAAAGTTACCACTGAACCTGCTATGCTTTGGACAATGTCAAATGTGGTGGAATCATCCAAATTCTTCCAATAACAATGCAACTTCTCTTTAAAGGGTATTCCAGTAGAAAAGGAAGATGACCATATTCCTCTGTTAGTGGGAGAAGAAGGTCTGAGGTGTTTTATTTCTTAAATGTTTGCCAGTGAATCAAACAGAATTCAGCAATCATTTAACAGAAGTTCTAACCACCAATACATTTCAAAATTGCATGGCTCTGTAAAAATATACTTAGGTATTGAAAACATTTATGAATTCTTGGCAAGATGCCATTTACAGGTAAAATATGCTAATTTTAGGATACTCAAAGAATTGAAGAGTGCCTAATTGGACAAATTATTGCAGGAATCAGACAGCCAGAGTTTTCAAAAACAGCTTTTGTCAAGAGGTAAGACAAAGCCACATGAAGCAGCTAGCTGAAATACAATGCCCGTATACTCAGAAAACTGGTGCTATTGGGCATAATCCTGATAACTGTCTCTCTACAAGATAACGTGTACGTGACCCACTCATTAGGTTAGTATAGCGAAGAAAACGGTGACTTACCTCGTCAAACCAAGCGACAGCATGTCGCGTGTATCCTATGACAGAAAAATTGCTAAGAAATTTCTCGATGCAGAAATCAAATCAAACGAAAAGGATTTGACGGATTTGTAAGTTAAATTTAACACAGTTTATTGTATAGGGAAGGAAGAAATGGCCTTTACAAAACTCAAGCCCCTACTCTCACTTCAATACAAAAATGGGCTACCTGTGACACCTGCATACAGTAACGATGTTAGGTGTGGTGAAATGATGTCTACTATTGCAAGCACGATCAGAGATGAGACATTGGAATCTATCAGTGACTCTCATTATGTGTCAGTTATGATTGATCGTGCCACTGACAGCTCTGTGTCAGAAAATGAAGCAGTTTATGTGAGAACAGTGTTGAATGGCAAAGCAGAAAATAAACTTGTTGAAGTTATTGCCATTGAACATGGCCATGCTATTGGGCACAATCCTGATAACTGTCTCTCTACAAGATAAGGTGGGACTCATCCAGATAAAAAATATAATTGCCCTGCTAAGGGCAAAACGTGTTCAATGTGTATGCAACCCACTCATTGGGGTAGCATGTGTTTTTGGCAAACACAAGAAAAAAGAAATAAATGTGTAACAACAGTACCCAAAATGGAAGCCATGACTAAAAAATATTACAGCAAAAACTTGTTTTGAAATATAACAATAATGAACATTCAATGTGGATGTATGGAAAATTTGAACAGAAGTTGTTTGATAGTATTCAAAAACAGCCTTAAAACTGGTGACACTACATTGTAACATCACCAAAAGAAAGTGGGCTCCAACTGAATCCACATAGGGTCTGATGGAAATGTGCCGTTACGTGTCCAACCAAATTGGTAATTTCAGAGAGGAATATGACATTGTCATGAAAACAGACAGATACCCCATCATTCATGCACCCCAAACATGTCTCCTCCACATGAAAGATGAAACTGGCATAGCATAGATAGAGACATTGAATGTTTGGTAAAGACTTGCAAAGGGTGTGCTTTTGCAGCTAAAGCACCACCAGTTAAGTTCAACCCATGGCCAGAAACTGACTGCCCATGCTCACACCTGCATGATAACTTTGCTGGTCCACTTAATGGAACATATTATCTGATTGTTGTAGACAGTTTTTCAAAGTGGCAAGAGATATTCAGAAGTAACAAACCAATCATGCAAGTAGTAATTCAGTTTCTACATGAACTGTTCATGAGGTTCGAAGTACCAGATTCGATTGTTTGAGATAAGAACACTCAATTTACATCAAAAGATTTTAAGGAATCTTTTGAAAATGTTTGTGGTAGAGCACATAACAATTGCCCCTTACCATCCTAGAAGTAATGATACTGCAAAGCATTTTGTGAATACCTTTAAAAGCCAATGGTGGATCCACAGATGCTGCATTACAGCAATTTTTACAGGTGTATAGGATTATACCAAATAGAAATGCACCTTCGGCCATGACTCTGGCAGAAATTATGTTTGTGCAGAAAATACGATTAGTTTTTGACATGCTTATACCCAATAAGAAAAAACATGATAACATGGTACAAAAACCTGGAGAAAAACTTTACAAAGTTGGTCAAAAGATTTTTTACCGGATGTACCAGTCAAATAAAACATATTGGGAAGTCGAAAATATAGTCTGATTCTTGCAAGAATTTCCAAATCAATTTGATTTACACTGGAAAAATTGCTAAAATTTCCCATACTAACTTATGGTAACCTGCAGAAGCAAGAGAAAACAAGATTTACAAAGTTAAAAACAGGATTTTTCATCCTTGTCTACTCATTTTTTCATTTATCTGTGGAGGTCACTAGTTTCGACACTGAATGCTAGAATCAACTTTATTCTGACATAGTGGCAAAACTAAAGACTGCCAAAATCATCAAATGTTGCACTGTAATTATCATAATTTGTTTGAAAATACAAGTTGAAAATTGTCATCAAATTTCTGAGAACATGTTTTATTGTTAAAATGTTTGGAAGATAAATGATTTAATCAGAAATAACCTCTACTGAATCAGTAGTCAAAAATGCTACGTTACAAATGATTTATAGTTTAGTTCACAAAATGTTGTTTCTCTTCAGTGTGTGTGTGCATATGTTTCACCATATTTGACTTATCTGCAAATGCAGATCCACAAATTTGACAAGAATATGGTTTCTCACCAGTGTGTGTACGTATATGTCTCACCAAATGAGATGTCCATGAAAATGCACATCCACAAACTTCACAAGAATATGATTTCTCTCCACTATGTGTACGCATATGTCTCACTAAATGAGATTTGCATGAAAATGCATATCCACAAACTGTACAAGAACAAGGCTTCTTTTCACTGTGTGTACGCATATGTTTCATCTTATTTGACTTCTGTGAAAACGCAGATCCACAAACATCACAAGAATATGGTTTCTCTCCACTGTGAATACGCATATGTCTCACTAAATCAGGCTTCAGTGAAAATGCAGATTTACAAACATCACAAGAATATGGTTTCTCTCCAGTGTGTATACGCATATGTTTGACCTTACTTGCATTCTCAGAAAAGGAAGATCCACAAACATCACAAGAATATGGTTTCTCTCCAGTGTGTGTACGCATATGTCTCACTAAATCAGAATTCCGTGTAAATGCAGATTCACATACTTCACAAGGATATGGTTTCTCTCCGGTGTGTGTACGCATATGAGTCACTAAACGAGATTTCCATGAAAATGCAAATCCACAAACTTTACAAGAATATGGTTTCACTCCAGTGTGTGTACGCATATGCTTGGCCATTTTTGACTTTCTTGAAAATACAGATCCACAAACTTCGCGGGGGTATTGTTTCTCGTCAGTATGTGTACAAAAACATCTGTGAAGACAAAAGGCATAAATGATATATTAAAAGGAGCCGTGAATGATATATGAAATCAGTATATATTACGAGAGAGATACATAAAATTATTATTTCAATAATGCAGAAGTAGACACCAATGAATATCAAACATTTGCAGTGAAACAAGATTGCTACATCATGATGATGCAGTATCTTATGAAATGTATGTGATTGAAATCAGAATATTGTCTATTCTGAAACAATTCAAATATGGATTTTGGAAAATATTTGTTGAGTTTTAAGTATTTTTAGATGACATCTTGGACTAACACCAGAGATGAAACTGATCTGGGAAAGCAACTGTAGCATTTATTACAGTAAAAATTTAACAATTAAAATAAAACACCTAGTAAAATATAATAATAATAATATAATAATTTATACTATATGTTTTATTTATATATATATATATATATATATATATATATATATAGGATATATCTAATGTCGACCTGTTTAACAGGTGTAGTTTGGGAGGAATTGAGACTTTTCTCATACAGTCTCAGTTATGGTGGACTGGTCATGTCTTGAGAATGTCTGATGACAGGATACCGAGGATCCTAATGGACAGCCAGTTAGATCAGGGCTACAGGAATGTAGCACACACATGGCTAACTTACAAAGACAAACTGAAAAGCAACTTGTCAGCAGTCAATATACCATGTAACACCCTTGAGCGCTTAGCCTTGGTGCAGGTAGAATGGAGATCAACATGTTTTAGTGGACTCAGCAATTTTCATTCTGCTTGTCTGAATCATCTTCAAGAAGCGAGAGCAAGATCTAAAAGGTCAGCCAATATAACAGTGATCTCCTCACAATCCTCACACTTGCTCCATATGTGGCCTCCTTTGTAAATCACTAGCGGGTCTTAAATGCCACTTACAATTATCACACAAAATTTCATAACTGAATCAACTAAGCTGTTGGATCCTCATACATTTAAACCGATGGGGAGTCCATTATATACATGGAGTATGGTAAAATATTTGTGGAAGTACAACCTGAACATTTAGAAGTCCTCTTCCACCATAGGAAGTCAGTATTATTTTGCAGTGGTAATCCCTGAATCAAAAAAATCCTGTAAGTGGCTTCCCAGCAACGCTCACATTATCAACACAGAGCTCAAAAAAGATCAACAGGAAGAGAAATATTGTATGGTTCAACCCACCATACAGCAAAAACGTATAAACAAACATAGGTAAAATATTCTTCAAACTCTTAAACACTTCCTGAAATCAAGCACTATACACAAAATATTCAATAAAAACACTTTAAAAATCAGCTACAGTTGCACCAAAAACATGGCACCAATAATAAAAAGCATAACAAGAAAACCATCAGCAAACCACCTGAACAAATTAAACCCATGTGTAACTATAATAAAGAATGAATATCCCTCAAATGGTATTGTTGGGATTGGGTGAAGATGTTAAAAGGTATCAGAAGGTTTGAATGATCAGAATGCTTAAAATTGTGCGTGTTCAATGATCTTCCATCCCCAACAATTAATAAAAGACAAAAATAATAATTTGAAACATAACAATTGAATTTATTAAGTATTTGATGTACATGCATATAAACTGAAAGGTTTGACAGAGTTGTGTCTCTTTGATTAGGAAATATTTTTACTTGAGCTCATAAGATTAGATTAATTATTAAACTGTAGTTTAGAGGAATGAGTATGTTGCATGTTAGAGATTATCTATTGGACAAGTTGGTAAGAGTTCAGAGATTGTACTTGCATAAAATGTTGTAAAGTTCTTTTACGTCTGACTGCATTAGTCAAGATGGGAGTTCTTTAAGGGTCACATTTTGGCAGCAGAGGTGAGACACACGAGTGAGTAAAAAGAGAGAGGGAAAGAATTACTCATGTTTGGTTTTTATAATCTGTTGTACCACGTGACAGGCTCAGACTTGGTGGGAAAACAGACCTGTTGCATGTAGGTGATTTGATTGGTCGAAACTGACCAATCATTGAGCTAGATTGAAGGTGATTGACCAATGAATGCTCGTTGTATATTTTGTAAGTATGATGGTGGTGAAAATTACAACAGGAAGAGTGCATTTCCCAGCGGGGGTTAACTGGCTGTCGTGGAAGATTCCACGGTTTAATGTGTATATCTGGCAATACAAAAGCTAATGATATTATTAGAAAGAAGCTCTTCAAAATATTCAAAAACTTGGGCTTTAAAATCATTGTCAAATATGAAAATAGTCAAATTTTTGGATGTAGAACTTAACCTCACTGCTGGCACTGTTTTGCTGTACCTAAAATCGAATACCAACCTTAGATATGTAAACACTAAATCCAACCACCCAGCAAATGTTACCAAGCACATACCCCAACAAGTGGAAAGAAGAATCTCCCATAATTCATTTACTGAGGAGATATTTAAACATAAAAAAGGTGTATGAGAAGGCATTGAGGAGGGAGGGCCATAATACTGGTTTATCCTTTTTACCACCACCTGTCCTTTGAACCTGCAGTTGAAAACCAAAAATGAGAAAAATATGTTTTAAGCTTTTGGATAAGGATTTCTCAAAAAAACACTGTTCTAGCTAAGGTGTTCAACACAAGTAAAGTAAAGCTCAGTTACAGTTGCACAAGTAACTAATTAAGCATTATAAAAAGCCACAATACAAGCAGAAAGTGTTGGAGAAGTAAAAACGAAACAATGTAACTGCAGAGATAGTAATAATTGTCCTTTGGGTGGGTAGTGTCAGATAGAGAGTGTTGTTTATTCAGCCGAGGTCAGTGATGGCAGCAATATTAATAACAAATATATTGGTTGCACAGAAGACCCATTTAAGAGGAGATATTACGACCATACTACCTCTTTTAGGCTCGAGAGCCATAGAAATGACACAAAACTGGAAAATTGTGTTTGGAGATTTAAGGAAGTTAATGGTATAAATCCACATGTAAAGTTGAAGTGAAGCCGGGCAGCGTCTGAGGAAGTTACTGTAAACTATGCCAAGAAGAAAAATTGATAATTGCTACATTCCCAAACAAGTACGAACTGCTAAATGAAAGATTGGAGGTGTTATCCAAATACAGATACCTAAGTAAATATTTATTGTGTAAGTACGAAGCTGGATGAAAATAGCTTTTTCTCCACCACTGCCTTTTCACCCTACTTCCGGTGTTTGTATATAATGATGATGATGGAATCAGCTAAAATCTTTCATTCTATCTGCCTGAGGACACCTACTAGTCGAAACCTGGGTAGCATGCTAGCTTGAGTTTTGTTGTCCCTGATTACATTTTGCTCTACAATGCAAATTTTTGGGAATTTTGTATTGACCAAGTTTTTTTGATTGCACCTTTGAAGTGCGGCTGTTTATAATACCTATTTTATATTGTATTTTAGATTGATTTATATATATATATATATTACATGAATCATTCATACAAAAGTAGATTAGTAAAGTTAATGATATAAATGGTGAAAAACATCTTCGCAAACAAATTTATTAAAGTTACATTAACCCACAAACCTCTTGATGAATGTTATGATCCTTGTTTTTATTAACTTCAAGTTGTATAAGGTCTTTTTTTATTTTGCTAGTACTTTCAGCTGTACATACAGCTATCCTCAGGCATGGAAATTAATTTGTTTTTTAGTAAATCCAGGTAGTAGCGTGACATGAAAGATTAAATGCGATTCAAAATATTTTTTTTTTTGAAATGTGTTATTATTAATGGATAAGAAATTTTGGAGCATGCAGTCGCAAAAAACGCACTCTTAAATTTTCAAAAACATTCAACTTTAGCATTGCGTGGGTTAATGTAACTTTAATAAATTTGTATGAATGATTCATGTAATATAAGATGAACTGCATCACATATTTGATATATATATATACATACATATATATATATATGTGTATATGTAGTGATCTATTGGTATATAATCCAAGTACATCCTATTAGTATAATATAAAATAGTAAAATTATAATATACATGTGAATCAGTTTTAATATTTAATATTTCATATTATATTAATAGGATTTACTTGGATTATATACCAACAGATAAGCAGACATTTTTGAAACTCATGGTAATAATTTATTTCACATGATCTATCAGCTCTCGTCTCATCAGACTACAATTTTGCAACAATAAATGAATTTTAAATTTATCCAGTGAAAAAAATTTCAAATATAAGATGAGATAATATAGATTTTAAAATGGGGGAAGAGATAGAGAGAGAAAAGGGGAGACAGCAAGAGAGCTACATACCTAGAGAGTGACATGGGGGAGGAAGAAATCTTCAGAAATATATATAAAAAAACATTTGTTATTAAATAAATAAAGTGACAAGTAAATAATCATTTAAGTGAATAAAAATATAAAGTTATGAAGATACATATTCACATGCAAATATACACATACATACATACATATACACATATATATACATAAATAAGCATACACACATGTACACATATGCATGTATATATATTATTAAAAAAAATAAAACTACGCATCGATATAAAAATCTAAATCTAAAAGTATACACATGCATATATATACAACTCCATCTAAATACATATATAGACTCACATATATATAAACACTCACAGAACAAAAACATATATACATCCATATGATATACACACACATATACATATTAAATATTTTGCTGTAAATTTGCCCCGCAAACCAATTGTAATTAAAACTGCCTGAAAATTTCCATTTCTGTGTAAATTTACATGGTTATTTCAAATATAACAGTAAAAGTTTGCGGAAATCTACCGTTTTGGAGTTATCAACGATATAAAAGATCGGCCTCTTTTGTGTCAAGACCTTCCGCCATTATTCGTCTTGTTTACATACATTTGCCTCGAGTAATGATGAGCGGAAAAACGGCCTTTTTACTGCTTTTCAGATCTTCTCACTCGTCTTGATTAGTGTGCAATTTTTGCAAAAGTTATTTTAAAATATGAGCTTTCTTTTTATTTTCTGAAATAGAGCTTTATTAAATAATGATTTTTTTTTTATTAAATTAGTTTAAATTTGTCATCAAAATAATTGAAAGCTTTTTAAATGTCATGGGTGAACCCTTTTTTCCAAAAAAAGAAAAAAAAGGGAAAATCTTTATCCTTTCAGACACGTAATTTTGATTTTATTTTTCGGTTTTTCATTTTCCCTGCTATTTGGAATCGTGCATTCATTTTTAAACTTAAAAAGCATGATTATTTATATCTTTCTTTTATTAAATATGGGGTTTTTAAAAGCATGATTATTTACATTTTGGGGGAAGGGTTACAAAATAAAAAAAACAAGTGCTAGAAAGCACTTATGAACAATTTTGTTCAAATATTTTTTTATTAAATTTGAGGTTTTAAAAAGCATGATTATTTGAGCTTCGATATAAAAAAAAAAAACAACACTTGTCATTTCTTTTCTAAATAATTTAAACAAGTTTAAAATAAAAAAGAATTTAATAAAAGCTTCACTTTCAAAAGTGTCTAAAGACGTCTTTTGATTTTGCGCAGTAATTGAGACGAGTAAAAAGGCCGTTAACTAAGTAAGCTTCCGCGCATGATGACTAAAGGCAAACGTATATAAATAACGTTAGTAATGGCGGACAGAGCCGAGGCAAATTAGTTCGAATTTTTATTGTTGATAACTCCAAAACAGTAGATTTTCGCAAATTTTTATTGTTATTTGCAAAATAACCATGAAAATTTACACCCAAATAGAAATTTTCAGGAAATTTTAATATCAATTGGTGTGCTGGGCGTAAACTTCAAATTTACAAAATTTACAGTTTTTTTATGACACTTTTTTTTTTTTACAGTACACTTACACACAGATTAGAGATTAAAAATAAATGAACTACACTTTTTTTTAAAAAATGGATTAAAAATCATTTTTTCCGAACTGTAAATAATTTTTTGATTTAATAAAAGTAAAATTTTATCACAGATTTAAAAAGAGTTAAGTTTAATTTAAAAAGACAAACAAAGAAAAGAAAACATACTTTACAACTTACTTGTTTCGTTTGATTTGGTTTTCCTAATGGTACTGAAACAGATAAACTGTTAAATTTTATGTAAACTAATAGTTTGAAAATGGTCTATTATGGTGTTATTATTTTAAAAATGACATTAAAAGTTTGCTCCCGATTACCGTTTAGGATTTATCGACAATGAAATTTCGATCTCTTTCGCGTTGTCCGACCGCCATTACTAGCATTGTTTATATATGTTTGCCTCGAGTAACAACGAGCGGAAGCTTACATAACGGCCTTTTTACTGCCTTTCTGACCTTTTTCACTCGTCTTGATTACTGCGCAGGTTTCGCGAATGTTCTTTTAAAATGCACTTATTTTTTTTTTAATTGGTATAAATCTCCTTTTTTTTTCAATTTCAAAATATTGTTTCTTTAGTGAAGCTTCATTAAATAATTAATTTTTTTGGAGTTACCGACAAGAAAATTTCGGACTCACTCGTGGTTTTTCGTACGCCATTACGGGCCTTGTAAACTGTAAAGCAATGACAACTGTTATAAAACATTTTTTTGTAAAGCACGAACTTTGTAAAGAGCATGATTATTTGCAAAATAAAAAATGCTTGGAAGGAACATTTTATTTTATTTTGTAAATAATCATGCGCTTTCCAAACTTCATGCAAAGTTTGCGCATTAATTATTATTTGTTTTATTTTTAATAAAAAGAAAAGCTTATTTGTTCTTTTTTTAATTTAGAAAGAAAGCTTTACTATAAAAAAAAAAAAAAACTCAGTTGGAAAAGAAAACACTTGTAATTTCTTTTCAACATAACTTAAGTGCGCAGTAATTTAGACGAGTAAAATCAGTTAAGAGCTGTAAAAAAATGGTTGTTAGTTACACTTCTGTGAGCAAAGTCTTCCAAAAAGTGAATGTAGTTAAACAAGGTGGATGAATGACCACAACTGAGTCTGAGTTATTCTTGTCGATAACTCCAAAACATTAGGTTTTATCAAAATTTAATTGTTAATTTGAGATGATTTGGGAAAATTTTAATAAATATTTAGCGCCAGGCTTAAAAAGCAATTTTACCAAAAATAGTTAATTATTTTGGATAAGTAAGCTCACTTAAGAGACTTAAAAAATGCCGCTAATTAAGTTTCTGTGTGCAAAATGTTCTGCACTGAATGTAGTTAAACAAGACCAGTGATGGCCGACGGCTGAACGTGACTGAGTTTGAACTTTTATTGTCAATAACTCCAAAATGGTAGTTTTCATCAAAATTTAATTGTTATTTCGAGTTCAATATGTACATTTACATGGACATATGATGATCTGGGAAAATTTTAATAGTTATTTAGCGCTGGGCTTAAAAAACAAATTTACCATTTTTCTTAATTTAAATTTGTTTAATACTGTTATAGAAACATTTGAAAGCTTTTCTAAATAATAAATATAATGTCATGGGTGAACCCTTTTTCCAAAAAACAAAAATTGTTGAAAAAACCTTTTTTATCTTTCATACACGTAATTTCTATTTTAATTGTCAGATTTTAAGGAATCTTTCATGACAATTTTTTTTTTTTAAATCATTGGAAAAAAATGACGACTTCGTTTTTTTTAATCCTTTCAAACATGTAATTATGATTTTATATTTAATTTTTCATATAACTATATATCTAGAGATTCTTGGCAGAAGATAACAATTAATGTTGCATTTAAATTTTTGAAGATCACAGTTGACAGGAAAGCAAGAAGCTGAAAGTGAGTTTTACAGGCAAGAAATGTGAAAGAAGAAATTGCCAGCATCAAACTTATGGTTAAATCTAACAATTTCAATATTGAAATAAGATCTCGTACAGTGCTTAAATTCATGAAGTCCAATGATGGCCATGAATAATAGAAAAAGCACTGGGAAGCTAGGTCATGCTGATGAGAAAGTGATTGAAGCTGAAAAGCTAAGTCAGGACTGATAACATAACAGGTTCTTTGGAAAGAGGGATTTTGTCAAGAGTCTCTAGATACATAGCAGAAGCATCAGACGAGATGTGGCAACAATATCCCATACAGAGATGAATAGTAGATTTATAAATATGTAAGGCAGATTCTGACAAAGAAAAATTGTTTAGTACAACACAGTGAACCAAGTTTCTCAGCAACAAGAAAGGATATATATTTATATCAGCAATATTATAGAAACTATCTTGCTTGTTGGGTATTGTGGTGTGTAGTGGCTTCCTTACTTTGCTCAATTCAGCAGTAGCAGCAACAGAAGTAATCAGCAGGTTATAATCTGAACTTCCAGACCCCCCCCCTCAAAAAAAAATGCTGTCAGTGTCCTATTTGGCCTCTTTTCCATTTTCCCTTTGAGCGGCCTCTACCTTCAAGGCCAATTCTTTTTTCAATTTTTGCCTTTCAGCATCCTTTAGATTCAAGCCCAGCTCAATGGGATACTCAACCCTTCCTGCAGAAGTCACATAGCAGCTTGGCTTCAAATTTCTTGTTGCTTGTAGGAACAGGTGTAGAAATCTCCCTTTGAGATTCCTCCCCAAATAAAAAACTACACATAACCCTTAATACAGAAGACTCATACCAGTCGTAGCAGTTTCACACTCAGATTTCCTGCTCCACCCATGGGAACAAATGGAGAAATCTCTCCCTCTACAAAGCATCTACTCAAAAAATTTATTAACTTGAAAATCCCATTTTTTTCCAGCAAAATACCACAATTTTGAACCCTCTTTTTCAACCACAAATAAAAATTGTTAAACAATTATTTCAAGTACTGTTGTTTTTTTTCATTCCACTCTCACTGCCCAGCATACATACAAGCAACCAGGAAAATTCATAGTTTTGTTCTCAACTTATAAAATAAGTATATAAGCTTTTAGAAAATAATATGAATAATTATATAAATAACCATGAATATAAACATGTAAGTAAATAAACCACTCCTTTGATGTCACCGTCTTGTTTACGTTTCTCCTCTCCCTGCTTCAACCCTCAGGGTAAATTGTCTCTCCAGCATGAACGACATTGGCGACGTCTTTCCACCTCTCAATGTCCAATATAAGTTTTCTGTTCTTGCAGTCTCTTGTGGTCAGCCTGGCAAATGTGTTAGCTGCTCACCTGATCTGCCTGTTGACCTCAGTATCTCAGGAAAGGGTTTCAGAAATGGGGCAGCTGATGTATGTGTATTCATGAACCACCTCCAGGTCATAGTTGTTGATTTTGATGGTGGTAGGCTGCTCAATAATGCTTTGGACTGTCATGTGAATTTTCTTCAGAGTAATGGTCAGACTGAACTCTTGACAGGCATTTAAAAAATTGTCCATTAGTTGCTGCAGTTGGTTTGCAGAGAATGCTGCCCACACTGCATCATCTGCAAAAAGCATGACTCTAATGAACACCTCACGGACTTTGGATTTCATCTGTTCTCTTAAGAGTCGCCAAATTGTACGACACCTTTCATATCTTAAAGTCTTCAATAAATTCTTGTGTAAAATTCCAGGGCTAGAGATTCCATTTGTTTGTTTGTTTGTTTATTTTTCACCATTGTCCCCAAAACAATTTTAATCAAGCCAAATCATTTAAATTGATACAAGAACTTTGTTTTTTTAATTAAAATAATAATTTAATTACAAAATCAGTATTTTACACTATATTACAGTTCAATTAAGAAACTCATTTTTTGAGAATTATGACAGAACAAAGTTTTTACATTGACAAAAAGGCTGTTTTCTTTCTTAAATTGAATCAATAAATTTAAAACAAAAACACTGTTCTATTAAGAAACTTTATTTTTTGACAAGAAGAGGGCTTGATGGGATACACAACTCTTGCTGTAGAAGACACATAGCTTTGTCCTGGCAGCTTGACTTCAGATTTCTCATGAGAATTATGACAGAACAAAGTTTTACATTTATAAAAAGGCTGTTTTCTTTCTTAAATTGAATCAATAAATTTAAAAGAAAAACACATTTCAATTAAGAAAATTTATTTTTTGATAATTATGACAGATTAATTGATCAAACAAAACTTTCTAAAAATAGCATAAAAAATTGAATACAAAAATAGTTCAATTAAGAAACTATATTTTTTGAGAATTCTTAAAAAATTTTAATAAATTCAATAAAAACACTATTATGCTTAATTACAATTCTTTTTAGAATTATTACAGAACAGTTTTTTCAATTGATTCAATAATTTTAAAACAAAATCAGTATTTACACTAAAATTAAATTTTTCAATTAAAAAAATATATTTCAGAATTATAAGTTTTTTAAGTTGATGGATCAAAAGCTTTTTAAAATTAAATACAAAAAAAAGTACAATAAAGAAACTATATTTTCTGGGAATTATAGCAACAAAGTTTTTTTTAATAAATTGGATGAGTTGACTTAATTAGTCAATAATGCTACAAACTTTTCAAATCCAAATAAGAACAAAATGGTGATTGTCGAGCATAAGTAGCACCAAAATAATAAGTGCATTGAATAAAAATGTCCCAATAATCTTTTCTTTAACCTAAATAACATTAAAATAAGTTATCAAATAAAATAGAGGTGAGTCTACTGCATGTGAACAAAACATTGCACAAATTCAAATAAGAACAAAATGGTGATTGTCAAGTGTAAATAGCCCCAAAATAATAAGGGTATTGAATATTTTATATTCATCACCTTGACAATCTCTAGAAACTGTTACTAAGATCTTTTAGGTTTTATTGTCGTAATCTTTGTTATTATTAAGAGGAAAGAACAAAGGATCTTTCGATTATGAAATTATATTTTTAGATTGAGTGACCATGGTAAAATTTAAACCTTCAACTCTAACCCCTCTATTTTTTGCACCTCTGACTCCGACTCCTCTTTATGTAATTAAGGGATTATAGCCTACAAATCTCATAAAGCCTATGCATATGTTCCTAACTTGAGTCAGCCTATATCATTATAACTGGTTTACATCAAAGAATAAAGATATTGTGGCTTTTATATCATTCCTATTCATTCCTCATTATTTTCTAACAACATTTGAGACAAAATCTTTGAAAGAATATCAAAGAAGTAGCAAGAAAAAATAAAAATGCTATAATGTAAGACTTTTTACATACATACAGTAGCGTCCAAATGGAACAAAAATTAAAACTGTTATCTCAAAACCTATAAGTGCAATTTTTCTGAAATTTTCAGTAAATGTCGACAAATAGTAGATCAGTTGTTCTTTAAATCTCTAAGTCATTTGAAATGACACAGAGAAAACTATGATGCATTTAATTCTTTACTCAAATATCAAATGTTCAAAATTAAGGAACAAACTGGGAAATCCTTTTCATACTAGTAGTATCACAACCAGGGCTGGCTAGTTGAAACACAAAACCTTCAATATCAACTCATCTAATTTTTGCATCGCCGACTACTCTCTATGTAATTAAATGACAGCAAAATATTTATACACTTTAATGAAACTTAGTAGAATAAGTAATTTTATTCCTTATACTAGAGTAAAAGTATTTTTTTTAGTTAAGTGATACTTTTGAGTTTAATAACACTGATTTGATTTTATTATTTTCTTACCTGTTTGAAATCATACTATATTTAATTGACCCAAATAAAAGAACAGGATTCAGGAAGATAGTGATTGAAATGGCATATAAAGTTTTGAAGATTGTGTCAGGAAGGCAAGAAATTGGAAGAGAGTTCCACAGGGTTGTGCAAGAAAAGCAACTATTAGAATAGTAGTGACAGTTGTATCTAGCTAGTTCAACAGTAAAATGGTGGGACCTAGTTGCCAATCTAGTAACACATTTAAATTCATATAGTTGAGGCACTAGACAGAAAAAGCCCCTCAAAACAGTTTTCATAAAAATATTTGTAGAAAAACAGAGTGAAGCTATTGGTGAAAAAAAAAGAGAAGATCCTTTGCTAAGGCCCCTTGTCTATGAGCATCAGCAATGGTATATACCCAAGAATTGAAAGATAACCTGGGAAAGCAACTAAAGTATTTATTAAACTAATAGTTAACAAATGAAATATAAAATCCCATAGTAAACAATTCAAACATGAATCTTGAAAAATATTTTTTGACTTTTAGGATATATTTTTTTTTTTTGTTTTTTTATTTTTACACATTCTCTTGGATGAATGTCACTGTAAACATTTGCAGGTTCATAGCCCTCACCACCTGGTGCAAGATTATCTGCTGCTGGCATCTCTGACTCATAAAAACAAACAATACAGAGCTTAGGAGAAAAGAAGATCCTTTGCTAAGCCCCCCACCTGGGATAGTAACTCAAGTATTAAACTAATAGTTAAATGGAATATAAAATCCATAGTAAAAATGAAATAATTTTTGCAATTGTCTGCACAAATTAATTATATATTATGGGAAAAATGTTTTCTTATAAACTGAGGAAATTATAAATAAGTGTATGAAAAATTTGATGAGAAGTTTTGAATTATTTGTTAGTCATACCTCAATTCATTATTTTTTAGTTTCAATTAAGTATATTTCAATGAATTGTTAGTGAGTCATACTTCAGTTCATTGTTTATTGTAGTTTCAATTAAGAATATTTCAATGTAATTTGCTAGTGTCACATATTTTTAGTATTTTAATTTATATTATTTTTTTTTAGAAATCATCTTCAAATATAAGCCTATCACACTATAGTAACGAAAAGTCAAAAATTATTAGATAATTGTTGAATATATTAATATGTAAAAATTAATAGGTAGTTAAACCTAAGGTATCAAAAATCCAGTGGAGGTGCCTATGTAAAACTATATTTTATCACACACATATATAATAATAATAATAATCATAAAAAAGTTAATGGTCAGAGCTGGATTAGACCAGAAAAAAGTAGTATTAAGAAAGAATACACATATAAAAACACATATTAAAAAATACACATATAGAAAAGATCAAAATTTAACATATAGAGATTTTATATATAGAAAATTAGGAAATTAGCTGATTCTGCTAACTTGGGTTTGATAAAAGAAGCCAAGAAATACTCCAAAAAATGTGCAATGTATTCCCAGCACACAGGTACCATTCTCTAAACTCTGGATTCTTGTCAGTCCAAATTGCTGAAGATGCACCCGTACACATGCCGCAGTGTATATACTTTCATTGACAAATATCTCATCGATGTATGAGGACATGGCCCTCTGGATGGTCTTGTCCTGTACGACCATGGCATTCACAAATGATCACATGATCAGCGGTGCCAAACTCAAATGGGTGAAGCAATATCTTTGCCCATCTATCTGCACTGTTTGAAAGGGCGATAACGATTTGTCGATGTGGATCTTCAAATAGGCATGGCGCACATCCAGCACAGTGACATCTGATCCTTCCTGTCGCCACTCCCTCAAGTTTTGTGCGCAAACATATGCATCCGTTGTGTGCACGTCCACATACTGACTGAGCTTCTGATAATCCATGACCAGGTGGACCTTCTGTTTTTTTTTTCTGCAGCACAACCATTGTGAGGCCCAAGTTCTACGGTTCCATAATAGACCTGCACTAATGATAAAGTTCAGAGCAAATACCATCTGCTGCGGGATTACCTCTTGCTGGCATCTCTGCCCATTAAAAACAAACCATCGTTTTCATCAGTGCCAAGAAGAGGATCCTTTGCTAAGACCCCATTCTTGGACATGTCAGCAACATCACAAACACAAGAGCCTGATAGTTGATAAATCCAATGAAAACAAACCATCATTTTCATCAGTGCCAAGAAGAGATCTTTTGTTAATACCACCTTCTATTTATTTGACTTCTTATCCCAAATCTCTGCAGAATCAAAACGATCACTATATATACTTTTTATGTATTTACCACCCTCCTCAAACTCATTTCATATAAATTCCAAGAAATTGTTTTTGTATTACTTCATGTTTATATTAGCTATTTACACAAGTCCTTGGGGCATTGAAAAAAATTCCCTCGGAGATTTCTGAAGAAAATCATCCTGAAATGAATCAGATTTTTCTGTCTTCAAAATCAACAAAGACTGGTCTATATTTCTGAGATGAGGTATTATGTACACTATTTACATTATTCGGACTAGTGTCCTTATTTTTGTCACCATATTTATTACAACGTTTCGACCGTTATATGCTCCAGCCTTTTTCAGGTGGTTGGAATATCGAACTGAACCCTTTATTCAAGAACACATGGCACAGTGGATAAAGGCGTTAGTTAGATACAGTGACAGGACCCAAAGAGTGTGAGTTCAATATCTGGTTAAGGCGGTGAAGAACTTGGAGAGGAGAATTAACAGGAGATAACTGATAACTGACATCTATTAGACATGGCACATGGAACTAGAACAGTCTAACCCAGTGAGTGATATAAAGGATTCAGTTCGACATTCCAACCACCTGAAGAAGGCTGGAGTGTACAATGGCCAAAACGTGATAAATATGGCAACAAAGATGAGGACAATAGTCCAAATAATATAAATAGTGTACATAATACCTTATCTCAGAAATATAGACAAGTAATGGATTATTTAGGAGATGTTGAGTGGGTGTGTTTTTGAGATGATGCAAGCACATTTGGGCACATAGAGAAAGATGAGCAATAAAGGAAAAAGCAAAAGGACAAAAATTTGCCACCCTCCACTACGACAACGCTTTTTTAAAAAAATCAAGCCAACTTTGTAAAACTTGGTTTCCAAATACTATAAACTATAACCCTCCAATTTCTATGTTATGTTTAATTGAGGTACCTCCACTAAATTACAATGCCTAATGTGTAAAATAATTTTTTATAAATGAAGAAGCTTTCTTGAAGGTTTCATTTTAGCTATAACTGAAAGGTAAAGGATTTAAAATATACAATTTTCTGTCAGCAAAATACTCTGGTGTACTTCAAACAAAAATTATATCGATTGGAACATATTTTTTTCCAGTAAAATCAATAAAAGTCATTCATTTTGTAAGGAAAAGTTAATTGTCGGTTTCAAAAATCTTGCAGCAATAGAATATTTCTGAAATGTTAATTTTAAGTATCTGTCTATGTTTCTGAGATGAGGTATTATGTGCATTATTCAGACTATTGTCCTCATCTTTGTCGCCATATTTATTACAAGGTTTTGGTTGTTGTAGGCTCCAGCCTTCTTCAGGTGGCCGGAATATCAAACTGAACCCTTTATTTCGCTCACTGGAGTAGACTATTTAATGGATGTCAGTTATCTCCTGTTAATTTTCCTCTGAAAGTTCTCCACAGACTTAACCAAATTAAATTTAAAGTTAATCTGATTTAAAGCAAGTATTACTTAGAGCATAAAATGCTGTATACAAGCATTTCTTAACATCGTATTGTTTTACTGATGTGTTAATCGATTTATTGACTGTCAAAAACTATTCACATTTAAGTATTGTGGAGCAAACGATAAATTTCATGAGGTTATCCTCCATCCCATAAAGATGATCAGCCCTTAAAACACATGATCTTTTAAGGATAGATTTATTGGTTTGTATATCCATACTTCAGAAATTCTGCACCTATATACATATATAAAAACAAATCAAAATTCTTTTAAAAATAGTCTGGCTCTTCAGATTGTAATGAGTTTTAAAATATATTTAGCAAATATAGTGACCCCACTACTGTGGCCCCAACCACAGTGGTGGAGTCACCCAACCACTGAGCATGCAGTTGGGGGTCACCTTTTTTGACAAAATCTGTATGGGCCTCCAATAGGCAAAAAAAAAAAAAAAAAAGCGTGCATCTTGTTTTGACTGGATTTGGAAGGAGTATAAGGATTTCTTTAAAGGAAATGAGCAAAGCTCTTGTTGCAGTCACAACCAGAACCATTTTCCCTGCATAATAACCCATAAATTGATCAACATCTGCAAGGAAGAAGACACCACTGCAGGCTCTTTGTAAAAATATGGCGTCACCGGAACCAAACTGAGTGAGGAGGAGGGGAGGTGGATATACCTTCACTCTCAGCCCAGCAGGATTTCCCACAGACCAAAATGCAGCTGCATCAGCAACTGAAGCAGGAAAAGCAGCAACAACAATGGCAACAGCAACAATTGCAGCTGAATGAGCAATAATCTGTTTCTCTTATGGGGGTGGCGGAATATCCTCCACCTCATGAGAAAAGGAGGAGGGGGGATGTGGTAGAAGAACAGAAGAATGTGAAAAAATAAATGGTTTGGACAAAGCAGGACAGAACAGGACATGGAACAAGCCAAGGCCCAATCCCCCCCCCACTGCTTCGCCAACCAGAAAGCATGAGTGACTACTTTCCGAAGGCTTTCACTATGGAACCCAGTCGGAGAGCAGCTCAGTTCAATAACTATTTGGCTGTTTGCAAGGGTTGCATAATGGAGGGGAAAATCTGGGAAGCACTGAAGTCCGGAAACAAGAAGTGTACTTGAGGCTAGGGAGGAATTTTGCTCCATATGGCCTTGGACGATGAGACACCACTCACCTGGCTGATCATTCAGAATGTGCTCTAGAAATATCTAGTTTCCCTTTCTGATGCTACATACAAGTGATCTTTTTCATCTCAAAATTTGTTTTATTAGTTAAAAGCAAGAGTCCTTGGAGAATGTAAATCAGCAATTTTTGCTCCAAACCATAAATGCAACATCTTAATTGGTAAATCTTTTAATTGCTTTTATAAATAATATTTAAGGAACTATTGTCTTCAGAAAAAAATAATTGATGAATTGTTCTCATTTTTTAATTTTAATTATAATAATTTATAAAGTTTCAAAGCTTTTATATTTCAGGTTTACTTTGATTGCATTGTCATTAAATGAAAACTATATTTACTAATCAAAAATAGAAAAGCTTAATACAAATCATCATGCACCAAGATTTTAAAAATCAATTTTATGTAAACAATTTTTATGCTCAATAAAAGCACTGCTACTGTTTGCATAAAAATTCATTTCTGCAGTATTTTAAACTAAAAGTACTATGTTTCAGATCAGATTACCTATATTTTAATCTTAAACAGTTAATTTTGTGTTGACAGATCATATGCTCTTCAACAGAGATTTTATATGGAGAACAATCTCTTTCCCTAACCCTAACCTCTTTCGTCTTCTGCTTACGTGTTAGTTAATTGTTTATAATAAATTCACTCCACGTGTTCATTGTTGTTCTTTCACATTTATGTATACTTTATTTACTTTACAAAGAAGAATCTTTAATTTTACTATAGTTATCGCTCTTATTTTCTGATAATATCATGTATGGTCATCCATACTTACAAAAATCAGCATGTCTATATTTATTGTATTTGTTAAAAGCAGGACTTCTTCAAGAATGTAAATCATCAATTACTTTTTCAAACTGCTACTCATTTCCCAAAAATCTGTTCCAAATTGTAAAATAAAAACAGCAGCATTATTTAATTAGAAAAGAATTTATATTTAAAATCATTCTATAGAGCTAATTTCAAGTGAACTAACTTATTTAACAACTATCATTTTCTCATGTTTTACAGATAAAGTCTTTGTGAAACAACAATCAATCTTTCATCAAACACATAAACATAGTTATTGTCAATTAAAAAATGCTAGTTTGCTTAAAAAATTAATTTCTCTTGTATTTTAAAATTAAAGTAAATCATATTTGTTTCAAATCACATTAACTATACTTTAAATTAGCTTATATTGTGTTGACATGATGACAAGTAATTTGTTCTACGGAGATTTTATATGTAGAACATAATTGAAGAAAATGACATGGGCGCCTTTTTTTTCTTCTAATTTTTAATTACTCAGTAGACTTAAAAATTCAGGAAAAAATTCTGTAATCTAATATTTTATTAAATTTTAGAAATTTTGACTTTAAATTTACTATAAAGTCATTGCTTTTAATTTCTACTGATAATGTTGTGTATAATCACTTGTACTTACAAAAGTCAGCACATTTATACACATGCCAATTCAAAATTCTTTTAAAAATATTGGTGTTTAATAATTTGTATTAAGCTTTTGTATTTTTGATTAGTAAAGATAGTTTTCATTTAATAACAATATCATCTAAAAGGCTGAAGCTAATACAGAATTTGAAAAGATTTAAAAAAAACAAAAAAAAAAAACTAATTCTCCTCATGTCGATTTCTCAGGCATTGTTTACCAAAGATTGTCAACACTTGACCTATTTGTACAAATCAAGCATTGCTTTCAGCCGGTCACCTGGTTTATTATATAAATCTCGATTCTCTGGGAACCAGTTATTATCAGTCTATCATTCTTAGTATTTATTTTAACCCTTTTCATGCTAGTTTGTTCATTAATATCTCATTTTTGTTGTTATGCCAAGTTGTTATTATAATTATTAATTATCAGCAGCAATCCAAACAGTGTTACACTAGGGTTTGTTTGATGTTAATTTAATATTACTGTCACCATACTGTGTATGACTTATAGTCTTTTAATGTACATTATTTACATCATTCAGACTGTTTTCCTCATCTTTATTCTTATGTTCATGACCAGAAGCAGGCTCAAATATCGAAACATCTGATATTCCTACACTCATGTCTCAGTCGATTTCAGTCAGCATGAAAAGGGTTAAAAAATATCAAGAATGATAGACTGATAAGAACTGGTTCCCAGAGATCAGTCAACATTAAAAAAGGGAATAATAAAATCTGGGTATACACTGATTTTTCAATGGGGTTAAATGTATGTTTAAAACAACATAACTACCTATTACCAAGTCCAGAGGAAATTTTTGCCAAATTGAATGGAAGTAAATTTTTTTTTATAAATTGGACCTGTCAGATGCTTACCTACAAGTACTAACAGATGAAGAGTGCTCAAAACCATTAACAGTTAATGTAGCACCAAGCATATTCCAACAAATAATGGACACCATGCTTGTCAGTTTGGATTGTGCACAAGCATATTTAGATAATGTGCTTATTAAAAGTAAGACCCAAAAGCAACATACAGAAGACGTAAAAAAAGTATTTGGGAGAATTAAAGAATAGGTTTTTAAGATCAGTGAAGGAAAATGTGAATTGTTTATGTCCAGACTTAAATATTTAGGACAAATTATTGATGAAAATGTTAGATGACCAGATCCTTCAAGGGCAAGCACAATAAAAGACATGCCCACTCCAACATTTTTAGGGTTTGCTAATTACTATCATATATATATATATATATATATATATATATATATTATTCAAGGGTGCTCTTAAAGATGTGAAATAGAATTGGACATAGAAATGGTAGATGACTGGATCCTTCAAGGGTGAGCGCAATAAAAGACATGTTCACTCCAGCAAATATAACAAAGTTAAATGTCAAAGTGTTTTCAAAGAGTCAGAATAAAATAACCCAATATTGAAGTTGACATGCAAAAAAAAAAAAAAAAAAAATGAGTTGCTTTAAATTTAAAATTTCCCAAAAATATTATGAAAATAATGCATTTTACCATTTTGAAAAATTGTAATGTATTTTAGTAACTTTGGTGATACCTTGGACAAAAACATATAAAAAAGAATACCACTTTTATGATATCCAGTATCATATTAATGTAAATTTTTATAGGCAATAAAATTATAAATAAAAACATCAAGTATTGAAATTTAATGAAATAGTTTAGCAGAGAGTGCTATCAAACAGAGGTTGGCTCTGGCAGCTATAAAAATCAGATTTATTCTTGGCCTTTCAAATTTCTGGATGGCAGGCTGTAGACTACACCACACACTTTTAAGACTGTTAAACATGAGGATATATTTTCCATTAGTGATTGTTCACACTAAATGGCCAGATATCTTAAAATGTTCTCTTGCTACCTGATTTTACAAAAATAAAAATTATAAAATATCATTTTGTTAGAATATGTTGTTTGACACTATACGTGTCATTTGTATGGGACAAAATTGTTGCTAGTGTTTTTAAGGGTTTCTGGAAATGATTGCAATTTCAAACACAATCTCCTTATCATATGAAAGAAAAACAAGTCAAATGTTTCTTGATACATTTACAATGACTGCAAAAGTCATGACTGGGAGAGAGACAAGGTCTTGCTTCGTCATTTCATCAATTTCTGATGTGACAGAATGATAATAAAACCTGAATGCCAAAAACCATTTCATTATATGTATTATATTTATGGGCTCCATGTGTTTTTTTATAGTCCTAATTAGGTCAGAATATGTCAAAGAAATGTGTTGTTATGTCCTAGATTATTTACTATTGCATTAGCATAGGTGAGTGACATAAGTAATCCTTCATAGAAAATCATGGCTACATTTCAACTTACACAGAAAATCATTTTATAAAGCTAGGAATGGAACTCTGTTGTAAGTTGAAAAATCCCTGTTCATGTTCATTTTGCTCAGGACTTATTTCTTTTGTGCTAATAACCAAACCCATTTGTAATATATTTTAAGATTATACTATTCTATGATGCATATGTGACCATCACTTTTACAGGTTCCTCCACAAATTCGTTATACCTTAGATTTATTTGGATCATCGAACCTTTTCAAGGTGAATCTCTAAAACCTTTTCACAGAAAAACAAACAAGATTATGTTCCTGTTGTTGGATGCATTTTATAAAACTGTAATATTCTTAATATATATTATTCATAAAAGACATTAAAAGATTTTCTAATTAAATAATGTCTTAATTTTATTGGATTTTCTATTTTTCAATTCAGAGCTGAATTTTGGGAAGCTGTGTATTCCAATTTTACACAAAAAAAA
This sequence comes from Acanthosepion pharaonis, assembly GCA_903632075.3. Taxonomy (NCBI): domain Eukaryota; kingdom Metazoa; phylum Mollusca; class Cephalopoda; order Sepiida; family Sepiidae; genus Acanthosepion; species Acanthosepion pharaonis. The sequence continues at coordinate 822,082 of CAHIKZ030005260.1, read as the reverse complement.
GAAGCAAACAAAACGATCATTTAATTTCTTCAAAGTCTTCTGCTTTTAACTAATATAATCACTAAATTGCACAGCATTGAATTTCCCAAGTTTTCATAAAATTATGTAAAGGTTGGGGGATAATTGGGATTTTAAAACTTATGAATCAAAAAAGAATGGAATCAGTAAAGAACTTCCTTATAAAAAATAATCAAATTTTACACCTCGTTACCCTCATCTTTATTGCCACATTCATGACATTTTGGCCATTGTTAGCTCTGGCCTTCTTCAGGTTATTTGAATTTAGAACTGAACCTTTTACTTTGTCCACCGGTGTTGAGTGTTCAATACCACATGCCACAATTCTTCCGGATGTCTCAGTTATCTCCTTTACCTCCACCCCGCCAGGTATAGAACTCACAACTCTCTGGGTCAAGACACTGGATCCAATCAACGATTTTATCCATTGAGCCATGTGTCTTCAAGGACACATAGTAGGTTCTTAACTCAGTAACAATTTTTTTGCCTGAATATATATTGCAATTTTGTTGTTATTACTGCTTCTCTCTAACACTCTGTATTACTGATTCCCATATTGTATTCATTACTATTACTTGGCCGGCTGAGAAGATTTTTGTGGCCAAGCATATGCACCAATTCCTTAAGTTTACAGATTTTTCAGTGATGTTTTTCTTGTGACACTATTTATTACTGGTAAATAATAATAAGGTTTTTGGATAGCATGAAAGATATACTGATAAACTATCATGGGAAATATAAAAGATTTTATTTCTTAGAAAGTCGAAATTTCTAAACAAACTAGACAACCAGCTAAAAAAAAAAACACTTAATCTTTACAACGGGGTCACATGGTGATATACTGACACTTGATTAACAACTACTACCATGGCCACTAGCTGTGGAACCAAAGGTGGAGAGAATTAGATAAGTGTTAAAATCACAATTCAGAGATAAAGGTTTTCTTAGAGAATGTCTCTGACAAGAACCAAAGGAAAAGGAGCTATGTGGTCTATATCTGATTTCTGACGAGGAAAAAATATAAAACTGATATGGGGAAATTTTCTGCTAAGGCGACAGGTTTGAATAATAATTCCTGATATAAATTTTACAATGGGGACATATGGCGATATTTTGACATTGATGGATGATTGCCAATATGGGTGCTAGCTGTGAAACTATAGGTGGAGGGAATTGAATAAGATATAGAAAAACATAATTTGGTGAAAAAGGTTTCCTTTGGAGAATGATTCTGATGAGGACCCAAAAGAAGAGGAGGCCATCTGTTTATGTTCAACTTTAAGACAAGGTTTGCTTGTAAGACAATAAGCTTGGTATAATTCTTTTGACTAACAAACTTGGAATTAATCTTTGCTGGAGGGTGGCCCAGATAGCAGGAGCAGATAAGATACTAAGGAAGGTGGAGGAGCTGCCCACACCCACTGAAAAGTATTATTTGCTAAGAAGATGAGGAAGCAATTATGGGATGGAAATGCCTACAACTGTCACCAAGGAAAGAGGGAAACTTCCAAATTGGGAAGTAATTAATTTCTCAGAATCCTGACAATGGAGAAAGGGTTCTTTGTGACAGGTAGAGAAAATACTGCATACCCAGTTGCCTCACGCCCCACAACAGTTTTGGGTAAGCATCAATAAATATGAATGCCTCAAAGTGAGAGAATGTCCCAAGAGATTGTTGCAGCCACTGGATGCAAGACACCCCACATGACTGCCTACCAACAAGAACCTCCGATATCAGCCTCATGCTAAACTACACCAAATAATTCCCTTTTATCAGATAATGTTTTGATGTCTATTCAAGAACTTCAAAAGCACCTGCATAAGGTGCTTCTAATGGTTGATGGATTCTGTCTACTCTAACCCAATCTTGGTTGCAAGTTTCAAATTTGTCTGGAATAGACACATGCTCTATATTTGTATACTTCTTAGTAAAATGTTCTGAGTTGATCTTTGATATTGATATTCTCTGGTGAACTATTGGGTTACATTTGTGTCAATAGGATTCATCCCAGTGTGTGCTAATATGTGTCGTTTGAGAGATCCATTCCTGGAAAATTTCAATCCACATATTTCACAGTGGAATGGTTTCTCTCCAGTGTGTATTACCATGTGTTTTTGAGAGATCCATTTTGGGAACATTTCAATTCACAGATTTCACAGTGGAAATGGTTTCTCTCCAGTGTGTGTTACCATGTGTTTTTGAGATTTTCATTTTGGGAAAATTTATATTCCACAGATTTCACAGTGGAATGGTTTCTCTCCAGTGTGTGTTAACATGTGTTTTTTTAGATTACAATTTTGGGAAAATTTATATCCACAGATTTTTACAGTGAAATGGTTTCTCTCCAGTGTGTGTTAACATGTGTTTTTTGAGATTAAAATTTTGGGAACTCTTATATATCCACAGAATTTCACAGTGGAATGGTTTCTCTCAGTGTGTTAACATATGTGTTTTTGAGATTTGAATTTAGGAACACTTATATCCACAAATTTCACAGTGGAATGGTTTCTCTCCAGTGTGTGTTAACATGTGTTTTTTGAGATTTGAATTTTGGAACACTTATATCCACAGATTTCACAGTGGAATGGTTTCTCTCAGTGTGTGTTAACATGTGTGTTTTGAGATTTGAATTTTGGGAACACTTATATCCACAAATTTCACAGTGGAATGGTTTCTCTCAGTGTGTGTTTAACATGTGTGTTTGAGAGTTCCATTCTGGGAAAACTTAAATCCACAGATTTGACAGTGGAATGGTTTCTCTCCAGTGTGTGTTAAAATATGTGTCTTAAGAGTTCCCCTTCTAGAACACTTATATTCGCAGATTTCACATTGGAATGGTTTCTCTCCAGTGTGAGTTAACATGTGTGATTTGAGATTTGAATTTTGGGAAAACTTACATCCACAGATTTCACACTGGAAAGGTTTGTCACCCGTGTGTGTTACCAAGTGATTTTTGAGAGTTTTATTCTGGGAACACTTAAATCCACAGATTTCACAATGGAAAGGTTTCTTAAGCGTGTGTATTAACATGTGTCTTTTGAGATTTCCATTCTGGGAAAACTTAAATCCACAGATTTCACAGTGGAATGGTTTCTCTCCAGTGTGTGTTAACATATGTTTTTTGAGATTTCCATTTTCAGAACACTTAAACCTGCAGATTTCACATTGGAATAGTTTCTCTCCAGTGTGTGTTACCATGTGTTTTTTGAGGTTTTCATTCAGGGAAAATTTCAATCCACAGATTTCACAGTGGTATAGTCTTTCTCCAGTGTGTATCAATATATGTGTTTTGAGGTGTGAATTTTGGGAACACTTATATCCACAGATTTGACAGTGGAAACGTTTTTCAGCCGTGTGAATTTTCCTCTTCATTTTGAGATTTAAATTCTTTGAAAATGTGCCACCACAGATTTCATACAAAGTGGTTTATCCCGGATGTATGATCTGTTATGTCACTTCTATGTGAACTTAACAAATCCATAAAATTTACACTGTGAGAATACTTTCTCATGAATGTTCATCATTGTTTCAGAAACTCTCAAAGATGGAAACTGAAAATAAAAAATATAATAACTGAGTACTGAATTATGAAATAGGTTTATAAAAAATGCATTTAAAGTATTTTCTTAAAGCTGATCACAAAATCATAATAAATGCAACATTATACTGTATGATACTTTAAATTTTTGATTAAGCATGATTTGATATTAACTTTTGTCCCTTGACCCTGCTTTAATACAAAATTTAATCAATATTTAAATAGTGAATATTTTTATACTAAACGTCTTACCTCTCCAAGTAATGTAAATGTATAGATTCTACAATTGAAGACATATCAATTAAATTTCCTAAACATCAGGCCATTAATAAGTCACAAAACATGTCAGAAAAACACAAGCTCTCCAAGGTAAAAATATACTTTTATGCTATATTTTAAACTAAAAGTAACATTTATTTCATTTCAGATGAATTAAACTTGAAAACAGTTAATTTTTCTCAAAGTTTCCAGAAAGCATATTCTATTTTTGAATGATTTTTTAAAATACAGAAAATTATGTTAACAGATTTGTTACTCTGGATAAATTGATAGATTTTAAAGATAATGAGAAAAAAATGATACAAATTCAATATTCTTTTTAAATTATTAAATTATAATGAGTTTTTCCATTTATTTTTAATACATACAGTTTTAATTTAATAATGTCACTTGATCACTACAAAGTAATACAGAATTTTTGAAGTTTATTCATTATTCTAATTAAAAGTTTAAAGAAATAACAATTCTTGCAAAAATTTATTATTCATTCTAAAAAATAAATCCAAAATATGTCTTATCACAATTGCGAAAAACATGATTGTTTCTTTGTGGACAGATTCAAATTGACTAGGCATCACCAAAATGGAAGTTTTATTTTGAAAATGGAAGCAAAAAATTGCTATATTAATTAAATATTAGTAATAAATCAATGAATTACCTGATTCAAACAGAATTTACTGTACTTATTCAGAATTGAATACTGAATAGGTTATTTTATTAGAAAATTTTGTGGAAATAGTTTTATGCTGTCTCTTTCTCTTATTTGATATTTTGTATGTACTTTTTAATTTGGGGAGGGGTTCTTCCAATTTTTTTTTTTTTACAGCTATATAAAGAAAAATCTCTCACAAATTTATTTCAGAAAAAAATTATGCAATATCAAGTGTAAACATACAGAAAATTTATCCCAAATCCCACAAAATGTAATTCAATTAAAAATCAAAAAAATAAATTTTTCTGACATTCGATGTATCCATAATTTAATAAAACATGTAATTTTTTTTCCAGACTGAACAGAAAGAAAAATTACGCTTAATATTTTATAAAAAATCCTTTTCAATTAAAGTCATGAATGAATCAGAAATATAACTTTAATGCTATTTATGAATGCACCTTTCTTTTTTTTCAAAGAAATTGAATTTTTTTGTATTTTAGGATTTTTAGGAAATGTTTATTTTTGTATGGATGTTCAAAAAGGAAATAATTTTGAATTATCTCCTTTGATTACTTGAACGTAAACTGATAATTCATTAACTCTTGAATTCAGACCAATTTTAAAAACATGTTGGGTGCCATATTCAAGCCGACAAGAAAATAAAAATATAAAGAAATTTATTAAACTCAAACATATACAGTTAAATACAATGTATTTAAAAACATACATACCAATGTCTAGATTATTTCACTTTTGTTCTATATATTTTTATTTTTTTGCCTTTTTTTTAAATAAGTGTTATCATATACTTTTATATATTATGACCTTTATTAAACTAAAAATACAATTTAATTAAAAAAAAGAAACAGAGAAAAATCTATTGCTCAGTTTAAAAATAAAATTATTCATTCTACTAAATTTCATAAAATCATATGTAACAAAATGTATTTTGAAACTATTGGTTATATAAAGTTAAATAAAATTTATTTTTAAACATAAATACCAATGTCTATATTATTTCAATTCTGGTGTTCTGTATATTTTTTATGTCTTTTTTAAATAAGGATTATCATTAAAGTATAATTTGTTTTTGACATAAACCTATTGTCTATTGTGTGTAAATAAATGTCATTTATTTTCATTTTATTAAGTTTCAAATAAAAAGTAAACATTACTTTTATATAGGTACCTCTACTAATTTTCAATAGCTAAGTTTTTAAATGAATTTTTTGAAAATGAAATAACATTCTTGAAGCTTTCTTTTTAGTTTTAATTGAAAGCTAAATGATTAAATTTACTATTTCCAGTAATCATATTGATTAAAATCGAATTCTTTTGGTTGCTTTCAATTGAAATCTGACATTTTTACATATTGACACATTTGTAAACAAAGGTTAATTCTCAGTTTTAAACATCTTCCAAAAATAAAATATACTTTTCTGAAACTTTATTTGAGGAATATTAGCTGATTTAAAGTATAATCAATATGATTTGAAAAAATATTATTTAAAAATAACAGAGAAATGGATTTTTAAAACAAACAATAGCAATGATTACGTACTTAAGATCATATCACACGTCAATCATGTAACAAGTACTGAAGGAAAACATGTTGAAATATTTCTATGGAGACTTTGTTAAAATATAATTTAAGCCAATGATGAGTGAGTCCCTATTATATATAATTTGTAAGAACTCCATAATCTTAAAAATGTCAGAAAATATTCTCTGTAATCTTAGGAATGCCAACTTTAAATTTACTATATTCATCACTCTTATTTTTTGACAATGTCATCTACCATACTTTCAAAAAGGGAACCGTTAAGACAATAGTGTCCTTAATAAATCTAATTTATAAAAGCTATTAAAAGCTTTTGTAATTAAATAATGTCATAGTTTTATTGGATTTTTTCTTATTTTACAATTTGGAGCAGATTTCCGAGAAATGGGTCATAGTTTGAAAAAGAAAAAAAAAAAAAAAACTGATTCATAATTTCCAAGGTTTTCCTGATTTTAAGGGATGAAAATTTCATGAAATTAAATTAGTGGGGGATAAAAAAAATTTATATTTTTATCAAGATTTTTAATATATATATATATATATATATATATATATATATATAATTTCATTCATTAGCGAACAAGACAAAAAAAACCAAAAAAAAACAGACTTTTTTTTAACGCAAATTTCAAACTTGATACAAAGGATTAAAAATTTATTTTCAATAAAATAATAAAAACTATTTTGGTCTTTCCTCTTAATAATAACATAAACATTTTGAGGTTTGACAATAAAACTATGTTTTTACTAAGTTTCAGGCATATTTTCATCATGCTATACTCTTTCCAAAACATATCTCTAGGAAAAATATTGGATTTTTAAGAGATCTTTAAATTTGTTGTTGCCATTTTTCGTCTTTAACGTAGACTCAATGAAGGAAGAGAAAATGTGTGTGAATTTTTTTAAAATGCGTGAAATATTTATTAATAGACAGAAATTTTAGTCAGTGACTGTTCATTTCACTTACCTTTTCAGGGCGTATCCCAATTTTTTCATAGAAAAACAAACAGGATTAAGTTGCTGTTGTTGGTAGATTTGATATTTCTTTCTCAAGATCAATAATATTTTGTCATCAAATAAAACTTCCTATATTTAAAGAAAATGCAATTAAAAAAGATTAATCATTTGAAAATGGATGGCATGTATTTTCTAAACAGAACAAAGGAATTACCAGAAACAGTGTAAAGGTAGAATTTGTTCCTTGTTGAAAAATAGTCTGGATGCACAGGGTATGTCAGAACATTGTCACACAGTTTCAATTTGATTTCTTAGTGAATGTTTTCATTACGGTATGCTGTTTTTTTGTGGAGGTCCCTAAATTATTATTGTTTTATTTCAAAGATAATGGCCTAAAGCGAATCAGAATCAAAAAGAGAAATTAATGTCTGTATATAAAGAAATAGTTTCAGAAACAAAAGATTAATAAAATTATCATTTGTTAATTAAAACAAATTCTTATACTTTTTATTATTTGATTAAAATTTTTAATCCTTTCTAGCGCATTCAAAATTATCATTAAATTTTCTTTTTTTTTCTTTTTTTTTGTTATCAATGAATATAATATTTATTATTAGTGTTTTTATGTCTGTGAAAAACAATGATTTGGAAATTGTTGAAAAAAATCGTATAATTGTTGGCTTTTAATGAAACTTTCAGGACTAATACACAAATGAATGAAATTATTTTTGAATTTTTTTAGAAAATCTTGCTATTTTGAGAAATTAAATTTTCTTCCACAATTTTATTAATTAAAAGCAGAACTCCTTGGAGAATGTTTAGTTTTCTACTTCAATTTAATAATATTTTATTTGTGATCTCATTCCATTGGTTAAAAAAGATTCCAATTCATTTCTTACATAACAGTACTGCGAGCAACAAAATCTGTAAAAAAGTGGACCACAGAGTCTTGATATTCCTCTGATTCCTGATTGGTCAATAAATGCTAATATCATGCTTTTGTCTATGTCCGCATGGTTAAAATTGAAAGTAAATAAATATGGTAACACAACACTAATCTTCAGTGAGCTTTGCAGCATCAAACAATTTGCTAAACAATTTCACACCATTCAAATCTTTGAACTTTCTAAGTTTGATTTCCTAACATAATCCCAAACTTTGAATTCACTCACTCACCAACAAAGTACACTTCAATTTTAACATCTACAATTTTTATCGAGACAAGAATTCTTCTCAAAGAACATAGTTTGCCAAACAAACATTTTAGTCAACTATCTCACAACCAAAAAATTCTTAATATTTAATGCACAATTTACTCAAAAGTTATAAGCTTAAAAGTTTATCTTTTAAACACAAATTCAACTTTTGATATCAAACAACATTTCATTTACTAATTTCGATTACAACAAACTTTTTAGGAAGAACATAACTTACTTTCTTCAAAAGACGTTATTCATTTGTTGAATCAACTTAATTCATGTAATATTTAAACTTCCAATCTTTTTATATTTCATTAACAAAAAATATATATTCAATATTTAACAGGTAAAGGGAGGCAACTCTTACCTTAATCTACAATATGACAGAAATTTATGATGTAAATTGTTATTTAATCTGTACTGATTAATTCTTTGAAAATCCTTTTACTGACAGGAACACAGTAATCTTAAAAAGGTTGGAAAATATTCTCTGTAATCTAATATTCTTCTTTTTTTTTTTAGATATTTCACTAGATATTTTCTGTTCATTTTTTAAATATGATCATTTTTTTCTCTTTCAGTGAAAGATATACTGCAATTATTAATTTTTAATAATCAATTTTAAGGAGAGAAACAGTACAGGCTTTGGACATCTCTTCATTAAAATAGTACCTAAAAAAATCAATAAAATATTAGACTTTTGAAAGTATTTAATTTTTAAGTATTACTTTAGCATTGGTGAATTATTGAGGGATAATGATGCGAAAACATACATGTTATATTTAATGAAACAAAATAAGAAATTTATTTACAAGTTTACACATTTGAAGTTGATTCCTTTTCCTGAAAGAAGGTACTAAGTATTTAAATTTCATAGTTTCAATGAATTGTTAAGAAGAGAAAATGTTCATATCAAATCATCAGACACTAATATTCCAAAATGTTTAAAACCAATTTAAAAAGTTTTTCACAAAAAAATTATGGTTGTATTCAACATGAATGAAAAGATATATTTTGAGGTACTTAGCTTTGGAGTTGAGTAGAGTTGCCCTGCTCTCATTAGAGGCTGATAATGTATCAGCGTGTAATCTGACACTGGCATTATATAGATGCATGAAACTGGCTTTTTGCTTTGATACAACTTTCTCTGCCTATTTATGTCAAAAAGTGATTTCACATTGGTTTGTTACTTTTTTCTCAGTAAGCCACTCCTTTTTTCATTGGTCAAAATAAATTTTCACGTAGGCTCATTAAACTTTGCTTGGGTCTTTTCTTCAGTCCAGAGCCAATCCCTTTTTCTATTGGTCTAAATAAATTTTAGCACAGGCTCATGAATTTGAAAACAATAAAAAAAAGAGTTATTTTTATTTCATACTCACCACACTGGTTCACTTAAAATTCAAAAATACTGTCATTTCTGCCCTTCCATCCGATAAATTGTCCTGAAATTAGTTGTTGATATATTGACGTAAACATCTCCAAAACTAATCACCAAGGTTAGACATGCTTCTCTTATTTCCAATTACATAATTTAAATATATACTTTAAATTTTCTAATTTCCCTAAAATAAATTTTGAAAAAAGTATAATTGAATTTTACAAGATTCTTAAATGGTGAATTTCACCTTTGTTTATGAAGTTGTCAAAAAAGACATGATCGATTTTATGTAAATTTTGATGATTCAATAAAAAGAAGAAAAAAAAAGATTTTCGACTAAAACTTCAGATATGCTCAAAAGGATTTAAAATTTTTAAAAAATACATTGGTCTTTCCTCTTAATAATAACGTAAACATGTAGACGATAAAAAATTGTTTAATCAAGTTTGGGGGCTTTTTTTTATCAGAGTATGCACTTTTTTAGCGAAGTATTGAACAGACCTACTGAGTTGCTCGTTTAAAACTTATCTTTCAGGGTGAAATATTTCTGTTAATTGCCATCAGTTTTAGGCTGTTAACTTTCAAATAAAACTGAAATTACAGTTTTAAGAAGATTATTTAAATGATTTGAAATCCTTTCTTTAGCAAGTCCATGACAGTAGCTCATCTAAAACTAGGTAACTCCAATAATTTACTAAAAGCAGAATAGTAAAGGCCCCAAACTTAATAAAAAAAAAATTTATTGTCAAAATGTTTGTTATTATTAAGAGGAAAGAACAAAATACTTTAATTATTTTAAAAAATGTTTTCCTCCTATTTAACACGTTCTAAGTATAGGTAAAAAAATCTCATTTTTTTTGTTAACTTTGTAAGACGTGGTAATGGACATTTTAGTGTAGAAGTTTCTAAAGAAAAATACATTAATTTGGAAATTCTTGCCAAAATCAAAGAATTGTCTGATTTTAATGAAACTTTCAGGACTTATTTGAAAATGAATGAATTTATTTTTGAAATTTTTATTTTTAGAAAATATTGGTAAAAATATTTTTTTTTACATCTTTTACCTCCCATAAATTAATTTCATTAAATTTTCTAGAATTTCAAATAGTTTTTAAATTGTTTCATATAACTAGTAAGTAGGACACCTTGGAGAATGTAAATCATCAATTATTTTTTCCCAACTATTACCAACTTCTTAAAAATCTGCTCCAAATCATAAAATAAAAACTGCAATTAAACTAATTGATAATTAGATAGACTTTTATACATAATATACATTAAGGACATTAGTGTCTGAAAAAAAAATATTTCAATGAATAATGAATTTTTACAAGAATTGTTTACATTTTTCTTGTCTGAATTTCATTTATTCAATTTAAGTTTCAAAAATGTTTTAAAATTCTTCCAGACTGTGGAATAGGTTATTAAGTTATTAATTGAAGGCTATATTTACTAAATGAAAATTAATAGCTTAATACAAATCATCCCAAAACGTTTTATCATAATTAGATATTTTTTGTATGTCAAAATGTTATTTTTTTTTTTAGTATGCTGTGTCATAAGTAATATTATGGTTGAAAGGTCACATGTTTCAAGGCTTGTCCCCCCCACCTTTAGTGAAAACACCTGGTTTTTTGCATAATTTGTTTTATTTATTAGGTTTTTACTTAGTTAAAAAAATAATTTAATTTGATTTCAGTTTTTTAAGTTTCTTTTCTTTGCAAGTTAAAGAAATAACTTTAACAATTCATAACCATCAAGATATAGCAATTAACAATAAAGAATATAAATTAATACTAAATACCATAAAATTTCAAATTACAAAGTTACCTCTATAATTAATAAGTGAGATAATATAATTAAAATTATTATCTCAGTTATCAATTTAAAAATTTAATAATTAAGAGTGAGATAGTTATTAAATTATCTCATTCTCAGCTATTAAATTAAAATTTAAATTGAGATAAGAAAAATTATTTCATTTATCAATTTAAACATTTAGTAACTGAGGGAGACAATTTAAAATAATAATTTTATTAATTATTATCTCAGTTATTATAGCAAAGAAAAGAGCGACTTACCTCGTCAAACCAAGCAACAGTGTGTCACGTGTGTCCTACACTGGAAAATGTGGCGAAAAAGAAAATTACTTACCAAAAAAAAAGGGCACATATTCCGCATGACATGCTGAAGACGGAATATTTTAGAAACAAGTCAATGGCCGGTGTACCTCCAGGTATCAAGTGGGTCACATGATGTACATTGTAAGTCCACAAACAATAATAGTTGACAGGATACCACGGCATGTAAAAGATCTTTGCGTTTTCGCTGATTCTGATACATCGCTGATCAAATCCGATGATGGTTCATCATCTGACAGTGATCGGATAATTGAGATCTGCGAATCTGATGCTTCCACAGACACAGAGTTTCCAAAAACTCAAGATATGTCTGATGACTCCTCAGGAGATGACTCTCCGACATGCATAAGGGAGATAGTTCCATTACGACGAAGCACCAGGATAAAGAGAGCTGCTCCAAGCTGTTCGATTTATGATAATGAGATCAGGAGGGGAGTCCAGTGAAGAAAACGGCTATTTACCTCGTCGAACCAAGTGACTGCGTGTCGTGTGCATCCTACGATGGAAAATGTATCGAAAAAGAAAATTACTTACCAAAAACAAAAGGACACATATTCCGCATGGCATGCTGAAGAAGGAATATTTTAGAAACAAGTCAGTTGTAGGAGTCGCAATAAAGAAGTATTTTGATATGCAAAAATTGAGCGTCCTCTCCCAGTTGTCAACAAATAAAAAAATGCTTGGCCGATAAAAGCAAAAGAGAAAATAAAATTCAGGGAGGATTTGGTCTACCGCATTGGTTGGAAAATGAGTTATTTTTCTGACTGGTTAAGGGCATTGTGATTTTTGAAATAGTACATGCAAATCGAATTTTCGACATTGCTTTCTGCCCCTGAAGTCTGAACTTACAGTGATTTATTCTTCGCGTTGTGGAAGTAATCTGCGACAAATATTTCCATTGCAATCCCAGATCGATTAAAAGCTATTTCAGCACTAAGCTGGACAAGATATTTGATGTCAAGTTGATACCCGAGTTTGATGGTTCAGTGACCAGACAAGCAGTTACTGAATGGATTGAGAAAGCAAAACTTGTTGTGTCCTGTGTGGAATTAAAAAGGTTGAATGTGTTCTTCCTCTTAAGTTGATGGGTGGAGCATTTGCTGTTTACCAGCAGTTAAACTCGGAGCAAAAATCAGATGTTGAGCAGATAAAGCAAGCCCTGTGGATTGCCTTTGCACTGGATTGTTTTTTGGCTTATGAGCAGTTCATGGAATGTTGTGTCCGGAAGAATCCATTGTCATGTTTCTAGCAGACTTGAAGAAGTTAGCAGGTCTATTTGGCGAGATATCCAAGCAAGGACTAGCATGTGGGTTCCTAGCAGGGTTACCAGTGCATGTCAAGCAACTACTGCACACATCTTCCAGGATAGAAGACATGAATACAAACCAACTGTTTGCCCGAGCTCGGGCCATAATGAAAGATCAAATTGCAACTGAGGAAATGGTTGTGGCTACTATTTCACCAGGCGGAGCTGATAAAAGCCAAATGTTAAACGTAGGAGGGGTATGCCATGTTATTGATGCTCTGGGTGGAAGCACCTTCCCAGGGACTGCCTGGTTCGATGAGAAGATGCCCATCAGCCACGTAGGTCACACACAACGTGTTGCTTCCGGTGTCAAGAAGTAGGCCACATTGTTTCATTGTGTCTGGGGTAAAGAGGAAGGGGATAAGATGTTAACACCGGTCTCTTCCCTAAGTGAGTTATGAATGAAGTGCTACCTATCTTGGCTATTTATGCGAACGGAATTAAGAGAGTGGCAATGGTGGACACTGGCTGCTCACAGACACTTGTAAGTCAGCCTGTCAATCCTGGCAAGTGACAGAGATGGACGTACACACTATAAACGGAAATACTCTCAAATGTTGTGGAGTTGGAAGTATTAAGCTTGATGTGGACAATGCAAACCCCCTCAAAATCAAAGTTTTGGTAGTGGATGGAAAGCTATTGGGTTTTGATTTGTTGCTTGGGTTCAATGCCATTAAAAAGTAGGGCGGACTCCAAATAACAGAGTGTGTTGATGTATGATTTCCCAAGCGTGGAATAGTCTGTTGTGCTACTATTAAAATAGAACCTGATTTCTGTGCCGAATTCAACCCAAACCGGAAGATATGGGTCGCATCATGGAAGTGGTTTGATGGTCGATCACCGGAGAGTTTGCGAAATCAGATGCCTGAGTACCCAATACCAATGAGAGTCAAGGAGGAATACGACCATGAGCTTCAGACCTGGCTTGATAATGGTTGGTTGCAACCTTATCCTGTAAAGGAACTTGGTCCTCCAGAAGGTTTAATTCCGTTGATGTCGGTGGTGCAAAAAAGCAAAAATAAAGTGCAGCCAGTATTAGACTATCAAGAGCTGAATGAGTGTCTCAACGCACACGCAGCCAATGCTGACATGTGCACACAGAAACTGAGGGAGTGGCGTAAAAAAGGACCAGATGTCGCTATCCTTGACCTATGGAAGGCCTATCTACAAGTACATATCCATAAGTCACTTTGGCCCTTTCAAACTATAATCTTCAAGGGGCAAAGATATTGCTTGACCTAAATGGGTTTCGGGTTGTGTTGAAGCTTAAATAAGCATGGAATAATACAACACAAAATGTACGTTAACAAAATGTATTGAAACAAAGAATAGGTACACAATATTTACAGTTAGTTTGGTATATTCTTGGGAAGACTGTTCCTGCATAATGGGTTGACTAAATCGCAGTCGGGCAGAGTCTCTGGATTCAATTTCTTAATCTCTACTATCTTCCCCGTCTTCCGGTACCAACCCATATTTATATGGTCGGTAGTCCGCTTATGTAAATTAGGTGTATCATACACAACAGGTTGAATGTTGTACCAACTATAAAGAAGGCCAATGTGGACGCTGCGTTGTCAAAAGACGAGTCAGTTCGACGCGTAGCCTCATCATATATTGATGATATTTATGTTGACGAGAGTATGATTTCAGCAGCTCGTGTGAAAGAGCACTTGGCTGCGTTTGGTTTGACCTGCAAGGATCCGGAGCAGTTACGGAACGGCACACATGTGCTGGGTTTGCATGTCAAGCAAGATAAATACATGCTTAAGTGGAAACATGAAAATGGCATTCCATCAGTTCCTGAGGCCCTGATGTGACGTAACGTCTTCAGATTATGTGGAAAACTGGTGGGTCACATTCCAGTGTGTGGGTGGCTTCGTGTTGCTACATCATTTGTTAAATGCAGGACAGTATCGATCACGTCTGACTGGGACGACGAAGTGACAGATGTTCCCTTTAAGAACATGATTGAGGACATAATGAAAAGAATACACCAGAATTACCCTGCACACAATAAGTGGTGCACAAGCGGACACACTTATGAGGTATGGGTTGATGCAAGTTCTCTTGCCACAAGGGTTTCGTTGGAGGTTGATGGAAGCATTGTAGAAGATGCATGTTGGCTGCGGCCTGCGAAGGATGCCCAACATATCAATTTACCAGAATTGGATGCTATTCTGAAGGGCGTCAATTTAGCAATACAGTGGGGCACAATGGCGCTACACCTCTTCACGGACTCCACGTGTGTGCACCGGTAGGTATCAAACATGCTCACTCACAAAGCCAGAATACAAGCTAAGGCAGAAAGTGAGATGCTGATCTCGAGGCGTTTGAGCACTCTTGAAAAGCAGATTCAAGAGTATAACTTATTGATCAAGATAAGTTTAGTAACATCGAATGAGAATTGAGTAGATAAGCTCACCAGAGAACCACAATGATGGTATGATGTGATCAAGAAAGAAATCGAACCAACATGCCCGATATGCACTTCCATGGTGAACGAAACCTCTCCTGATCAGATACATGCCATATATTGCCAGAGTGGACATCTTGGCATCAGGTGAACGCTGTATTTTGTGAGACGAGTTTACCCTATGACATCCAAGGCAGCCGTCAAGGCAGTGGGCAGAAAATGTAAAGAATGTCAGTCAATTAATCCAGCCTCAAGTTGTTGGCCATGTGGCAACCTGTGACTAGAATCTGAACCCACTTAGGAACAGATATTACGCATTACGGTGGGCAACACTACCTTATGTTAATTGATTACGGCCCCAATCGATTTGCGATATGGCGATGCCTGCTTCGAGACTCAAGAAGTTTCATCCAACAGTTGGAAAGTATTTTTTTGAACAAAGCCCACTGCCAGAAAACCTAACCCACAATGACACTGCATTCTGCAGTAAGTCCTTTAAAGATTTCTTGGATGACTGGGGAGTTCAACTTCGTTTTCACTGCACCTATGTTCCTGCAGGAAATGGTATAGTGGAAAGATTGGTGCATAAAGATAATTGCAGCAAAAAGCAGTGTTCGATAATGGAGGCAGTATACTGGCATAATATCATGCCGAAGGATGACATATTGTCGACTAATGTGCCTGCCAATATAATTCACCATTACCAACTGAAAGTGAAGGGAATTACTACAACATTACTACCTGATCGTTGTAAGTATCATGATATATACAAAGTTAGGAACAGAGTATGGGTGAAATCTCCCCATGGCCGGTGTACCTCCAGGTATCAAGTGGGTCATGTGATGGACATTGTAAGTCCACAAACAATAATAGTTGACAGGATGCCACGGCATGTAAAAGATCTTTGTGTTTTCGTTGATTCTGATACATTGCTGATCAAATCCGATGATGGTTCATCGTCTGACAGTGATCGGATAATTGAGATCTGCGAATCTGATGCTTCCACAGACACAGAGTTTCCAGAAACTCAAGATATGTTTGATGACTCCTCAGGAGATGACTCTCCGACATGCATAAGGGAGATAGTTCCATTACGATGAAGCACCAGGATAAAGAGAGCTGCTCCAAGCTGTTCGATTTATGATAATGAGATCAAGGGGGAGTATACTGAAGAAAACGGCTATTTACCTCGTCAAACCAAGCGACAGCATGTCGTGTGTATCCTACGAAGGAAAATGTGGCGAAAAAGAAAATTACTTACCAAAAAAGGGCACATATTATATTCCACATGACATGCTGAAGACGGAATATTTTAGAAACAAGTCAGTTGTAGGAGTCGCAATAAAGAAGTATTCTGATATGCAAAAATTGAGTGTCCTCTCCCAGTTGTCAACAAATAAAAAAATGCTTGGCCGATAAAAGCAAAAGAGAAAATAAAATTCAGGGAGGATTTGGTCTACCGCATTGGTTGGAGAATGAGTTATTTTTCTGACTGGTTACGTGCATTGTGATTTGTAAGATAGTACCTGCGAATCGAGTTTTCGGCATTGCTTTCTGCCTCCAATGTTCGAGTCTGAACTTACAGAGATTTATTCTCTGCATTGTGGAAGTAATCTGCGACAAACATTTCCTTTGCAATCCCAGATCGCTTACTGTTATTAAATTAAAAATGTAATAATTAATAAAATTACATATTATCTTAGCTATGAAATACCATTATAGAGGTCACTCAATCAAGTAAGAAATTTTTTATAGTATTTTAAATTATTATAAGAAACAAAAACAAACCCTTCTTACATAAAATTCATAAATTTATGTCAATTCTGGTGCACCATACTAAACCTGTCAATACCTTCGGCCAGCAAATTAACAATGGAGATATGAGAATATCAAGACCCCGAGGTCAAGAAATGTTTGTCTAGAAAATTTTATGCTGTAAGTGATATTTGTTTGAGAACAGATTAATTCAATTTTAAATTTGCTAATTTTATGAAAATAACGTTTCAGAAATGTATATTTTATTTTTGTGGGTTTTTTAAAACTGAAAATTAAATTTGTTTACATTTCTCTAAAAAAAGTTAGAAATGGCTGTTTTGATTGGTTTTTCAGAAAAATCGACTAAAAATCATCATAATTTCTATTTGAATTACTCCATAGTATTTTTTTTGAAATTAGAAAATTTAATTTGGCTTTTCAATTGGAGCTGGGGGGAAGGCTTCAAAAAGGATTTTTCCTTTATAAAAAATACATTTAAACCTTAGATATACGAATTTTTGGAGTTACCTATCTAAAATTAGGCACTGGCATGAGATGGCTGGAAAATGAGCATAGCAGGCCTTAAATTTGATGTAAACAAAATATTACTGTTAAAATGTTTATTTTGTTATTAATAGGAAAGAACAAAGTAATTTTTAAAAAATTTTCTGTCTTCATTAGAACATTCTAACTTTTGATTGAAAAGCCTTGTTTCTCTTCATCGGCGGAACTACTACTAAATAACATGGCAGATTCTTGGTGCTTTTTTTTTTTAATGGTAGACATTAATTTTGAAAATCTTGCAAAACTAAAAATAATTGTCGAATTTTAATGAAACTTTCAGAAACTATTCATAAATGATGGAAATTATTATGTTTATTTTTTTTAAAGCCATGGCAAAAAATTCTTTTTATATTTATTACCCCGCCAATAACTAATTTTATGAAACCTCTTGAAATTCAAATCTGTACATTTTTAGTGATCAATGAGTTAAATCATGTATACTATTTACATTATTCAGACTATTGTCCTCATCTATGTCACCATATTTATTACGTTTCGGCTATTGTACGCTCCAGCCTTCTTCAGGTGGTTGGAATGTCGAACTGAATCCTTTATTTCGCTCACTGGGGTAGACTCTTCTAGTTCCATGTGCCATGTTTAATGGATGTCACTTATCTCCTGTTAATTTCCTTTTCCAAGCTCTCCACTGCCTTAACTGTGTATTGAGCTCACACACTTTGGGTCCTGTCACTGGATCTAACTAATGCCTTTATCCTTGAGGACATCTGTGTATGAATTTTTGGGTTTTATAAACCTAATGCCTTCAGCAACGGTTTTTTACCAGTGTTCACATTGCAATTTTTGCTGTTATCAATACATGTTTTTACCAGAGCTCATATTGCAATTTTTGTTGTTGTTATCGCTTTTCTCTGGCACTTCTTATTACTGGTTACCATATTGTATTCATTTCTATGCTTGGTCAGCTCAGGAGATTTTTGTAGCTTAGCATATGTGTCGATTCCTTAAGTTTACGAATTTTCCAATGATGTTCTTTATCTATGATCTCAACCTGATCCCACAGAGGGTGGTGAGCTCCCTTTTCTCTCCATATGTGGTCAGCCACACCTGATTTTTCTACTTCCACTCGTGTTACAGCTTTCTGGTATTCTTGAAGCCTTACCTTAAGAGGGCAGCCTGTCTCCCCTTTATCTTTCTTTCTGCAGCTGCATGGGATAGTGTACACACAGTCTTTAGTCATGTTCTCCTCTATGGGGCGTCTTACTCAAGAGAGATATCTAAGAAGTGTCATCCAGCTTTTGAAGGTTGTCCTGATGTTATATGGACTGCAGATCCTTTATATTTTCTCTGAAAACCCCTTCACATAAGGCAGGCAGACTGTTTTCAGAGTGATGTTGTCTTCCTCTTGTACCTGCCTATCCCAGTATTTTGGGGCTGCTGCCATGTACCCAACGTAGTTGTTACATTGTAGTGTACTACTTATACTGACCAATTCTTTATCTAATGTCTCTGGGTTGCCACTTATGACTTTTGATCGGTGTTGTAAGCAGCAGACAATCTTTACACTGTATAGATGGTGGGAGTTGAAATTGAGGTACTGTCCAATGAATGTCGGTTTACAGTATACGGATGTCTTAAACCCATGCTCTGTTCAAGATATTAGAACATCCAGGAAGGGTTCAGTTCAACATCCTAACCACCTGAAGAAGGCTGGAGTATACAACAGCTGAAATGTTGTAATAAATACAGCGACAAAGATGAGGAGAATAGTCCAAATAATGTAAATAGTGTACATAATGCCTCATCTCAGAAATATAGACAGATACTAATGTAAATCATGTTTTTTTTTTTTTTAGTTGACACCTTTCTACCTTAAAATCAGCTCTGAATTGTAACATACAAAACTCAATAAAAGAAAGACATTAATTTCAAAAGCTTTTAGTTCCTTTTACTTGTTTTTGTGTTTCAGTTATGTTTCAACAGCTTTTCAAAATTTCTATCCAGCTTTAAAAGTTTAAAGCTTAAACTAAGTTTTACTTTTTCAGTTACTATTTTGCTAAATATTTTTATTTTATGTATTTACATTAGTGTGGGACATACTTTAATTGAGTAATCATGGTATTTCATTTGTTATTAAATTATAAAATTGAAGTAAATTTTATAATATTTTAATTTTTTTATTTTTGCATCTTCAAAAGGTAAATAAAAGTCAATAAAATATTAAATAATTGCAGAAAATATGTTCATTTATAAAAATTACTAGGTAGTTAAAAACCAAAAATATGTGTTCACTTAGATTTCTGACAATTGGGTCATCCATAGTAGCTGTAATCTATCAGCAGTCCATCAAACATTGCATCAGATGAACAGGACCAATCGTTAATAATTGGCTGTATATTATTTTTTTTATGTTGTAAGTAATATTTATTTCAAATCAGATTAATTCAACTTTAAATTTTCTAATTTTGCTAAAATAACGTGTCAGAAGTATATATTTATTTTTTGAAAGAATTCTAAAATAGAAAAAAAAAACTTGTTCTGTTCACAAATTTCTTAAAATTAAGAAAATGGCCGCTTTTAAGAAAATTTTAAGAAATCAAAATTGACATTCCAATCTATATAATTTCTATCTGAAATACTCCAGAATATTTTACTTAATGGAAATAATAAATTTAATTATTAAACTTTTAATTAAAGCTAAAATGAAATATTCAAGAAAAATTTTTCATTTTTAAAATTTAATTTTAAACCTTAGGTATGGAAAATTTATTCCAAAAAAACCGGAGGTCCCTAGCCTAAAGTGACGATCCAGTCTGACATGAATTTTATCTCACTCTCAACAGTCTTAGTTTAAAAAAATTAATTAAAAAAAAACGAGGTAAATAAGTTGGTTCAATAAAAAGCTAAATTACATCACTTCTTTCCTTCCGTACGATAACTTTTCCTCGAGGAGAGGTCAATACGTGCTGAAAGAATTAATCACACATAGTTGCACGACGCCGCTGTCAAGACCTGCTGTCTCTTGTTTTTAAAATACATTTTTTCGGCTCATAAAGAAACGTTTTTTTTTTTAAAATATATTAAATAAACTTTAAAATTTCTAATTTTGTTAAAATAAATTTTTAAAAAAAAGTATAATTTATTTTTGACAAAATTTTAAACGGAAAAATTAACTTTTGTTTACATAATTGAAAAAAAAAAATGGTTGACGATCGATTTCTCCGGACTAAAAAAAAACAAAACATGATTTTAAATGACACTTTTGAACATGCTGAGAATGACTAAAAAATGTAAGAAAATAATCAAAAAATACTCTGATCTTTCTTTTTATAATAACATAAACAATAAAAAATTGTTTTTGTAAAGTTTAAGGCCGTTTCTATCATGCTATGGTCATTTTTCCAGCAATCTCATTTGCCTACCCTACTAAAACTTACCTTTTTATGGTGAATCCGAAAGTTTTTTCATAGAAAAACAAACAAAATTAACTTCTTGTTGTACTTGATACTTCTTTCACAACCCCGGGAAGATTTCATAATCGATAAATTAAAATAATAAAAAAAAAGGATTGAAAATTGAACGTATGTAGCTTCTGAACAGAACAACGAATTAGTAACCGATGTAATGAATAATTTGTTCCTTGCTCAAAAATAGTCCGGGTACAGACAATATGGTAGAACATTGCCTCGACAGTTATTCAATCTTTTTTTTATTTTCCAATTTTTCATAAAATTTGCTGACGGGAAGTAAAAAAAAAAAAAAAATAACAAAACTGTAAACGTCTTAAAACTCCACTATTTTTCTAAAGATTTGCTTCAATAAAATTAGTTACTAACACTGATTTGTTGTAAAAATGCTCACTTTTTTACTTAAAGAAATAGTGAAATCGGCAACTTATGAGGGTTTTTTTTTCTGTCGCCACGTTTTTTATTGTCATCTAAAGTCACTAAAGTAAGAAATACGAAGGTTCTAATGTTATTGCTTATTATTTTGTTCCGGAATCACAATAAACGTAAATCCAGTTTTTATAGATAACTGCGCATGCGCATCAATTAATAAATAAATGTACGCCATGATAGTCACTCGTGAAATTGTAGAAAATGTATAACAACCTGATTTCATTTTTTTGCTAAAGACGAATATAGATTTGGCATACAATAACCAAATTATTATTAAGAATATAATTTTCTTATTCAATATACGCTTTCATGAAACCTAGCAGGAGAATTTTTTTTTCCTACAACGTTTTAAACATATACAACGGAAATTAAATTAAAAAAGTAGTTAAATTATGCTTTGATATGAGTTTAACTAACACATTTCTTTTATTTTCCTACCTATTTGATGTCATAAAATATACAGTTGTGCAGATATAAAAAAAGTTGATTAGATATATATATCATGTGCATACCTAGGAGAATAAATATACTTGTCTTTGTGTGCCATTCTTCACTTAACTTTTATGTCAGGCACTACAGTCTTAAATTATATCATAGCCCTTTGCTACTCCAATTATGTGATCATGGCGGATGCAATATTTCTTCAAGGCTTTGGCCTTTTCTTTGTTGTGTCACCCCCACTTCCTTCTATCCAATACAAGTCTAGATTTATAATCAACCAAATTTCTCTTTAGTTGTTTGGTTATTATTAATATAATATAAATACTCTTTGTGAATATTCTATAATATAATGTTTCATAGCCACTTGGATTTATTTCTTTTAAGTACGTAGCAAGCCCAGGTGATGTTATTATAAACCCCATGTCACATACACTGGCAATTTTATGCCATTCATGAGGGAGAAGTAGGCCTCTGGATCAGGTGGCTTGGACAGGTTCTGTATTAAGTTATAGCCCATTTATTTTTGTCGGCTAACTGGGTGCTAATTGGAAACTTTCAGGTCTATTTTTACTTATGGCATTACTGGCTTTTATTACTTCAGGTTACCACAGACCCTTGTCTTCTGGCGTTCTTACTTTACTTTTGCTTTTCCTGACCTGTGCATTTAATGGTTATTATCAGCTTTCTACTTCTGGCTTTTGTTCGTGCACTGACCAGCATTTTCAATGACTAAAAGCTCCTACTACTTCTAGCATTTCTGGACTTGCTCATATAATGGCTGCAACAGGCCCTGAATGCAGGCTATTTTAGACTTGCGCAGCTCTTTACTCCCAGCTACACATGGAGGGACCACCTTTGGCATTCTTACTTCAACCTGACTCATCTGGTTGATAAGCCCTGAACTTCAGGCTATGCATAGATACCTATTTCCAGCATTTTTATTTCAACCTAACTTACCTGGTTTTATAGGAAATTGCTGTATGCATATCATCCAGACCTCAAACAACCTATTCTGTACACTTAGATTAAATAATATGGAAGGTCCATCATTTGACTTAACTAGCAACTACCTGGACATTAATGCAACATGAGCTTTTATTTTGTCACCAGTTCCTCATGGATTTCATCAACACCTGTACCAGACAGTGAAGCTATTTCAGGCTATCTTCAACTGCTCACTACAGACTTACTACTGGTCATTAACTTATCAACTTCCAGTATTTCCTGTCAACCTAATTCACCTGGTTTAGGAAGTTGCTGCATGCATATCATGCAGGTTTCAAATAACTTATTCCATACACTTTGGTTAAATACTATGGAAGGTTCATCAATGGACTTAACAAGCAACTTCTCAATTCCTTCACTTGACATTTAAACTAAACTTTTAAAATCTGTCTATATCTCAGAGATGAGGTATTATGATTATTTGCATTATTTATTATAATTATTATCATAATTATAATTAGCCTTTTATTTCATCCACTGAGGTAGATTGTTCTAGTTCCACTGGGTCATGTGTCTTCAAGAACACATGGTCCAGTGAATAAAGGCGTTGGTTAGAGCAAGTGACTAAACACAAAGTGTTGTGAGTTCAATACCAGGCTACAGCAGTGGTGAACCAAAAAACTTGGAGAGTTGAGTTAAAGGGAAATAACTGAGACATCCGGAAGAGGCATGGCACATGGAAATAGAACAATCTACCGCAGTGGATGAAATAAAGGGTTTGGTTTGAAATTCCAATCAACAAGAAGGCTGGAGTGTACAATGGTTGAAACATTGTGAATATGGCAATGAAGATGAGGATAACAGCCTGAATAATGTAAAGGTAAATAAACTTTCAAACTGTGGTTTTTCATGCCAACTTACCTGAGCTCTACTTTTAACATTCAGCCACAGTTATGTTATCGATGTTCTTCTATTCGGTCAGTATCCCCACATTTAATTCTTCCTCCATTACTTGATTCATTGTTGGTTCATGTTTTTTAGGTACATTTAACTATAACACTAATTTTGTATATTATATAAATAAATTTTGTCTTAATTTAAGTTTGTTGTTTTGTTGTCCTCTTGTTGACCTGTTAGATTCACGTCTTTTATTTTAAAATGTTTGTGGGCCTCCTGTGATTCATTCTTATTTGGGTGCACAGCATGGCGTTCTATACTCCAGGCCAAGTCATGGCGCAACTGAGAGCCAGAACTGGAGGCCTATTGAAAAATGTAGAATTTTCAGAGATTTTAGAAGAAAATGAAGTCAACCACTTTATGAAATACTTAAAATAACATTTTTATTCACACCTGAGGATAATAGGATGTGTTGAAAGATAAATAAATGAAAATATGTATTTTTGCTATGAACACTGATAATTATTAAACAACACAAAGGGGTAATTATGATTTCTGGTAAAAGATATATTGAATCAGAAATTTATATTATTTACAAGTGTCACCGAATCCTTTATTCAATCTATTCCCTCTGAGTGAATAAAGACTTTGGTTTAAATTTACATTACAGTTACTGGGTTTGGCAAATAGAACCCAAGAAGGCTGGAAGACATCAGCCGAAGTGTGTATATAACAATCAATCATCGCAGAAATATAGACGAATAAAACAAAATCATTCTAGGAAAGTTTCAAAACTTTTAGAGCTGGTTCTTTTTCTGATCTAGGTGTGCCATGTTTGCAAAAATTTTTCAAAACTATATTTGCAAAAATAGAAGCATGCTTTTTCTCCATGTTGAAAAAATGAAACTCAAAAAAAAGCATAAAAATGTTACTAAATGATTTATAGCAAACCTTTTCCTTTATTGTATGGAAAAGGATGAAACAAAAAAATAACCATTGACAAGTGTGGTCAGAAGGAACTTTTAGTTTTCCACAGTCAATTAAATTGGTATATTTTCCATACTTTTCATAATAAAAATGGGTTTCACATTCACTGGGTTTATTATCATTTCTTGTAATATATCCAGCTATGTACACAAGAGCCATTTTTATTTCATTGGAAAGAGATGGTTCTAAATTTTCCAGATTGTCAAATATTTCTGAACCATACTCACAAAGTTTATAATCACAAGATGTACATTGGTGACCTGGATTAACATCAAATTCATCAATATTTACATTTTGATTTAAAAGTAAAGATGTCTGCTTAATATGCAGATTTTCAATACATTGTTGAACATTTATAAAATAGGTGCCACCTGATCCTTGGCGAAGTTTACCAAATTCTTTTTCTAATGGATCAGTTGAAAATTGCCCAAGTAGTACATATTTATGACTTGTAGCTAAAAGGTGTTGATATAGACTAACAATTCCATTGCAAGTATGATGTATGGCAGTAGCAGCGTTTTGAGATAATTGTTTTTTACGATTACCTTGACTGCCAGCCATATTAAGAGCCATTTTACCAAATTTAATGATAAAATCAAGTCGGGTGTCATTTGGAGATCTGATTTCAGCTTGTAGAGGATCATTATGTAATTTATCAATTTGAAGGGATTTAACATTTAAAATTTTCCACCATGTCAAAACATTGTTTATGAAGAAGGCAGTATCATTCTTACCTGCACTTATTTCAGACTGAGTGAGAAGTGCATTATATGTTTTTTCAGAAAACACTCTGAGGCAAGTAGAAACCCGTTGTCTTTCTATTGGCTTTGGAGCAATGGAAATTTAATTTAAATCTGAAAGTTTGACTAGTCTTTCAGATTCAAAATGATATAACTGTTTTAAGATGTGTCCATTTTGCAACTCGACTTACTCCATCATCATCAAAGATTAGTTCTTCTGTTTTTTCTGTCAGCCACAAATTACGAATTTTTTTCAACAGATGAACATAATCAAAAAGCAAATGTTTATTATCTTCAGTTAATCAGGAAGTGTAGGATATAATTTAAAAAAAGTTTGATTTATGCGGTTGCCATCACATATAATAGCCTTTACATCAGCTGGTACAGATGTGATGGCTTGAACTGTTAACTCAATTTGTTCAAATAAAAAGGCGGATGTTAATTTTAAAATTGGAATCAATTTTGTAAGAAAATTTGGACCCCCATTGAGACATATCAACATTATACCAAGTACTGTTTGAGCAAGTACAGATGGATTGTCAACTGTTTTACCAAATAGTTGTTTGCCATGATATAGCAACATCTTTTTGATATATACTTCATCATGGAGAATTATGCACCCTTTTTGACTGGTATTAAGAGTATTAAATATAGATAACAAAAAAAGATTTTTCATTAAGTTTTGAAACTTTTGATGTCATCCTTCATAATGTTGCTAATGAGGGTAATTGAAAATCATATCTTAATTCATTATACAATGTCCGTGATCTTGCATAGTACCCAAAAGCACACACAAGTATATCTGAGCTGTATTTTATTCCAACCATTTTGGGAGCCATTGCTAAAAATTGTTGACTCAGGATATTTTTCTTGTGATCAAAAGCCATAGAATTTAAATATCGGATGATTTCTTCCAGTTTTGACCAAGTATCAACTGTATTTATATGATTTTTGGACAGGCTGCTAATATAACACTTAACTCCATAATGAAATGTTTCAAAGTGCAAATTGTTATAAATTTTCAACATAAAGAGAGGAATACCATCAATAGATTTTGATGATTGAACAGTTAAAATATTTTCATCCAAAAATGCTACAACTGGACATATAAAGTCTTTTTTTGTTGTTAAGCAGACATTCTTTCAAATTTGTATAATTAATTTTATCTAATTCTAAAAAAGCATTAAGTTCATCAGCAATTTGATTTCTAACAGTACTGGAGGTTTTTTTTATATTCCTTTGAACAGCTGAGGGTGTTGGTATTTGACTACTTGGCACATCTGGCCATACAGATGGTGGATTTTTTGGACATATTTTTCCATTAACTTTTATGGTATCAAAATTTGAAGGCCAATGTTGTTGACAAATAACAGTATTGTTAGTAACATTTAGATTGGCATTTGGAACTGATTTTATCCATTGCTCTCTCTCTTTTTTGTTTTTTGGAAAACGATAAACTGGTATTTTATTAATCTCACCACACATAGTTTTGTCTTGCTGGCTTCTGTAATTTGTTTTGCAAGCAAACACACAGCACTTCCGGGGCATGGCTAGGAATTAAGTAGTATCTGAAATGGTAGATTAAACATCTTTAACAAATATTTCTCTTACTACTTCAATTTGGGAGTAAATTTTCAAGCTAAATTAATTATACTCTTAATTATAGCTTTTATCCACGCACCCTGCCCAAATACACACAATTAGTTGCCTTCAGCTTGAGAATCCACTTCTTAATTTAAAAAAAAAAAATGGTGGGGGGTATGGTTTTGTTTGAAGAATACTGTCAGGTTTGTAGTTTTGCACAATATTATTAATCGTTTATCAACAATAAAACTGTTTTTAATCAAACAAAAAAATAGTAATAGTTGCATAGTGCCATTAAACTAGAAATTAAAAAATTCAATTTGAAGTTGGTATTTAAATTTCTGGTACTTGTTAAAAATGTTAAGCTAATGCTTGGCTCTCTACCAAAGAGTCAGCCATAAAAAAAAAACTAAAAAAAAAACTGCCCCTCCAGACATAAAAGAGGAGATCGTTTTTGTTCCTAAAACTCCTCGCAAGGAGATTGGGAAGTGGGGGAGGAGAGGGCTTTTCGCAATCTTTTGAGACTATGCCTCCGATCTATCACTTCTGGCCATGTGCATAAAAGGGCTTCCTTCTCAACTGGGTAAATAAAATAAAATGATTGAACTAGTAGCAGTGAGCAGCATGGTTTAAGATGGTAAAAAAAAAAAAAACTATTACTTTAAAAACATTCATTCATAAGTAGCCTTTCCTTTAGTTTGGTTATTTTACGCTTTAAATAGGAATATTACTTTTTTTTTTACCTTG
This sequence comes from Acanthosepion pharaonis, assembly GCA_903632075.3. Lineage (NCBI taxonomy): Eukaryota > Metazoa > Mollusca > Cephalopoda > Sepiida > Sepiidae > Acanthosepion > Acanthosepion pharaonis. Next base: position 794,116 of record CAHIKZ030005260.1, on the reverse strand, counting down.
AAGCAAAACATAAAAGTTAATGCATTTTGTCCTTTAACAACAATATCACAAAAATATTAAAATAAATATGATAAATTATTTATCATATTTATTTCAATATTTTTCTGATATTGTTGTTAAAGGACAAAAAAATGCATTATTATTATTCTTGTCTTGTAAAATAAATTTTGTAGTCAAAAGGCGTAAAAAAGGAGACCTTCCTAAAAAAAAAAAAAATAATAATAATTAATTAAAATATTGACTCATGTAATAAATTTATTATTGTTATTTTTTTCTTTAATTCTAATAAGTAAAAAAATACTTACAGTTCACCAATTGGTAACTAGTTAAAAATAATCATTTATTCTTTAACTTCGGAAACAAAAGCGCGAAGAAATTCGTTTGTTTTGTAACTTGTTTGTTTGTTTTTTTTACTTTTAAATGGAAATGTTGGATAAAGTTTATGTTAATGAACCTTTCTCTATTAAAATTTTATTCAAATTTATTATTCAAACTTAAACTTTTAATAGAAAGATGTTGACTTATGCTAATTTTTTATCATGGTTAAAAACTTGAGAAAATTAAACTTTAATTTCGTTGACGTTATGTTTTTTTCACTCATACTAACAATGTTTTTTTTTAGCGATATCAAAAATAAATATCAAATTAAATAATGGCATTGAATTTATGAAAAAAAACAAAACATTTTTAATTCATTTTATAATAAAAATAGTTTTCTTTACGTCTTTGAAGAAACTAAATTAAATTCTGTTCAAATTTGTTAAACGTTGTTTTGTTTTGCTTCTTAAAATAACACAAAAAATTACTCAAAAAGAATTGCATTTTATCAATAAATAATTCTTTAATCTTTAATCAAAAAATGTTGAACAAACTTTAAGAGGGAAAATGCCAAAAATGAATTAAACTTTAATTTTAAAATGTTAAGGCTTTAAAAAACTTAAGTAAATCTTTTTGTGCGAGTAAATTTAAGCACCAAAGTTTACTTTTTTTTACAATTTAAATATAAATGGACTCAAAAACTAAAATAATCAAATATACTTACTTCAAATAAATAAGTTAAATGATATTCCAACCAAAGGTAAAATTAAAAGATTCTTTTAAATTTCTCGAGCCAACAATAAAAGTACACAGTACGCAGCAGTTCGCTCAAACTGAAACTAAAACGATCTAATTGTCAGTCGGCCTCCAGTCTATCGAGCTCGCGGCGTTACGCAGCAGAGGCCCGTTAGAACGCCATGGTGCACAGGCCATATATAATATTTTATATATATACGATAATGTTATTATATTTTGTAGCATAATTTAAAATCAATTCACACAATTTAACATTAATAGAATCCATTTATTACCACACGCTACAATATCGTCGACTTAAACGTTATATTTTAGAATTAATTTGTTTCTTTCTTTGTTTTGATAATATATTTTAACCTTAATAATATAAAATTCTAGCCCCCGGACGATATCGTCGATTTATTTTAAATTAATATAATAGAATTCACCCGTTCTCATACGATAGTAGTATTATATAAATTGTTAATTTATTTCAAATCAATATTTCATCCGTCCCTATATAGTTCAATTTAATATCCAATTCGTCCCTCCCGGTACCGTTGATTTATTTTCATTGTAAATATGTAAAATCAATCCATTCCATACGATAATAAAAACTTTAACAAGTTAAAACCTAACCACCTCAAACATATTAGTAATTTTTTTTTTTTTCTCTCTCTTTTTTTTTTTTATTTTATTTTTTTGTTTTGATTGAGTAGTATAAGTTATTTTTGGAGGAAAGATTACATTTTTTAATTGATGCAAAGCAAGCAATTTATATAATTTATAATTCAGTTTGGAAGGAGGAAGGGGGGAAAAGGGAAAAAACACCCCCATTTTAGTAAACAGCTAAATGTATTGTTAAAATATTGTAATTGGGACAGAGCAAGCAATTTTGAACGCTTCCGTGGGTTTTTTTGTTTTTTTTTTTCTTAAGAGTTGTAAGTATAAATTCTGTCATGAGCACTAGCAGAATTCGGTGGCGACCTGTAGAATAAGATAACAGGTCTGGGGTGGCTGTCGGAGCTGATATGATGAGTAAGAACCCTGAAATCAGCGATGAAGACGGCTTTCATCACTGATGACCACTTTCAAGTATTCGAATGTATTTTGCGACATATACTATTTTATATCACTACAAATACTCAACTGCAGCCAACGAGTCCCTTTTTTAACTATTCAGATTTTAAAATTTGTGAAACGAAAAAGAAGGGAATCAGTAAAGACCTTCCGTATAAAAATATTCAAACTTTTTTACATTATTTCCAGTTATCATTTTTTTTTCTATACTCACAATGTTTCAGCTGTTCCAGGCACTCCAGCCTTCTTCAGGAGATTACATTAAGTTTATAATTCATACACTGATGTCCTGACTGATAAACTTAATGTCTACAAACTGTTTCCTCTTACCTCTTACCTGGAGGTTTTTATAATAATTGTGTGACATCACCATGTGTCTGTCTCTACTGTTCTTGTACTCAGTAGGACACATGTTTATATAAGCTCTGCTACTAACCAGAAGTGTCGTTCCGTCAAGGACAATCATTCTTTTAACATCTCACACCTCTTCATTGAACTTGACCAGCTAGTCACACAGATATCAGATGACATAATTGAGTGCTAAAGACCCATTTTGCTTGCTATAGAATACTGGACATTCTAATCTCTGACAATAGGATGCAGTTGACATCTTCAGTAAATTCATCAAGAAATGGATGATTGAACACAAAACTATCTCCACAGGTAATAGCCAAGCTATCAAAATTATAAAGTGTTTATGGCATAAATGCAGAGACACAGCAAACGATCACCTCATAGGATTGCTGAAACAAAGAGACTCACCAACTGAGGGAATAAGGACAAATCCAGCATAGAGATTGTTTGGCAGGGGAACCACATCAATGTTCCCAGCTACAGAAGATGAGCTAAAGCCACACTATTGCCCATACTCGGCCAAGGAGGCATATAACAGAAAAGAAGAGGCTGAGATATCAAGTCTGGCAATGAGCAAAGAAACCTCAGAATGGGGGATAATGTCCAAGTACATCCGTTAAAACCAAACTCAAGAGAGTGGTTAGAATCTGAGGTCAACAAACAGGTATCAGACCGGTTGTATGAAATGGAGACAGGCCATGGAAGAATGGGGGATAATATCCAAGTACATCCATTGAAACCAAACTCAAGAGAGTGGGTAGAAGCTGAGGTCAATAAACAGGTATCAGGCCAGTTTTATGAAGAGGAGACAGGCCATGAAAGAATGCAGGATAATGTCCAAGTACAACCATTAAAACCAAACTCAGTGGGTAGAAGCTGAGGTCACCAAACAGGTATCAGGCCTGTTCTATGAAGTGGTGACAGACCATGGAAGAATGTGGGATAATATCCAAGTAGAGAGATTAAAACCAAACTCAAGAGAGTGGGTAGAAGCTGAGGTCAACAAACAGGTATCAGGCCAGTTCTATGAAATGGAGAGAGGCCATGGAACAAACTATCAGCATAATAGACACTTTCTGTGACAAACAAATTTCCAAACATGTTTTGGGCAGTTTTGCTGGTTGAGGTTGCCATTTGGATTAAATTCTGCTTCTGTGTTCTTCCAAAAGGGAATGATCAAGCACTTTCATTAATGTGGATGACTTGGTTGGGTTTTGTCAAAACCAGGAAGTACATAACAAAAGGCAATGGTCTCTGCTTGCTTGCCAAATTTGAGATGGGTTTGCAAGCCATCACTTTCAACCAGACAAGGTGCATGCCATCTGAAATATGGCTACCTGAAAGATGTGGAAAGTTTACGCAGATTCCTGCGCGAGGTGAATTATATAGGTAAATCTATTCCCTATTTAACCTCCATTATCAACAATGGACTAGTACATATAGTCACCGGGGTGTACTGTTTATTCCACAACAGTTAAAAAAGCCAGTGCCAATTCATCATAATATGAGGAGGAAGAGGAGGCAAAGAAACTGAGGCAATTCTGCTCAGGGAGAGTCCCAGTTTTTGTTTACTCCTTCCTGTATAGAGCACTTAAATTGATGTTTCCATTGGATATCGGATCAGATGTCTATTGATTAACAGTCAATTAAAATTTGTCAAAATGTGTTTGAGTATCTGTCTATATTTCTGAGATGAGGTATTATGTACACTATTTACATTATTCAGACTATTGTCCTCATCTTCAGGTGGTTGGAATGTTGAACTGAACCCTTTATTTTGCTCACTGGGGTAGACTCTTCTAGTTCCACGTGCCATGTTTAATGGATGTCAGTTATCTCCTGTTAATTCGCCACTGCCTTAACCAGGTATTGAACTCACACTCTTTGGGTTCTGGATAAAGGTGTTAGTTAGATCCAGTGACAGGACCCAAAGAGTGTAAGTTCAATACCAGGTTAAAGCAGTGGAGAACTTTCAGAGGGGAATTAACAGGAGATAACTGACATCCATTAGACATGGCACATGGAACTAGAACAGTCTACCTCAGTGAGCAAAATAAAGGGTTCAGTTCGACATTCCAACCACCTGAAGAAAGCCGGAGCATACAACGGCTGAAACGCTGTGATAAACATGGCGACAAAGATGAGGACAATAGTCCGAATAATGTAAATAATGTGTTTGAGTGTTTTGCATTTGGTTTGCTTGAGATTGTCTAATTTTGAGATGATGTAGCAATATGGATATTGGTTGCCTGATTTAAACATTTGTCATCTAGTATTAGGTTAGTGTAAGTCATCTTTCTTTTTCTTCATTTGTCAAACAAAATGTTGTTGATCTTCAGATAATAGTGTGGTTGAATTTTGCGCTAGTGTTGTCATATCCTACTATGGCAACAGGTAAATGACTAAATGAAAATCAAAGCTGATGCTACTGCATTTGACTGGCTAATTATACTCAATGGATGAAATACTTATGAATATTGCAGAAAGTTAAAGGTTAAATCAGTACAATTAAAATCATGACAAATAACATGCACAAAACACAAATAGAGTACTTTCAATATCCATACTTACTAAAAATGGTTTCAGAAGGGGCTTCATTATACACTATGCAATGAAAATATCTTCTAAATAATGGTAAGACATTAGTGGCAATAGTGTCTTCATCTAGCTAATGTCTTACCATTATGTTGGAGGTACCTCAGGCACAACATTTAAACAGATTTATTCTATCTCTCAAGCACAGAAACACAAAAATCATGCAACTTGCTTCTAGAATTCAAGACACACTAAAAAGATCTCATGATTTTTTAATTCATTTTTTATCCAAACAAAGCAATAATGGCTACAAAGATTCGGGGGCCACTGAAAGTAATAAAACTAACAATGAAAAAATTTTAGAAGGAACCAATGAAAAGAATTCCTAAAGAACAGGAAACAAAGGATAAACCTCTACTCCTGTTCAAAAGATTGGGAGGACAGTAGCAGTGATGTGTAAAAGTTTGGTGATACCCTGGGACAACACCTTGATTGGAGGAGGTGCTCTTGTCTCACATATCAAAACACAGACACACATTCAAAACTGCTTGTGGGACTATTGAGTACTTGTACAATAATGTTAACAATTTCAAAATGGATGTTAATTTCACTGAATATTGCAGTGTGCTAAAATAAAATGGCAGCTCTTCTCATTAAAATCATGACAAATACAAGAAAACACAAATAAACAGAAAATCTATAGTTTTTAAATGAAATCATAATTTTTATTTAATTTCAAAATTTTTACCTATCAATGGTCTTCATTTAGCTAATGTCTTACCATTATGTGGGAGACATGCAGAATTATGTGTTTTATTTTTCTTCCATCCAGGTAAGAAAACAAATTGTCTTTAGAACTCATGTCAATCTTTAAAAAGATCTTTATTTCATTGTTTTAAATCCAAACACCCCAAACAAAAAATAATGCCTTTCCAAGATTTTAAACATTAAATCTGGGTGTAAAATAAAGAATGAAAAAAAGTTATTTTAAACTGGAAACCTTCCAAAAAAGGGATAAACCTGTCCTGTTCAAAAATTTGTAAAGGGTGATAGCTGTGAACATGCAAAAGTTTGGTGATACCCAGGGACAAATCCTTGATTGGGGATGGGGTATCTACAACTCGCTTAAAAAAAAACAGACATATTTAAAATATCTCTGCAGAACTAAATGAATACTAAATCAATGATTAACCATTTAAAAATTGGATTACTTTAAATTCATCCTCCAGTCCTTGATATTTTTAATCCAGATTTGCTTTGACATCAAATTGAATTAATATGAATAATTGAAGCCAAAAAAACTGTTTCTGATTCCTATCACCACTCTTGCAAAAAAAAAATTTTGAATTAACCTTTACCATTCCGTATGTAGGTTAGTTGGAATTTGTCAAAAAAATATTTGTACAATTACTGCATACAACTCTAACCATCAATGGGACGATTTTACCCTAATGTTGTCATTATCCTACTATAATATAAAATGGTTTCCCTTAAAATGCAGTTGATTCATATATTATATCCAATGGATGAAATATTAATGAATACTGCAGAATGAGACTTAAATAATTTCACTTCCTCCTTAAAATCATGACAAATACACACCCTTAAATGGGACGAAAATCTATACTTACTAAAAAAATGATTTCAGTAAGGATACTCATTACACTGTTTAATGGGACGATTCAACCAATTATGGTAAGACATTAGTATAATAGTGTCTTCATCTTAAATGTCTTACTATTATATAATTATTATCTCCCACCAATGTATAAACATGATGTGTTTCTGGGCTTATTCATATAATTATCATCTTCCCCACAAGTTTATTCTGAAATTAAAGAGGATTATTCAAAATTCTCATCCCACTTTTTTTTTTTTTACAATTTACCTTAAAAAAGGGATAATTCACTAAAATATTAGGGGATACTTTATGTGAAATACAATGAAAAGATTTTAGAAGAACTGGAAAACCATATAAACATTAAAACCCCACTTAAATATACTCTACTCCCCTTAAATGGGGAAGGCATTCATACATGCAGATTTGGTATCTGCCCACTTAGGACCAACTCCTGATTTTACCCCCTAATTGGAAGATTATTCATATCCACATTCATCATCTTGTGTGAATATACATGGCTTACAACAAATTAATTATTTCAAAAACTAAATTTTTACCTCCCTTTGGTATTAGATGCCATAATAGAAGGTTTGTTAAATTTACTATTTTTTTTTTTTTGAATTTAAAATAATATATGAAAAATATTCTAAACAGTCCAAAAGTAAACTTTCATTTGATGACAAAAACAATGGTTTATAAATATACTTTCTTCTACATTAAAATTATTCTAAAATTATAAACATTTTAAAACTTAGAAGAAACAAAAGTTTTTGGTAAAAACATATTTAAGTAATTTGTATTTTCCACAATCAGTTTTTAAATGAAATATTTCAAATTATAAAGTCCCCATATAAATTATACATTTCTTTTTTCTTAATTTGAAATTTTCATATTATCAATTAATACCCATCCAAAATATACTGTTTTTTAAAATAAAGTAACAAATAATTTATTCTTTATGTTCCAACTGTACATGGATACTTTAAATGAGACTCATCATAATGACATCTTGACCACCATCATTGTTTATTAAAGAGTTTGTTAAGTATCCACATCTGAAATGTTTCTTTTAACATAAGGTTTCTTAATCTTATTTTTTTTTCATTTAAATAAAATTTATTTTTTTCTTTAAATAAAATCTGTTATTAATTTATCAAAATTCTTCTTGGAAAAAACATCCGAACTGAATATTCATCCAAATATCAAATTCTGGTTTAAAAATAATAACAAGTCCTAATATATATTAGACAAGACTAAAAATTTTAAAACTCGGTAAATCATAATAAAAGTACCATCATTCTCAATTTTTTTACCTGTAATATCTGGACACAAACCAAAAAGTTTTATCTTGAAATCATTTTTTAATATTTTCATTATTAAAAACTTTTCATTGAAGAGAATAACAATGAAATAACAAAAGGTTGATCCTAAATTTATAAGTTCAACATTAATAAATGCAATTTTGCAAATATATTTGAGGAATACAAACTGTAAAATTAGACTTGGAGAAAAAAAAATTCAGATAATCTATTTTAAAAAAATGTGGCCATTTTTATGTAAATGTTCATTTTTAAAATTTTCTCAGAGGAACAAAATTTAATTATGAATGATGATAATTATTCACAAAATTGTTAAACTGGAGGAATCGAAAAAAAAAAACTTTTTTTCAGTTGGAAACATTCCTTGAGTTTTAATGGGTTTTATTTTTTCATTTTCTGTGATAGTTCATATAAATAAAATAAAAATAAAATGATTTTTTCTCAGTAATTATTTAATGTTATTTCTTTCAGATTTTAACACTTAAAAAAAAGTGGTACATAAAATATTTATTGTTGGTCATTTGGATTTTCCAATAAGAAAAGATCTCAATACTGGTCAGCTCTCCTGAAATAAAGAGACAGATTTGTGATTGAGTCCAACCAAGGTGGAAATTACATATCTTCTATTCAAGTGAAGTTCATTTATTGAAACAAAAGTGTAACAGCTTTTAAATTGGAATTAAACCAACCATTAAAGAGAAATATGGAAACTGTGAGAATATTTTTTGGATTTTATTAAAATTGCCAGTTTTCTACACCCCACAACATGATCATATTTGGAGCAAACTGAAAATCACAAAAATTTTCTTTTTTTCTAAAAAATTTGCTTCAGCTAATTTAGTTTTAGGTTTATTTTATGTGATTGTGATGACATCCTTTTGATCGAGGCACTTTATTCATATCTTTGTTCCTTTTGGTTCATGTATTTTGCATATTTTGTCTTGTTTGATTATGTGTGGGTGCAGTTGAGCAAGAGACCAATGGAAATTTTGGTTTGTAACACCAAAGATCAACTTTATCAGATTATAGCTTTTTCATCAACTCAAGATCTTCAAAGAGTTGGAGATTCTGAAGCTGTCTAGAGGCTGAGGTTAAAGCCATCAAAATTTTATTGAATAAATTTCAAGTCTTTCAAGATATTTTGGTAAATATATGTTAAAATGGGATGTTCGTGCTATTTTCATTTTTGCATAAATTATTTATTACAACACACACACAATTGTATATATATATATATTCATATATATATATATATATATATATATTTCTAATAATTGGGGTAGACTGTTCTAGTTCCATATATTCAAAATGGATACAGACATCTCATTGAATTCCCCTGATTATAGGTCTCCAAAGCCTATATGTTACTGGTCAGTTGTCTAAATTGTCAAAAAGATGAAGATTTTCTAAATTTTGTGCTGAGGCAGGGCTATCATTGGTTCATCTAAAAACCTATCAAATAAGACATTACATTGTTGATTGATAATGCTTAGTAAAATTTTCTAATTTGGATTGGCCATGTTGTTTGTTTTCATAAGAGGAACTATTGATTACAAACTCTCACTAGTATTCCTCCAGTGTGTGTTGACATGTGATCATTTGAGACAAGAGATTTTCTATGAATGAATTTTGGGTCGAAAGGACTTGTATAATGGTTTTAAGCTTCTAATGTGTCATGGATTTTGACATTTGAAATTTTGTCCAAATTTCATTCTGCAAATTTCAAGTTTTTCTGGAATATCTCCATGTGTATATTGGTATGTTTATTAGAGGCTTTTTCTAGTTAAAACTTTTGCAATCCACAGAACTTTTTGCATTTGGGAATGGTTTCTCTCCAGTGTATTAACATATGTTTTTGAGATTTCTGTTATCAGAAAATTTTGATCCACAGATTTCACAGTGGAATGGTTTCTCTCCAGTGTGTGTTAGTATATGTCTTTTGAGACTTCCATTCTTGGAAAATTTCAAACCACATATTTCACAATGGAATGGTTTTTCTCCTATATGTTGTAACATGTGTGTTTGAGTTTTGAATTTGTGAAAACTTATATTCCACATGTTTCACAGTGGAAAGGTTTTTCTTGTGTGTGTCAACATGTGTGTTTTGAGATTTCCATTCTTGGAAAATTTTGATCCACAGATTTCACAGTGGAATGGTTTCTCTCCTGTGTGTGTTAGTATATGCCTTTTGAGACTTCCATTTTTGGAAAATTTCAATCCACATATTTCACAGTGGAAAGGTTTTTCGCCTATGTGTTGTAACATGTGTATTTGGAGTTTTGAATTGTGTGAAAATTTCAATCCACACGTATCACAGTGGAAAGACTTTTCGTCACTGTGTGTTAACATATGTGTTTTGAGTTTTCCATTCTTGGAAAATTTCGATCCACAGATTTCACAGTGAAATGGTTTGTCTCCAGTATGTGTTAACATGTGTCCTTTGAGATGTTCATTCTGGGAAAAATTCAATCCACATATTTTACAGTGGAGTGGTTTATTTCTAGTGTGTGTCAACATATGTGTTTTGAGAGTTGAATTTAGGGAAAACTTAAAGCCACAGATTACGCAGTGAAAGGGTTTCTCTCTAGTGTGTGTTAACATGTGCTGTTTGAGATTTCCATTCTGGGAAAATTTCACTCCACAGATTTTCACAATGAAATGGTTTCTCTCCAGTGTGTGTTAGCATATGTCTTGTGAGATTTCCATTTTGGGAAAATTTTAATGCACATATTTCACAGTGGAAAGGTTTTACACCTATGTGTTGTAACATGTGTCTTTGGAGTTTTGAATTGTGGGAAAATTTCAATCCACAAGTATCACAGTGGAATGGTTTCTCTACAGTGTGTGTTAACATGTGTTGTTTGGAATTTCTGTTCTTTGAAATTTTATATCCACTGATTTCATAATGGAATGATTTTTCCACAGAATGTATTGACATATTTCTTGCAAGAGATAATTTAATGAAAAATCTTACTCCACAAATAGTCTTGCCTTGTGAATTTTCATGTTCATTTTGACATTTAAATTCAGTAAAAATCTAACTCCACTGATTTCATACAAAGTGGTTTATCCTCTATGTGTGTTCTTATATGCTTCTTCCATGTAGATTTATCTACCAATCTACAAATTTCAGTGTGAAAATGCTTTCTTTTTCATGAATGTTCATCATGGTTTCAGAAAATCTCAAACATGGAAACTGGAAATAAAAAATATAATAACTGAGCACAGCAGTAAATAAACACATTATATACAGTTATGAAAAAGATTTATAAAAAATACATTTACAAGTATCTTCTTAAAGCTACTCACAAAATCATAAAAACTGCACCATTATAATATCTTTTGAACAAACCAAAATCTGTTTGATTAATTAGAGTTTAAATCTGACATATAATACAGTTTATTTTGTATCAGTGGACATAGATGTATGGGTGTTGGAATGGGCAATGGAACAGAAAATCAGCAAACTGAGTTCTAGTCTAGGAACAGGAAACCAGGTTAACTCACCATATGAACAGACACTATTTATTGATAAACAATGAACATTTACGGGAATTATTTTCAATTCTATAAAAGTACATTCGGATAATTTATAAACTTTAAAATCTGTTAAAATTCTGTATTTGCATGGCCAAGTAATATTATGAAAATGAAACTATATATTAATCTGAAATGGAAATGCTTATTACAATTCAACAATCCACAGTATTTTACAAACAATTTGAAATTTTTTGTTTCTTGTCTGTAAACAGAACAATTTTATTTAACAGAAATGTCCATAGATGACATTATCAGAATATAATAGCACTACTGATAATAAATTTAAAATTTATTGGTACCAATAATTTAACATTTATTGCTATTTTAGAATCTTTTCCCAACAAGCATCTTCATAAACACATGGAACTAGAACAATGTGGTTGAAATAAAAGGTTTGGTTTGAAACTTCAATCACCTAAAGGTGTACAACAATTGAAACGTAAATAGTGAATAATGTTATTTTAATGGATTAGTCAATATGTACAAACTGTTAGATTGATACAAATTCAAAATCCTTTTTAATATAATGGTGGTCACTGTAATGAGTTTTCCATTTATGATTAATAAAGTTTTAATTTAATATCACTTGACCCTTACAAATTAATAGAGAATTTTAAAAGGTTATAAATTATTCTAATTAAAACTTTAAAAAATAAAAAATTCTTGTAAACAAATTATTTATTAAGAAAAGAATGAAGCCAAAATATGTTTATGATAAATGAAAATAGCAAGTGGTTTTTCATGGACAAATTCAAACTGACTTGGATGCTTCATTTCTGAACAAAAAATAAAAAAATTACTACTACTAAAATTAAACATTTGCCAAAAGCCAGTAAATTATCTCATTAATGAATTGTATACAGAATTGGTTATTTTATTAGAAAGCATTAGAAATATTTTAATGATGTTGGTTTCCCCCCTGTCCTCTTTTTGTTATATTGTTTGTACTTTTTAATTTGAAGAGTTCTACAAATTTTCTTAATGTTATTTCAATAAAAACAAAACTATGCAATATCAAGTGTGAACATACAGAAAATTTGTCACATATTTCAAAAGAATATTTCAGGAAAACTCAAAAAATAATTTTTTCTAACAGTGCTTGCAGAATTTAAGAAAACATATTTTCTTTTAAATTTGACAGAAAAATCTACACTTAACATAACTTTAAATTTAAAAGAAATTTTTTTCAAATTTTGGGGGAAATAAGTCATAGTGAAAAAGTGGAGGTACCTATATAATATCCTTTTAACTAGGTATCTCCAACAATTCATCAAAAAAAAGCAATGCATGATGAAAAAAGGTTCCAAACATAAAAACAAAAAGTTTTATCTGCAAAATGTTACTTGTTATTAAGATGAAACACCAATGAGTTTTTATATCTTTTTAATTCTTTCAAGCAAGTTCGAAAATTTTACAAATCTAAAATTGAAAAGATTTGTAAATTTACTTTCCACTGAAGCACAATATCACATACAGGATGTAAAGTAATACAGAATTTTAAACAATTTTTAAACTAATTAAATTTTTAAAAAATGAAAAAAATTCTTGTAAAAATTCATTATTCATCAAAAAAATTTTATTTCTTCAGAAAATAATGTCCTTAATATAACTCATTTACAAAAGCAATTAAAAGTTTTTCTAATTCAATAATGTCATAGTTTCATTACATTTTTGTAGTTTACTATTAGGAGCAGATTTTCATCTAGAATTGTAAAAGTTTGAAGAAAAAATTAGATGATTTACATTCTCCAAGGAGTCCTACTCCTTTGTACCTATATAATTTGCTTGTTACTAATAAAACAATTTTATATTTCAATGTCTAAAAACAACATTAAAAAAACAAGAGCTTCAAATAAATTTCAACTAGTTTACAGTTTTGAATTGTTTAAATTATGTTTCAATCATCCTGAAATTAAAAAAAATACAATCTTTGCAATTTTTAATTCTTTTTTTAACTAATAATTTGAAAAAATTCTCGGCTTTGCCTACCATTCACGGTCATGGAGGAAGACAATGATTTTAAAAATAAGAAGATAGTTGAAAATATGGAATTGATAAAGACTCTTTCTAATTACTGTGGTGAAGACTGAATTGAAAGAAAAGCTAAGAATAACAAGTAATAATTTAAATATAGCTACCTCAATGAGAGCTAGTAAAATAACAAATTTTGCAAAAATAAAAATAATTTTCGGATGTTAATGAAACTTTCAGAAACTATTCACAAATGATGGAAATTATAAGTATGTTTTCTTTTTTTAAAGTTATAGAAAAAATATTTTTGTTTTTATATTTATTACCCCCACCCCAACTAATTTTATGAAAATTCTAGAGATTCAGTCACATTCAGTTTAGTGATAAGGCTTTGAGGAAAGCAAATGATGCATTTTTCTTTTAAATGGACGCCACCCTACCTGAAAATCAGCTCTTAATTGTAACATACAAAACTCAATACAGTGTAACCCGGGTATAAGAGAGTTGTCGGGACCGGAGAAGAAGTTTCTTATATCCGGGTTTCTCTTATATCCGGGTTTGGTCTATTTTATATACATTAACACAGGCTCTAATTTGGGACCAGAGAAAATCTCTCTTATATCCGGGTTTCTCTTATATCCGGGTTACACTGTAAAACAAAGATACTATTTAATTTCAAATGCTTTTATATGCTTTTAGTTGTTTCTATGAATATGAACAATATTTTCTGAAAGCAAAAAATGTTTTTTGATGAAAAATTAATTTTTAATAAAATTTATTTGTTATTTTTTATTCATAATAGATTTTTACATTTAAGTTGTTAAAATATTATAAAATTAGTTAAAAGCTGCATCCAGTTTCGTAAATGTCCTTATGAGATAGATCTTTTTTTTTTTACTACATTGTAAATTGTATCGTTTTGACTAATCAGAAGACCCACACATAATTAAGAAAAGTAATTTTGTGTTTATAATCGAGCTGTAATTATAAAGTATGGAAGACCAACTAGAATATAATTAAGTTGCGTTATTTGGATTAAGCATTGTTCTCCGCTGTTATAGCCTTTACTTTTGCGAAACACGTGTGGAGAAGTTAATTTGATTTTTCAATTTCAACTGAGAAGCGTACCTACAAGCATCAGTATCATCTTATGAAATTTTTATATGATCTTATTTTTATAATGTATTTAACTTGTACTTCAATAAAAAAAATTCAATTTTAATTTCTTCTTTCAATTTTTCCTTTATGTCGCTTCGACGAAAGACGAGAAAATGAAAATGTGTCATGGTTTTAAAAAGGCATATAAAAGTTTTGTTTTTATAGACGAAAATAAATTAATTTTTCACTTCAGTTTTTAGGCTATTAACTTTCAAATAAAACCGAAATCTCAGTTCAAAGAAGATTATTTAAATAATTTGAAATCCATTTTTTAGCACACAGCAGCTCATTAAAGTAAATTTTAGGTACCTGCAAAAATTCGTATACCTAAGGTTTATGTATTTTCATAAAGGAAAATCCTTTTCGAAGCTTTCCCCCAGTTTCAATTGAAAGCTAAAGGATTAAATTTTCTAATTCCAGAAAAAATAAAAAATATTGTGGAGTATTTCAAATAGAAATTTGAATGATTTTTAGTCGATGCTTTCGAAAAACAAATCGAAACGGCCATTTTTAACTTGGTTTTTTAGAGAAATGTATTGTAAACTAAACTTATTTTTTCTTTTTCAAAATCCCGCTAAAATAAGATATACATTTCTGAAACATTACTTTCGTAAAATTAACAAATTTAAAGTTAAATTAATCTGTTCTGAAGCAAAAAATCACTTCCTTATATAGCATAAATTTTCTAGACAACCATTTCTTGACCTTGGTGTATTGTTATTTTCACGTCTCTTTCAATAATTTGATGGCTGTGTCGACATGTTTAGTACGGTGCATCAAAAGTGACATAAGGTTTTTTATTTTTGTTTCTTATAATAATTTAAAATACTATAAAAATTTCTTACATTATTGAGTTACCTCTATCTCTTTCATTATTTAATAGCTAAGAAGATAATGATAAATAATTTTATTAGTTATTAATATTACATTATTAAGTTATTATAATTTTAACTTTATAGGTACCTTCATGAGATCACTAAAAAGATAGCATGACGAAAAAGACGCCAAACTTGACGAAAACAAAACTTTATCATCTAAAAATATTTATGTTTAAGAGGAAAGATCAAAATATTTTTTGGGTATTTTTTTACATTTTTTTAGCACGTTCAAAATTTTCGTTAAAATTTTTTTTTTTTTTTTTAGTCAGCAAAATTGACAGATAATCGATATCATGACAGCCATTTTTTTACAATTTAAAAAAAAAAAGAAATTCACAGTTTGAAATTCTTTTAAAAATCAATTATCTTTTCAAAACTTATTTTAAGACAATCAGAAGTTATAATGTTTATTTAAAATATTTTGAACCAAGCTTAACTTAGTTTCTGCGCCGAAAAGACGTAGTTTAAAATAAAACAAAGCAAGTCATAACCTTTCGCGTCACTTGACAAGGTGACGAAACAGATTTTTGATAGCTTACGTGAGGATAATTCCTTCTACGGAAGGAGAATTGTGAAGTTATTTAGATTTAAGTGAACAAATTGTTTACCTTGTTATTTTTAAGGAAAACTTTCAGCGCTCTAATTTTTTTTAATTTTTTTGTACTTAGCTTTCACCTTTACGTTTACAATGCTTTATGGAAAATATATTATAAAGAAATTAAAAAAAAGATTGTTGAGAGTGAGATTAAATTTCATAAGAAAGGTATTAATTTTTTAGGTACCTTTCTTATGAAATTTTATTAGAAGTGTACATAAAATACAGATTTAATTTCATAAGATTATACTGATATTTGTAGGTACCCTTCTCAGTTGAATTTGAAAAATCAAATTAACTTCTCCACGTGTTTCGCAAAAATAAATCTATATCTCAAAAGGACATTTACGAAACTGAATGCGGTTTTAACTAATTTTATAATATTTTAACAACTTAGATGTAAAAATCTATTATAATTAAAAAAATAACAAATAATTATATTAAAAATTCAGTATTTAAGTTAAATACTAGACAGAAACACAAGCCATGTGACCTTTTTTATTGCACGCATAATACTTCCGGTCTTCCGTAGATTTGATTTACAGTGTTATTATTGACACAAATAATAAATTATATTTTTTTATATACTGTTGTCCGTTAGTTTGTAAAAAGCTTTGGAAATTATAATCTGTAAATATATATCTACTTAATAACAATATTCGTTAAATTTTACAACTTTTTCCTAATTTTAGAAGAATTAACAATATAATGTAAAAAAATAATAATAAAATATTTAAGAAATAACAAATAATTGTTTTAAAAATTCATTTTTCATCGAAATATCTTTCTACTTTCAGACAATATTGTCTATGTTCATTGCAATTAATAAAACTAATTAAAAGCTTTTGAAATTAAATAATATTTTTGTTTTATTGAGTTTTGTATGTTACAATTCAGAGACGATTTTCAGGTAGAGGTTGTCCAACTAAAAAAACAACAACAAAAAAAAAAACAAAACATGATTTGGTTTCTTCAATAAGTTCTATTATTTGTGAATAGTTTCTGAAAGTTTCATTAAAATCCCACAATTATTTTTATTTTTGCAAGATTTTCAAAATTAATGTCTGTCATACAGAAAAAAAATGGGCTACAATTTTTACTAGTTACGGTGACACAAAGAGAAACAAGTCTTTTTTTAATCAAAATTTAGAATGTTCTGAAAAGAAGGAAATTTTTTTTAATAATAATTAAAATTACTTTGATCGCTGCTCTCAATAATAACATAAACATTTTTAGACGCTAAATTTTTTTTTCGTCAAGTTTGGCGTCTTTTTCATCCTGCTATGCTATGTTTTTAGCGATCTCACGGAGGTACCTAAAACTAATAAAATTATTACTATATTAATAATTAAAATATCTCACTCAATTATTAATTGTTTAAACTGATAAATGAAATAATTTTATTATCTCAGTTTAATTTTTAATTTAATAACTGAGAATGAGATAAGACCTTTTATGTCAACTGGCTTTCCCTAAGAAGGAGACAAGCCTTGAAACACGTGACATTTTTAACCACACTTATGAGATTTCATACTAAAAAATATAACATTTTGGCACACAAAAAAGTATTTTTAATTATGGTAAAAAGTTTTAGTAGCATTATTTAGTAGCTTTTAATTTTCACTTAGTAAATATAGTCTTCACTTAAAAACTTAATAACCTAAAAATGAAAAAAACTAAAAGAAAAATGCAAACAATTTTTGTAAAAATTCTTTATTCATAGAAAATTTTTTTCTTCAGATAATAATGTCCTTAATGTATATTATTTATAAAAGCAAATAAGAGTCTATCTAATTTGATAATTAGATAGTTTATTGCAGTTTTTATTTATGATTTGGAGCAAAGTTGGCAAATTATGTAAAAAAAACAAACAAAAAAACAAAAAAATTGATGATGTAATTTCACCAAGACATCCTGCTTAAACACAATTTCTGAACTGTTTGAAATTCTAGAAAATTTCATAAAGTTAAGTTATAGGAGGGGGGAAAACAGATGTAAAAAAAAATATATTTTTTTATCAAGATTTTCTAAAAATAAAAATTTCAAAAATAAAGTCATTCATTTTGAATGTCCTGAAATTTTCATTAAAATCAGACAATCATTTGATTTTTGCAAGAATTTCCAAATTAATAGGTTTTCACTATTTACATTATTCAGACTATTGTCCTCATCTTTGTTGCCATATTTATCACAATTTTTTGGCCGTTTTACACTCTGGCCGTCTTCAGGTGGTTGGAATGTTGAACTGAACCTTTTATTTTGCTCACTAGGGCAGACTGTTCTAGTTCCACATGCCCCATCTAATGGATGTCAGTTATCAGCTATCTCCTGTTAATTCCCCTCTCCAAGTTCTCCACCGCATTAACCAGGTATTGAACTCACACTCTTTGGATCCTGTCACTGGATCTAACTCACTCCATGTATCCTTGAGGACATTCGTGTATGAATTTCTGGGTATTATAAACCTAATGTCTTCAGCAAACGTTTCAGCAACCATATTGCAATTTTTGCTGTTATCAATCCATGTTTTTAACAGAGCTGATATTGCAATTTTTGTTGTTATTATCACTTTTCTCTGGCACTCCTTATTATTGGTTCCCATATTGTATTCATTTCTATGCTTGGTTGACTCAGGAGATATTTGTGGCCTAGCATATGTGCTGATTCCTTAAGTTTACGAATTTTCGAATGATGTTCTTTGTCTATGATCTCAACATGATCCCACAGATGGTGGTGATCTCCCTTTTCTCTCCATATGTGGTCAGCCACACCTGATTTTTCCACTTCCACTCGGTGTTCTTGAAGCCTTACCTTAAGTGGGTGGCCTGTCTCCCCTTTATATTTCTTTCCGCAGCCGCATGGGATAGTGTACACACAGTCTTTAGTCATGTTCTCCTCTACCCAACAACTACCCTGGGTACATGGCAGCAGTCTAAAAAAACTGGGATAGGCAGGTACAAGAGGAGGACAACAACACTCCGAAAACAGTCTGCCTGACTTATGTGAAGGGGTTATCAGAGAAAATACAAAGGATCTGTGGTCCATATAACAACAGGACAACCTTCAAAAGCTGGATGGCACTTCGCAGATATCTCTCCCGAGTAAGATCCCCCATAGAGGATGTAATACTGCGGGTATTCAATGAAGATACGAGAGACAGGATAACTGTGATATCTACTTCTTTTATTTACATGTCAAGGACTACTACATACAAGGGGTTAAACAAGGGCAGGTAACTCAATACATTAAAGAGTTCCTTATGCTGTTACATCCCCTTTGTTAAGAAAAAGGTGTTGTGTCTTTTTTTTTTTTTTTTTTTTTTTTATATATATATATATTCATTTATTTGAATAATACAAAGTCCTTGTATTTTTGAGGGGCTCGCCGTGCTCTTTTTTGGTCGGTCTTTGGTCAGTAATTCTGGCTGTTGGTTCGACTCGACTGGTTGCCCTGGGTTGTCTGTTGCGGTGTATCCATTATTATTGGATGGAGTACTGACTTCTAGTGGGTCAGCATGTTGTTGGGACGGTGGTGTTATATCGTCCCAACTCGTCTCTTGAATGGGTGTGTTGATGCTGGTTTGTCTCTGAGGGTTGTATAATTCTTGCAGATGTCGTCTGTTACGCCTCAGTAATCTTCCATCGCCATGCATTCTGACAATGTAGCTGCGTGGTTCTGCGCTTTTATCAACCACTGTCGCCGGTTGCCAGGTGTCATTTTCCTGTAACACAGACACTTTACTCCCAACAATTAATTCTGGAAGATCCTTTGCATTTTGTTGTAATATTGTTGCTGCTTTTTGCTTTTGGTGCACAATCTTTCTCTGATCTCGTGATCTTTTGGGGTGTCTGTGTTTAACAAGGTTGGAAGTCTTGTCCTTATCTTCCTATTGTATAGGATTTCTGCCGGGGATGGTAGATGGCTGTCTAGTGGGGTTGCTCTGAGACATAGAAGGGCCATTTGACAATCCATTTTTGATTGTTTGGCTTTTGTAAATGTTTTCTTTACGGTTTGGACCATGCGTTCTATAAACCCGTTTGATAGTGGGTACCTGGGGCTCGATGTAATATGAGTGAACTCCCATTCTGTGGCAAAATTGAGGAATTCGTTGGATACGAAGTACCTGGCATTGTCCGTGTATAGCCTTTCCGGAATGCCATGGACAGCAAAGACTGCTTTGAAATATTCAATGCAACTAGTGCTAGTTATATTTTTCAGTGTCTTCACAAATGGCATTTTGCTATACTGGTCAGCTATCAGTAGGAATTGTTGACCCTTGAATTCAAAGATGTCTGCTGCGACATTCTGAAATGGTCGCGTTGCATGTTCCTTTATAATCATTGTTTCTTTTGAATTTTTCCTCTGATGCTCTCTGCAGATCTCGCATTTCCTTACTAACGCTTCTATGTCTTTGTGTATTCCTTTCCAGAACACACTGTTTTTTGCTCTCAGTTGGCATCTTTCGATACCTTGGTGTGCATTGTGGATTCTCCGTAGTACTGTGTGTTGCATACTTTTGGGTATGACTATGGACTGTCCCTTTGTGACAATACCGTCCTGTACTGATAGGCATTCTTTTAGTGACCAGTAGCGTCTGATTATTTTTGGTGTATTTTTTACATCGTCTGGCCATCCATTTAATATCACCTGTTTCAGTATTCTCAGCTCTTCATCTTCATCAGTTGCATTTTGCAGTTCCATTTGTTTTGAGCTGTTATATTGACGGTGTGTATTGTTAGGTCGAGTTGGATCTCTTTGCCTGAAGTCAGTTGGTTCCTTGATAAATAGTCTGGAATGCATTTCTTTTCCAGGTTTGTATGTAATTTGTGCGTCATATGGCTGTAATCTTAGTAACATTCTTTGTAGCCGTGGAGGTGCTTGTGATATATTCTTGTTTTGAATGTTTTCTAGGGGTTTGTGGTCTGTTTCGACCAGTACTTTTTTTTTTCCCATAAATGTATGTGAAATCTCTCACACCCGAATACTACTGCGAGTAACTCTCTTT
Organism: Acanthosepion pharaonis; assembly: GCA_903632075.3. Lineage (NCBI taxonomy): Eukaryota > Metazoa > Mollusca > Cephalopoda > Sepiida > Sepiidae > Acanthosepion > Acanthosepion pharaonis. The sequence goes on along the minus strand of CAHIKZ030005260.1, from coordinate 773,007 downwards.
CTATGTTGGCATATCGCGATTCTGTGTCAGTCAGTCTTTTTTTGCTTGCAAAGGCGACAACTTTGTTGTTATTGATGAGTGTTGCACCTAGCCCTAGCATGCTTGAATCGACTTGAATGACTGTCTCTGAATTGGGATCAAAATATGCCAAACAAAGTTTTTCATGGATGTGATCTTTCAATATTTGGAAAGTTTTGCCATGTGTCTCGTTCCACTGAAATTCTGCATCCTTTTTGAGTAGTGACCTCAGTGGAGCTATTTTGGAGCTGAGATCTGGTATGAAGGGACTTAGGTATTGGATCATACCTAGAAGTTGTTGGAGTTCTTCTCTGTTGGTGGGTGCTGGCTTCGACTTGTTCTGCCGTATACGCAGATGTCATCGGATATACCGATGGCTCCATTGCATGTTTCCAAAATTTGGTCCATTTTCTGTTGGAAGATATCTTGTGACATTTTTAGGCCAAAAGGATATCTCAGATATCTATATCTCCCAAATGGAGTGTTGAAACATGTGAGTATGCTCGATTCTTCATCGAGTTGTATCGCCCAGTATCCATGTTTTGCGTCCAACTTTGAGAAGTATTTTTTGCACCTGCTAATTTGTGTGATATTTCTTCCAACGTTGGTGTTTTTTGATGATGCGTCCTTTTGATGCATTTATTTAATGGTTTGGGGTCCAGACAAATTCGCAGAGCTCCATTTTTTTTCCTGCTACATGCGATAGCATTGACCCATTCCGTAGGCTCTATAACTTTTTATAACCCCTATGTGTTCCATTTTGTCAAGTGCTTTTTTTAGTTCTGCTCTAATGTGCACTGGAAACTTTCTTGGCGGTTGGACTACCGGTGTTGCATCTTCAACTAGATGTATCTTTTGAAGGCCTGGGAACTTCCCTATGCCTTGAAATCTATCAAGGGTACTCTTTTACAAGATCGTCTATGCTTTGTACTTGGTTCAGTGTGTGCACTTTGGTTATGCTGCAGTTAACCGTTACAAGACCAAGTCGGATGCATTGTCTTAGACCCAATATTGTGGTGTCGCTATCGCACACAAAAAATTTTGCTCTGATACTTGTAGAGTCTTTGTGTCTTATTTTTAGTATGATCGATCCGTAGTGATTTATTTTCGTGCCATTTGCAGCCCAAAGTGTAGTTAACTCTTGTTTCAGATTTTCAGGGGTTAGCTCCCTTTGTCCCCTTTTTTGTTTGTAATTTTTTTTGTCGCCATTGTTTTATATGGATACATTTTTTTTGTATATTCTGACTGGTAGAATATTGCCATTCGCCCTGTGTCGACCTTCATTCTTATTTTGTGTTTGTTTATTATCTGTATCCACGCAGTCTATGTTGGCGAAAATTTCCTCTCGTTTGTCGTTCTCCGTATTTATTGTATATAAATATAAGTCATCTTCGTCGGATTCATTTTCTTGTCTCGATGTTGTGCTTATATTTTTTTCCGAAAGCTTTGCTTTCTATATCCGTTTTGGGGGATTTGTTTCTTAGTTCTATGTGAGCTGTTATCCTGTTTTATTTTTTCTCTGAAATTATCCTTCGGGTTTCTCCGGCCTTGCATATTTGTCAGGCTGTATTCCTCGAAGTGATGTAAACCACTGCATCTCCGGCACGTTTTGTTGAAGGCATAGCAGTCTTCTTTATTTTTCCTGTGGATTTTCCCACATCTCGTACAGGGTTTATTTCTTTTAGAAATTTCATAGAATACTTCTTTTCTTCCCTCGTTGGCGTCCTTGTATCGAGAATTGTCTTTTGTTGTTATCTCATACACCCTGATACTTTCTATAGCTGATTTGAGGGTTAGGTCCGGTTTGGCTATTAAATTTCTCCTTTCGTCAGCGCTCCTAAGCCCTTTTATTATTTGTTCCAGAATGCGTTCGTCTTTATTGTTCCCGAAGTCGCATCTGTCGGCTTTAGTTTTCAGTCTGACTAGGTAGTCATCTACTGTATCTTCGTTCTGACGCATTGAAGAAAACTCTAAACGCTCGACCCATTTGTTTGGTTTTGGATCATGTGCGTTTCGAATACTGTAAATATGTTTTGAGACGCTTCTTTTGTTCGCTCGTGAGTTGAGCATTTTTCAATAGTTCCCGACCCTTTGGTCCGGTGCTAAGCAAAATATAGTTATATTTCAGTTTTTCTTCAACTTTGTTGATAATGAAATATGACGACATAAAGTCGACCCATTCGCTATACGCCTCGTGTTTGTTTTCATTAGACCAGTCCAGAACGGGTAGTGTTATGTTGGAAGACGCCATGTTTCTTTTTTTCTGTTTCGCGCTTCTTTTACGTTTGAAAATAAAGTCAACTTTTTCGCTGATTTGTTCACTGTGTGAAATTATCTTCTTTAACTTCTGGTCTGTCTGGTTTCTTTCAATGCTTGCAATTCACCGCCGCTGCCACCATGTAATACTGCGGGTATTCAATGAAGATACGAGAGACAGGATAACTGTGATGTCTACTTCTTTTATTTACATGTCAAGGACTACTACATACAAGGGGTTAAACAAGGGCAGGTAACTCAATACATTAAAGAGTTCCTTATGCTGTTACAGAGGAGAACATTCATTAATCGCTGCTAAAGAGTGGAAATTTTAGTACTGGATGTTCAGCAACTATCTGCATGCTATTCAGACAGTTGGTGTAACTGGATAAATTCAGTGTCTTATTAAGTCACATAGACTGGACAGTGTATGACTACATAGAAATCTGTAATACATAAAGCTATACAAACACTAGAAAATATTTATGTTCAGTTAAAGCTTAAGCCAATGAACAAGAACATTGTGCATCACCTCCTCACAAGTTGGCGGCAGAAACCTTAATTTTTCGTGAATAAACAATTATGTCACATACTTATACTTACACAATATGTTAACATTCAATTGTACAATTTTTATTTTAGTCTAAATTTCATCACTTTCTCTCACTCAGTCTGTGGTGTGCAGCTTTTGTTTTTACTCCACACTTCAAGTCCGTCTTGCAGCCCTGACATTCTCGGTTTACAGTATAGTTATTTTATTTTTTGATAATGTTGTATATGGACGTCCGTGTTTGCAAAAATAGTCACATTTTTGCCGCACACACACACACACACACACACAAACACACACACACACACACAAAGGCAAAGTTCCTCATAAAATAATGAGGATTGCTGAATTATGTAGTGAGTTAGCCAAGCTGTATCGGTGAAAAATACAAATGAAACTAAACATCTACTATTTTTACTAAATCAAATGCAACAAAGACAACAACAACATGAGAAACAATCAAATTGACAGATATTTGTTTTAACAAACATATATTTATATAACAATAAATACACACAATATAATAAAGTTATTTAAAACATTTTAGAGTTATTGGTTGTGTGATCTAGAGTAATATAAAAGGTGTTATGCTATAGATCTGGTATTCAGAACCTGTGTGTATGGACATCAATAAATTTGAACAAGTATTTATATGTTTGGTCAGAAATTAAACAGTTTATGTTGATTGAATGAAATAGATTACTTGACTTACTGTAGATTTGTTTCACTTCGACTGATATAGTTACGATTTCCTTTATGTGGTTAAGATATTGAATGAGTTAGTTTATGAATCTCATCTTGGTTGAATTGGTCACAATTACTACAGGCACTGTGCGAGTTGTCTAAAGACTACAACTACAAACCAGTAACCTCAGAACCCTACAGAGAAGAAGCCATTTGTAATTCATCAATGGTTTGGACATTTATCTTATTCAACAGAGACTCTTGGAGAATAGAACATTGCACTTGGAGAATGTTTATAGCCAGGCTCATTCTCTCGACCTTGCACAAAATAAATGCCGTTGCATTTATCCAACAGAATCGATCTATACCAACCACAAGTGCAGCTATCAAAGAGAGAACATCTGCTACATTATCCAAGACAAAATCACAATGTTGGTTTTGTGAAAATCTACGTCACCCATGTAGCAAATGTCCTGCAAGGCATAAATGCTCCAAAACTGAGCATTTTGAAAAATTGCGCCACTCAAGCAAATCCAATACTCAGTCAACTGCAACTGTCAACACAGTCCACGCAATGTCGATCAATAACAGCCCTACCCTTTCAAGTATGTATCCTGCTGTTACTGAATCTGGATTTAAAGTATCCACTCATATATTCATGAAAGGACAAAAACTGAAAGCCCTAGTTGACAATGGAAGCAGTGACAGAAGCTTCATAAACCAAAAAGTCACTAAAAGGCTTTAATTGAAACAATACCCAAGCTCAGAATCAATCGGCATGACTGTAGTAACACAGATCACAGAAATTGCCGCTACTGTATTGTGGACTTCAGCCGTCTTGGACGTGAGTACATAAATGTACATCTAAATGTAATTAGTGATTTGTGTACTAATATAAATTCTTGAAACTGATTTTCAAGAACAGCACGAAAGTGTTGTCATCAAGTATGGTGGCAGCAACTTGCAACTATTAATGTCAGCACTCTGACACAATTTGCTAATTTATCTGCAAATTACAAACCCATTGCAACCAAACCACAAAGATTTTCCAGACTAGACCAATACTTCATTAATTCAGAGACACAACGTTTACTATAAGTAGGGATCCATGGAGAGAACAACCATTAGTTGTGAAAGACGATGGAAATCACAAAAAGAGAATGGTCATTTACTATTCCCAGAGAGTCAACAAATATACACTGCTAGATGCATACCCAGTGCCCAACATTGAGGGTACTGTCAACCAGCTAACCCATTACAAGTACTTCAGTACAATAGATTTAAATAGTGCATATCACCAAACCCGCTGCATCCTGATGACAGGCCTTATACAGCTTTCCAATCTGGGGACCATCTCTACCAATTTACTATGATGCCGTTTGGTGTGACAAATGGGACTGCTTGTTTCCAAAGAAAGATGGATGACTTGATCAAGAAATATGACCTACAGGACACTTATGCATAGTGATTTTCCAAGCATAACTTAGATGTGGCACAAGGCCGAATGTTGAACTCACTACTCAGTCATAATTGTTCTAGCGAGACAAGCTTGCTAACCATTACACCAACTTGAAGTGCCCAAAGATATGCCAATGTTGACAATCTAATAATCTGTGGCACTACTTTGGAAAAACACAATGTCAACCTTCAACATTTCCAAAAGGCTGCCAAGTTGGACAACTGGACATACAATGAAAAGAAATGCAAATACTTTGCTTAGACATTAGCTCACTTGGGATATCGCTTATCCGAAGGGATCATCAAGCCCAACCTAGAGTGTCTGCGGGCAATAATGGAACTACCTTCCCCTACAAACTCAAAGTTCTTAGAACATTTAATTGGAATGTTTGCATATTAGGCAAGGTGAATCAAGAAATTTTCAGACAAAATCAAAAAATTAAAATCAACCAACACTTTTCCACTATCATTGGAGGTCTTGTTAGACTTCCAGACACTAAAAACTAACCTGATAGATGCTAGCCTGACTGCAATCAGGGATAATCTGATATTAGTCATAGAAACTGATGCATCACAACTCTGTATCAGCAGTACTCAGGACAATCGACCAGTTGCTTTTCATTCAAGATCACCGCAGTACAGTGAGTTAAACTATGCACCAGTAGAGAAAGAGGCTTTTGCAATAGTTGATGCCGTTAAGAAATGAAGGCACCTTCTTATAAATATTTCATTTTAAAAACTGACCAGAAGTCTGTGCAATTTATGTTTGATGCACAAAACCATGGGAAAATAAAAAATGAGAAAATTCTGCGGTGGAGAATCAATCTTGCTTCCTTTAGTTTTGACATACAGTAACGGGAAGGTAAAGAGAATGTGGCAGCAGGCACTCTCACCCGGTCCAGTTGTGCTACCTACCCAGACAACAAACTGTTAAAACTGCATGAGTCTCTATGTCACACAAGTGTAACTAGAATGTACATTTCATTCGAAGTAAAAATTAACCATACTCAGTTGAAGAAATCCACATGATAATAGCCAACTACCAAATATGTGATATAATCAAACCAAATTTCTACAAACCATCTAATCTATACTTAATCAAAGCCACTCAACCTTTTGAACATCTAAGTATTGAATTTAAGGGTCCACTACCTTCCTCATCATACAAGTAACTGTTAAACATCATAGATGCATTTTCCAGGTTCATTTTTGCCTACCCATGCCCAAATTTGGAAGCTAAAACTGTAAATAGCTGCCTGTCCAATCTATTCTCCATATTTGACAGTCCCGCTTACATCCATAGTGACAAGGGATCTTCATTTGTTTCACAAGAAACAAAAACATCTTTACACAATTACGGAGTTGTCCTAAATAGAACTACTCCTTATAATCCAGAAGGTAATGGCCAAGTGGAAAGATACAATGGCGTCATCTGGCAGCCAATACTTCTAGCACTAAAAACCAAGAACCTTCCAGAATCCATTGGGTTGAAGTCTTCTCTGAAGCTTTATATGCTAGTCGTTCCTTGTTGTGCACTGCAACTAACTGCATGCTCCATGAAGTTCAATAGATGATCAACCAATGGGATCACCTTACCCACATGGCTAAGTCACCCTGGTAAAATATTTTCCTGGAATAATAAGCATGAATCACTGGTCAATGAGGTGGAACTCCTGGAAGCAAACCCACAATATGCCCATATCAGAAAATTAGATGGTAGTGAGGATACTGTCTCACTTAAACATCTAGCCCCGAAATGAACTGTGGACAGTAGCCTTGCTGAATTACCACTGGTTCATATTCCCATGATATTAACAATATCAACCCAGCCAGGAAATCAGTCCCCTAAAGACAGTGATTGTGAACTGTCCATCCAACAAAAAATTCTACAAAAGGACATATAAATAACCCTCAAATGTTGCATCATTCTAGTCAAGTTGCAAAATGACCCAAACGCTTAGATCTTTAAGGAATCAATTTTATTTGTATGTTTTTATCACAGTGAATATTCACCCAATTTCTTTTCCGATGCAGTGGTGATTGTGGTAAAATATTATTATTATTATTGTAGTTATCTGCCCCTATTAAGGGATTATTCTCCCTTCAAAGAAGAGTTCTAAAGTTACCATCTTTGTTTACACCTTGTAAGTTTTTTGAGTAAAATAAAACTTTAATCGCACAAACATATTTTCTTCAGTTTCATCATTTGACACAATTTCTTACCAACATTTAATTTGCTTATTTAAACCAATTTTTAGCCACAAAAATTGTTTGTCACAAATCAACTAAAAACATAAATATATGTACTAAAATCAGTTGATATGAGGAAAAAATTAAAAACTAAATTCATTTTATCACTATATTTCAATTTTCATATAATTTTAAGTTTTATATTAAGGCTGAACAATGAATGAATAATGAGAGAAATCTCATTGGAATTAATTTTCTTCAACTAAATTAATGACATTGAACTGCACCAAATCCCATACCTTTTGTGAGTAAGTCAATCATCTTGATTACTTTCAGCTTAAACACACCGACTATAAAATTATATCTTTGAACATGTGACTGTTCTTCAAGTAGTTCATCTGGGTGATCATATTGTCGAACATAAGTCATTGCATTTCATGTCCTTTCATGTATCAGTCATGGTCTTCCCATAAAACATCATACAAAGTTGGCCTGATTCTGTTCCAGCAGCATCATTATTGATTGCATCTTTGGCATAGATGGTTGAATGTATTCGGATGAATCATGAAATTGTAGGCATTGAAATCCATTGCAGAGACAGTCTTGTTTTCACCAACCTCTGCTCCAACCTTGGGGACACTTAGATGATATCTATCCTCCCCACTCACATATAAAAATGGAGATTTCAAAGAATCATATGAGCAATGAAGTTCACTCATCTTTTATATCTGATTGTCTCTGTAATGAAGTATAATGTCACAATGGCATCCAGACTCTTCACCACTCATTATTATAGCAACTTCATTACACTCAAGTGCATTATATTGCCAAGAATGTTCTCCAGAGGGTGGGGGTGGGGCTCTTTTTAATCTATCTTGACTGCCAACTCAGGAGATTATCTGCTTCTAGAGCATATTTGAAACTTCTCATACAATTATTCTTTTTATGTAGCATTTCTTGGAGAATCCAAATATCAATTCTCTTGTACTCTTTTCTCAACCTGCTGCTTCAAAAAATATATCTGTAAACACTGATGTTCTTCATTAGGTAGTCGTTGAAATGTTCCAATTCTGTGATAAACTTGTCTCTGCATTTGAAAGTGGACATAAATTGTCCCTCATGAATGATCTTAGCACTGAAGAAAGTCATCCGGAATACATTATTGTATTTCTAGATATTTTTCTAAAGTTCCTATGGTTTCTCTTCACAAGAAGTTTCTTCAACAAATCTGGTGGATCAGGATAATGTTCCTGTTTAACTCTGCCATTGGAACAACACAATCCATTATTTTCCTCTCTCTACTTTTCTGTACCATAATAAGAATAAATTTGTCCATGGAATTTAAATTGAGACTTCAGAAGCATAGTCAGGTAAAAGATCATTATTAAATGTAACTGAATTCTACTGCATTCTTCTTCTTGCTTAGAAATGAGAATGTTGTATCCTGTCTTGGCTTTGCCACTGCAACCTTTGTTCCATACATTTATTTTGCCTTAGTTATTCAGTTCTTATTCTTTGATCTTGAAATCTTACCAATATTTCCTCTTCAAATTCTTGCTGTCTCAACTGTTCATGTCTGACCAGATCTTTGAAGTCTCTCTAATCTTTGCTCTTCTATTTCTTGATGTCTGTGCTGTTCGTGTCTATCACTATCTCACTGAAGTCTCTGCAGTCTTTGTTCACCAAACTCCTTCCACCTCAGATGTTCAGATCTGTCCTTGAAGTCTTTGTAATCTTTGTTTTTCAGATTTTTGCTGCTTCCATTCTTCATATCTGGACCTCTGTTCTTATAGTTGCAGTAATCCTTGCTCCTCTGTTTCAGCTTGTCTGTGGCACTGAATTGTAAGACAATTAAGCAATGGTAATCCCTAAAGATGATTTCTTCTTAGGAGGCATTTTTCTTGTTTAAAGAAATATGTTGTGTATTTTAGGTGTAGTTATTTGTTACTTTAATTTCTATTCACTAAGTTCGTTTTAAAACAACTTTTTTCTCAGAAGCAGTGTTATTTCTTTGATATACAGGGTGTCCATAAAGTTCGTGTGCACTTTAAAGTTATAAATTTAAAAAAAAAAAATGTGCACACGAACTTTATGGACACCCTGTATGTCACTGTTACTTCATGAAGTAAATAATATTTATATGTTTAAAATTTGATAAGAAATTAAACTGAGGCTTAATTAATGGCCTTTTATACTTTTATTGTATGGAGTGTGTTCAGACCAAAATTGCCCCCCCCCAAAGAAGTTGTACGGTGCTGGATAGATTCTAGTTGGACTAAAAGCAGTGGGATGTAAAACTTACACATGTAAATGTTGTGTCCTCATTGTCAGTAGAGATGAAAGAAAATAAATTTCAACAAAGTAATATTTTCATGTGTTTTTATATGCCATTTAATTGATTAACAGAGGAAAAATACAACAGGTTGTATGTAAACCTAGCTGAAAGGAAGGAAGATATTAAAATTAAACAATTAGGAAATGTTTCTGAGTGTTACATGACTGTGTGTATGTGTAAGTATGTAGTCACTCAGGGTAAAGATATCCCAGTTACAAGTCTCATACTGATATTACATCGACTGCATGTTAGAGTGAAAGTAGAATCTTATAAATGTTTAACAGCATCACCGAAAGATGTCTTAGTAAATCTGGCAAAGCTATGTGGGGGTAGCCCACATGACTCCTCCGGACTAAAAGAAATTTATTATTTACCAATATGTTTATAATTTTGTTCTATTCTTCAGAGGCTGAAATGTAAGATTTGAATGTTGTAGTTGAGATAGGAGGGATTAACATGACAACAAAAATGTACTTGCATCAATGTTATGAAGCCCGTAAGGAGTCCTCCAGTCAGTAGACGGGACAATGACAGCCCTGCCTTGGTTATACCATGACAGACAATTTAGTTTGAAACTCTCCTTTTTTTTGACGACTGACCCTAGAGCAGCAAAAAAGTATCAACGGGGCTTCTGACAGGCAATCATGTAGAAACATTAACAAATATGAATGTACAATTTGAATAAATATCTATTTTTAAATATTTGATATTTCATGCTTTTTTTTTTTTTTAACTTTTTGTTGTGGCCCATTATTAAAACTGGACCCACATTATTTACAATTGTAATAGTGTCAGCAACAATTTCATAAAAGCCTATCAAATAAGAAAATTATATTTTTTAAATTTTTGTTATATTATGCTAAAGATAATTTTTTAAACCAGAAACAAAACCAATTTCTAGAGTGTCATATATTTGATCCTTCATATTTCTTAGAATTTTACATGTGCTTTGAGATGACATTTTTTGGGGGAAAGAGTAAAAGACTTATGATCTAGAATGTTGATGATATTTCATCTTTCTAAAAATAACCTTGCCATCAGTGATGATAAAAAATAATGATATTTCATTACTCCTGAAATAAAGATAAAAAATTTCATCATCCTAAAAGTAAGCATGCCACCATCAATGAAAGATGAGAAAGATATTTCATCTTTCTAAAACCTGATTATAAAAACAAACCTTCCACCATAAGTGAAGACAGACTGCAGGAGGTAGTAGTGGTAAAATGCTCAACACACACACATTCCTCATCCCTCCTCCTTGAAAATCAAAAACTGATGACCTCAAACATTATGCTTACCAACAAAATTTCCAGAACAAAAACTTTTAAAGAAAAAAAAGAGCCAGTAACACTGAGAACATTTTTAACACACATCATAACAATATCTGTAATTCCCATCAGGAAAAAGAAAAATACACATTCTTATTGTTGTTACATCATTGTATGTTTTTATTCATTTCATTTATTTTCAGTATATATAAAAGGTAAAAAGGATTTCTCTATCAACTACTACTATAAATGCATATAACAACAGGGTAATTACTTCAACTACTTCAACATCCAACCTTGTTCTATTTGCTCTGAAATACCCTCTATAATGTTGTGTATTTTGTGTATACAATTTTTTTCATTGTACCTTGGTCACATGATCACTCCAACATGCACATATACAATTACTGATAAAGAATTAACATAATGGAATTCCGACCAGTTTTTACTGCTTCACAAACATTTTTTTAATCAAAAAACAGAATTCCGGACAATCCTTTGTCTACTCTTGGTCACTAGCTTCCATGACCCAAATGTCAGTCTGTATACGTCACTCCAATAGTGAACTCTGACCTCTTTAATATCTTCTCCACCCACGTCAGCAGGTACTACCTTCGCAATCCAATATTTCTAGGGAGAACAAAATACCTTGCCTCTTGAGACTTCACAAAATGTATGTATAATTCATTGAAAAACAAATACTGGCCCAAAAGAACACACAATACATTCCAAAGGCCACATGCCACAGTATCAATTTCATAACTCAGCCTCATTCTTGCCAACTAATTTTTACACGTTAAATATAATATGGTCTACACTCATCTCCCACTAAGTGTTACATAGCAGACATGGTTCATCATCATCCTATTTATTTAAACAACCAATTACTTTTATTCTTGCATATTACCAGATTCATTTGAACAGATCTTCACAATTTTTACCACCATTAATTTCCTATAGTAAGTGTTATTCCTCATCTTTCTCTATGTGCCCAAATGTGCTTGCATCATCTCAAAAACACACCCACTCAACATCTCCTAAATAATCCATTACTTGTCTATATTTCTGAGATAAGGTATTATGTACACTATTTATATTATTTGGACTATTGTCCTCATCTTTGTTACCATATTTATCACAACGTTTTGGCCATTGTACACTCCAGCCTTCTTCAGGTGGTTGGAATGTCGAACTGAATCCTTTATATCACTCACTGGGTTAGACTGTTCTAGTTCCATATGCCATGTCTAATAGATGTCAGTTATCAGTTATCTCCTGTTAATTCTCCTCTCCAAGTTCTCCACCGCCTTAACCAGATATTGAACTCACACTCTTTGGGTCCTGTCACTGTATCTAACTAACACCTTTATCCACTGTGCCATGTGTCCTTGAGCTCTACCGTGGTTACAAGGAATTCTTATTTAGTTGCTACAGCAACTTGGCATCCCACAAGCCACCTGACTAATTCCACTAGGTCATCAGGGACCCCAAAACTAGGCCCTGGGGTATCTTAGGGTATATTTATTCAATATAAATACTTCATGGTGCTCAGGCCCCAGTTATACTCCCCATAAATCATCAGGTCCCTCACTACATAGCTAGGTGTGACTATTTCTACCTCAGGACACAGACCCAAACACATTCAAAAATCTGAACCCATGCAAGCCAAACTTACTTATTCCCAGAACAATTAGTTAACTTACTTTTTCCACAAAAAAATTAATTCTCAAATTTCAACAATTAATAACTTAAACACAAATAGTGTACTTTAAAAATCTGAGTTGATCTTTGAGGTTGATATTCTCTGGTGAACTATTGGGTTACATTTGTGTCAATAGTATTCCTCCCAGTGTGTGCTAATATATGTCGTTTGAGAGTTCCATTCTGGGAAAATTTCAATCCACATATTTCACAGTGGAATGGTTTCTCTCCACTGTGTGTTAACATGTGTCGTTTGAGAGATCCATTCTTAGAAAATTTCAATTCACAGATTTCACAGTGAAATGGTTTCACTCCAGTGTGTATTACCATGTGTGCTTTGAGAGCAGAACTTTGGGAACACTTATATTCACAGACTACACAGTGGAAGGCTTTCTCTCCAGTGTGTGTTAACATGTGTTTTTTGAGATTACAATTATGGGAAAATTTCAATCCACAAATTTTACAGTGAAATGCTTTCACTCCAGTGTGTGTTAACATGTGTTTTTTGAGATTAAAATTTTGGGAACTCTTATATCCACAGAATACACAGTGGAATGGTTTCTCTCAGTGTGGGTTAACATATGTTTTTTGAGAGCAGAATTGTGGGAGCACTTATATCCACAAATTTCACAGTGGAAACGTTTCTCTCAGTGTGTGTTAATATGTGTGTTTTGAGATTTGAATTTAGAGAACACTTATATCCACAGATTTTACAGTGGAATGGTTTCTCTCCAGTGTGTGTTAACATGTGTGTTTTGAGAGAAGAATTTTGAGAACACTTATATCCACAAATTTCACAGTGGAATGGTTTCTCTCCAGTGTGTGTTAACATGTGTGCTTTCAGAGTAAAATTGTGGTAGCACTTATATCCACAAATTTCACAGTGGAAACGTTTCTCTCCAGTGTGTGTTAGCATGTGTGTTTTGAGATATCCATTCTTGGAAAATTTCAGTCCACAGATATCACAGTGGAATGGCTTCTCTCCAGTGTGTGTTAACATATGTGTTTTGAGAGAAGAATTAACAGAATATTTACATCCACAAACTTCACAGTGGAAACGTTTCTCTCCAGTGTGTGTTAATATGTGTGTTTTGAGATTTGCATTTCGGGAACACTTATATCCACAGATTTCACAGTGGAATTGTTTCTCTCTAGTGTGTGTTAACATGTGTGTTTTGAGAGAAGAATTTTGAGAACACTTATATTCGCAGATATCACAGTGGAATGGCTTCTCTCCAGTGTGTGTTAACATGTGTGTTTTCAGAGCAGAATTTTGATAACACGTATATCCACAAATTTCACAGTGGAAACGTTTCTCTCCTGTGTGTGTTGACATATGTTTTTTGAAAGCAGAATTGTAGAAGCACTTATATCCACAAATTTCATATCCAGATTTTTTTGACAGTGGTATTTTACAGTGGTTTTTCTCTCAGTGTGTGTTAACATATGTCTTGTGAGAGATGATTTAGTGGAAAATCTTCTTACACATATAATATAATGGAAAAGTTTCTTGTCCAATTGAATTTCATGGTCATTTTGATATTTAAATTCACTAAAAATCTAACACCATAGATTTCTTACAAAGTGGTTTATCCTCTATTCTTCTTCTGTAATGTCACCAATCCACAAATTTCACAGCATGAGAATACCTTCTTTCTCATGAATGTTCATTTTTCAGGTACTCTCAAAGATTGAACCTACAAATAAACATATAATAACTAAGCACTGCAGTAAGAAAACACATTATATAAAATTATGAAAAATTTTATAAAAAATGCATTGACTAATATTTTCTTGAAGCTAATTATAAATTCATAAAAAAATTCACTATTATACTTTTCTGTTAATCAAATAGAAATATGTCTGAAGAATTTGTTTAAATCTGAAATATTATACAGTTTATTATGTATCAGTGGACATGTCTGTGTGGGTGTTGGAATGGGCAATGTAACAGAAAAACAAAATCAGGAAGCTGAGTTCTAAACTAAGAAAATGTAAACTTTGAATTCAAAAGAATTTATACTATTATGCTACACTCAAATTTCACCCCTGACCATCAGATGAATACAGGTGCTGATCTTGATTATGATTACTCATGGTCACTGTTCATTAGAGAAGGATGTGACCTCATACCTGCATCCAGTGCATCAGCCAAAAGAACATGAATGTTGTATAGGTGTATATAATTAAGAGCCATAGAAATGATTTCGGTAATCTCTCATATACAGAAGGGAGAGAATATATCTGCATACCAGAATTTGATCCTGCATATCAAAGAGTGGCTGAGAGTACATGATGAAATATTGGCATAGATAAATTAGTAAATATAATCATTTAGATTTCAATTAAAATTAAAATGATGTCTTCAAGAAAGCTTTTACATTTATGAAAAATACTTTTAAATCTTAGGTATACCGAATTTTTGTACCTAATTTTAAACCTTAGTTATTGAAAATTCAGTATAGGTAACTATTTTAAAATATCTTAAAATGTCTGTTTTGATTTTAATCCTTTCTATCTAACTTCATTTCCTATTATAAAACAGAGACATTTATAATTAGAAAATATTTTAATTGCTTTTACGAATAAAATAATCTCTCCTTATCTTGTTTTGTTAAATCTAACACGTGTTTCCTCGTCATTTTCCATCCATACTTCACATCTCACTTACTTTTTCAGAGTAGATCCCAAATTTTTCATAGAAAAACAAAAAGGATTAAGTTGCTGTTGTTGGTGGATATGATATTTCTTTCATAAGATCAACAATATTTTGGAATCAATAAAACTTCCATCCACCATAATACCGCATCCTCTCAAGGGGAACCTACAAAACGCATCTTAAAAATTTAATGATAATATATTATTATGTATACAATTCTAATAATGAGGAATGAGAGGGGATGGAGCTGAACCCAATAATAAACTAAACAGCACAAAGTAACTGAACTTATTTTAATAGGGCCCGTCCAACCCTCAAAACGGAGAGGCCGCTGCATTCTACCCATTGGACAAAATCAAGAAGCTCTCTCACTACGGGAGTGGGGAAAAGACAAAAAATTATATGGGCATGGGAAAATATAAAGCTAACCCAGTCGAGATGAAAAAGGGCGGGCCAAAACAAACTGATTGGGGGAACGTCGACTTGAATCATAGCCAAAGAGGCAGCCGGGAACAGGCCAGGAACAACACTTACTCACATGTAAAGCAAACGTTGGTTAATAACGGATTCCCTAATCAGTTGTTGAATTTCCATATTAGGCGTTTTCTCTCTAAGGTAGCTAATAGCAACAGCGAGAATAGAAAGATAAACAATAACATTAATATTTTTTAAGAATCAGATGAACGAAAATTATAAGCAGGATGAAAGCAAAATTAAGAACATTATGAAAAAATGCTTAACACCAATTGACAATAGCAAAAAAAAAAAGATTATTTATTATAAAAAATTTAAAATCTCTAACCTTATAGTTAAAAATAATAATTCACCTCCTAGAACAAAATTAAAGAGAGAAAATATCATTTACGAAAAAATAAATGCCCATTAAGGAATTGTATTCCTGATCAATCAAAATTTATAGACGTCAATAATTATGTTACAACATGTTTGACACGCAGACTCACTTAATAAACTTCTGACCATATAGATCTCATTTAAATATTCATGGAGACCTACCGGACACCATTCGTAACATACTTGTTGACAACACTAATATAATAGCATCATCTAGATGTAAAAAAAAAAAAAAAATAATGGAAGCCTTATTAATAAAAATAAAAAAGCCAACACCTAATAATATTAACTTCGAACATGGACATAACATCTTGACTGTGTTTCGAAAAATGAAAACATTTTATTAAACATACATACTACAAACTATTTCTAATTTAAAATATAATCTTTATTTTCATGGCTAAAAACGTATAATATAATCCAAAAAGTCTCGCTCGGATAAAAATTCGGATAGTTTTTTGTTTTATCATATGAAAAAAAAAAAAATTTAAATCGCATGAGAAATTGTATAAAAATAAATAAAAAAAGCACATTGTCTGTCGTTTTCAATTAAATGTAATATATATATATATATATATATATATATATATATATATATATCCCAAATTTAAAAAAAAAAAAAAAATAATTGCTGTTTTGAATGAAAGAATATTTTTTCTCAAATCAAAATATTTTGAAAAAATGAAATGAAAAAAAAAAAAATTGAAAAAAAAAAAGAAAAAAAAAAAAAATGAAAATTTTCTGAAAAAAAGAAAAAAAAATGAAAAAAAAGAAAAAAAAAAAAAAAAAAAGAAAATTTGCTGAAAAAAGATTTAAAAGAAAAAAAAAAAAGAAAGAAAAGAAAATTGTTGTTCAATTAAAAGGGAAATATACAAACAAGAAAATTATTAATCTCAAATATAATTCAACTAAAATATAAATCAACTCAAATATAATCTCAAGTATAATTCAACTAAAAACCAACAGAAATAAAAAATGATTTAAAATTTTAAAAATAAAGATATGATTCTAACTTACTAAATATCCTAAAATCGTATATAATAAAAAAATATTTTGAAATTATTGGTTATATAAAATTAAATAATATATTTTTAAACATAAATGCTAATGTCTTCATTAGTGCATTTCTGGGGTACAATTTTTTTTTCTAAAACAAGTGTTATGATTATATAGCAATAATTTATTTTCATTAAGTTTTATATAAAAAATAAAAATTAGTTTTACAAAATCCAGCTGAATCGATAATTTTACTAAATAAACATACATCTAGGATAAATATTGGAGTTTTAAGAGATTTTAAAAATTTTTGTTTTCACTTTTTGTCTGTGTTGTTCAATTTAATTAACTTTTCAAATAATTAATCATTATTGACTGAATGACATTAATAATGTCATTCAGTCAATTTTGTCAAGTGGAGCATGCGTTCTTCTTCAGTACAAATGTGATTGTGTTGTAAAACTTTTCAAAATTATAAAATGAGAAAAAATTTAAATTTAAAATAAAAATAATTTATAAAAATAAATATTAAAATTAAAAAAAAAAAGTGCCTTTCAAACGGTTTAACAAAATATGAAACTTATAAAAAAAAGAAACATAAAAGAAATAAAAACTATTTTATGAAATAGAAGTTAAAACACGTGACTTTTTAATGAATGTTCTGATTTCATACACATCCTCCTTAAGAAGTCACGTCTACAAAAAAATCAACACATAATATCTTGATTATTGCATTTCTGGTGTACCATATATATTTTTCATGTCTTTAAATTAGGGTATAAATGAATATTTTAAAAATCTAATTTTTATCCTAGAGATGTGTATCAATGTCATCTATTAAGTTTATTGATTAATTGGATTTTAAAAAACTTTACAAAATACAGTTAATACATAAAAAATTAAAAAAAAATACATTTTAAAAAGTAAAATTACTTCAGTTAAAAACTGTAATGTTTACTTTTTACTTAAAACTTAATGAGAACAAATAACGTTTTACAGAGGGTTATTTGTAAAAAAAAAAAAATATTGACACCCGGCGGCCACGGAAATCTTTAGTAAAAGGCGAAAGTTTTATCTGCAATTCCTAACCACCAGAAACCAGGAGTGTGATTTTTTTTTTCTCAAAAAAAAAAAAAAAAAAAAAAAAAAAGCAGCGATAAGGAAAAATTAAGCTAAATTGACTTTGATATATTTGGGTCAAAGGCCAGACAGCTAGCAATATAATCGTTTTGTAAAAACCCACCACTCTCAGATAAGAACAAAGAGTGAAAAAAAAAAGTGGGGTCAACACTGCGATCAACAATAATAATGGGTTGATGTGTTGTGTTTTGTTTTTTTTTTAGACCTGGGGTGATGACAGCAACACTTAGCAAATAACATTCTTTTTTTTTCGCCGCATGTCTTTCATATGACAAAAATAAAACAATCGTTTTAAACAGCTGTATCAGTTATGATAAAATATTTTTGAGAATCAAAGCCATTGCGCTGTTTTCGTGCCTAAAATTGAATATAAAATAATAAAAAAAGAAATAATATTTGCAATTTGTCTCACACTGAAAGAAAAAGGAAAAACTGTTTATATCCGAAAATTGAAAAGAAAATTTTGAAAATGCGACGATATACAGTAAAAAAAACTTGACAAGCGTTGTTGTGTTGCTAAATGAACGAATGCAAAGTAATTTCTGAAAAACGACTTGCTTCTATCAAGGGAAACTACTCACATGATATTATTTCAAAGCTGTGTATCCATACTTTCGTTGGAGACGATTTTAAATACAGTTTTTGGAATATTAAAAAATTATTTAAAAAATATCAACGATTGTCAGGTTTTAATCAGCTTTCAAATTTATGATCTTTAAAAAGTAGAGAACATAATGTCATTTCCATAAAGAAACGTAATTTTAAAATATATAACAACATTTTGTCATTGTGTATTTAAAATAGAAAAAAAAAAAAAAAAATAATTTGTAAAAATACATTTTTCATCAAAATTTTTTTTCTTTCAGATAAAAATTACCTTAGTATATGTTATTCAGAAAAGTCATTAAAAGCTTTTTTTAATTAAATATTGTCTTAGTTTTATTGGGTTTTGTATTTTTACAATTGAGGTAAAAGTTTGGACAATTTTGCACATTTTTTTACCAAAAAAAATCGATGATTTAGAATCTTCAGAGTCTTGAGCATTTAATTAAAAAAAAAACAGGTTGCAAAAATATGAATAGATATGAAGTATTGCTTAAAAAAAGTATTGCTTAAAAAAAATGAAGTATTGCTTAAAAAAATGAATTTTTGAAGTTTTCATAAAATTAAGTTCGAGGGGTGTAACATATATAAAAAAAATATTTATACCATGACTTTCAAAAAGACAAACATTTCTAAAATAATTTCATTCATTTTTGAATAAGTTCTGAAGGTTTCATTAAAATCCAACAAGTACTTGATTTTTGCACTATTTTCCAAATCAATGTGTTTTTTTCAACTGAAAACAGTGAAAAACAAGTTAGGAGAAATAATGGATTTTAAGAGATTTTTAAATTTGTTGTTTCCACTCTTCGTCTAATGGCGGCAGCTCGATTTAAGATTTGAAATAACTAACGTCATTTAATCAATTTTGTCATGTGAAGCATACATTCTTCTTCAATACAAACCGATGGTATTGAAAAATTGTTCACAATTATAAAATAAGAAAATTAATTCCAAGTGTGTACTGTACTATATGCTCTTAGCGTTTTTTTTTTTTGTTATGGTAATTATCTCCCTTACTAGCATTCTTCAGTTGAAGAATTGCTTAGTCCTTGTTAAGTAATACTAGTCTTGTCAGCTCATTTCAATATATCTAACAAAACAAATTCAACAGTATGGATAAACACTTGAAACCGGAACGTTTGGACACCCCTCCTACACCATCGTCAAATAAGAATTTTAACCACTGGTTTCGAAGCTTCTCGTCGTTCCTACGCAAAATTAGTAACATCTATGCCGACTTAAATAAACTCGATACTCTGATAAATTGTATTTCCTCAGATGTATATGAATAGATTGCGGAATATAGTACTTTCGATACTGCTGCTAACCGTCTGAAAGAACTGTACGTAAAACCTACGAACGAAGTTTTTTGCCCGGCATTTACTTGCCACTTGCGGTCAAAAAGAGGAAATATTGACGAATACGTACAAAAACTACTCAGGATCCTTTATCTCTCACGGTTATGTGAGAAAACACAGACTACAGTTGAAACCTGCTACTGGTAATGTATCCATGACGTCATCATCAGTTAATGCCTCTATCAAAGGACAGTGTACAGTAGACTTAAACCTACTAGGTGAGTGGTATCCAAATATAAAAATTTCAGTCCTACTCAACCTCTGCTCAGATATTATTCTTGGCCAAGATTTCATGTCACAATATTCAACCATATTTTTTGCATTCGGTAGTCCTAAGAAAGATCTCGTAATCTCTCATCCTGTTGCGTACCCTCTGTGTTAGTGGACACACCATCTTTATTCTCCAACATTGATCCAGATTGTAAACCTATTACAACTAAATCTTATAAAATTTTTTTGTTTGTTTCTTTCTTTCTTTTCACGCTCCTACCAACTCCTTGTGCCAGACACAAAATTTAGTTGGCAGAATAAACGATAACTGCCGTTAGTAGGCGCGAGTTAAAAATACAAGACAAATCACTGCGTAAAATTTTAAAACAGGAAAAAACATTTATTGTACAATTACTTTACAATAATCACAAAGGTACAAGCAAGGACAAGAAAGGTTGCACAAAAATTTCCTTCTGTGCGCCTAACATGGCAGGATAACAATATTTTCCTGGGGTTTCTAAAAAGGAAATACCCACAGAAACAAGCTATGAAATTAATAATTGTTTACTTTAATTCCGGTTTTGGAAAATTCAGACCCTTCATAATTACAAAAAACACCAAAAGATGGGATAAAATTTTCAGACCCCTTAAATACGAAAAACACCAAAAGAAGGGATAAAGTTTTCAGACCCTTTACAACAATACCAAAAAAAGGGACAAAGTTTTAGAGCTTTTACAAAAGTACATAAAAAAGGGACAGAGTTTTTAGAGAGACCAACACTTAGCAGAACGCAAGGCACCCACCTCCTTTCTTAGAAGAATTTTCGTAGACTACAGGCCGGATTGGTTTGGAAAAGGTTGGTTCTCCTTTCTTCGAAGGATTTTCATTGACAGCAGGCCGGATTGGTTTGGAAAGGTTGTTTTATGGCCCACTTGCCGGTCAATGTAGAGTGATGGTGTTAAGAGGTCTGCGAACTGCGTGTCGTCTCTGCCTCTGTTCCCTTTCGTTATTTTTTTGGTTCTCCTGATCGTTTCTTAACGTCCTCTCTTTTATTTTGAAAAAGTCGGCTCCACTCGGGGCCATCCGGAATCTCTACGGGTCTTGAAAACTCAATTTTGATTGGCTAATGAAAAAAGGCCCTTCAACAAATTTCACTGTTGGCGGCTATTCCTGATCAGATTTTGGCAACAATTTTGGCGGCAAATCTTGATCCGAAATGGTCATAAAAATTGCAGTTTTTTTCTTTTTACACACACACCGTCCGGCTTACAAAAAAAATACCCCTTCCTCAAAAGACGTGTAAATAAACAAAAAAAAAAACAACACCTAGACGGTCTTACATTTCAATTGACATTTTTTTTAATTCTTTCTTTAAATAAAAATAAAATTTTTATAATCTAAAAGATTTGGAGAGGGTGACAGTTGTTTCATACAGACTGAGATTGAGAAAATGATACAGGAGAGGTTAATTGAGGAAAGTACATCTCCTTAGAAGGCCTAGTTCTTAATATTAACGAATGAGCGTTGTAGAGTTAGCTCCTCCTTAATTCCCTAATTGTTCATCAGGGGCGCTCTCCCTACACTATAAATACTGGGCAACTTCTTGCCTCGTTCTCTTTTCTACTTTGCATTTCAGCGGACACATTTCAAAATATAATCTCTCACGGAGATTAGCGTTTTTGCCCACTTGTTGGAAACCGCCATGAAACACACATACACGTACGAACATTCACCAAAATACAAACTCTTTACGTTCACACACAAACACAAATGTTAATGTATTGTCACTTGTAAATTTGTTGTTTAATACATATATTTGTTGACATATATATTTCGGTCATGTTTATTTTCTTTACATCTTCGGTTGAACTCAACTTCAGTCCGGTATTGTTCTTGTAGTTGGACCTTTTCTAGCAGGAATAAACAGCACGTGTTCCTAATTTAACTATACACACAAACCCACACGGTCCTCTACAGCGTCAAAGAAAGAAACTTGTAGTCGATTACAATAGAACAATTGATTTACCAGATTAGATGCTTATCCATTACCAAGAATGGATAATCTGGCTCAAGAAATAGCAAAATATAAAATTTACACTTCATTGGATCTGAAGAGTGCATATCACCAGATACCAATAAAAAAAGAAGATAAGCCCTACACGGCATTCGAAGCTAATGGTAAACTTTACCAATTTTGTAGAATTCCTTTTGGAATGACTAACGGTGTCGCTTGTTTCCAAAGGATAATGGATAAGATTAAGAAAAATATTTTAACGGGTTTGTATGCCTATAGCGGACCCCTTGGAGGAGGGGGCGTGATATGAAAGCACGGCCCGAGCGCCCCCGTATCATAGGTAATGAGGTCACAAGAGGCCCGCTAACGTTTTTCGAATTAAAGACATGAAATCTGACAAGGTGAAAGAAAACGGACAAGAGAACGAGGATATATATGATTAATGCTAAGTTTATTTATAAAGGATAGATCGTGGGGTATATTGGTCTGGTAATCAAGGTAACGGTGGTCGGACTGGTCGTGTCGACGGTTGGAGTCGAGGTGCAGACGTTCCGGTCGTGTCGACGGTTGGACGTTACAGTGCAGGCATTGCTGATCGAGGTCGGTGTCGAAACCTCCCGTAGTAATTACAACCGATAGTATACGGGAAAGGTTGGTCTTTGCAGATCATCGCTGCAGATCGTCGCAGGTGATCGTTGATCACTACAGGTGATCGATGCTGGTTAGCTGGTCAGGTTTCGGACTGGACGTGTCGGGAAGGAACGGGGAGCTGGTGCTGCAATGTTGTTCGGCATATCGAATGTCCGGTGCTGGCGTTGCGTGTCTTCTGATCAATCGAAACCTCCCGTAATAATTATAACCGTAGTGTACGGAAAAGATTATGGACGACGTGCGGGCAACCAGTAGGGACGGAAATACCGAGAGTCAAAACATGGGCAAGGAGCCAGAAGTAAGAAGGCGAAGTAAAGAGAGAAAAAGCGGTAGATCCAACTCGCGTCCGGTTGGCAGACAAAACAAAATGGGAGCGTAACTTAATACGTATCCATGGTCGGCGTCCTGGCCACAAAGGCCAGGAGTCTGCGTACCGACTGTTCAGGCGTCTGGGTAGCAACCTCCCAGGCGTCTGGGTACCGAACTTAAATTCGGCGAGAAGTCGCTGTGTGATGTTAAGGAAGACCACCAACAGACACGGTCTGGTAAAAATCTCTCTAAAAATGAGATTTGCTACGAAAAAACAAAGGTCTAAAAATGCTAAGAGGTGTATTACGACTAGTTTCGTAACACAAACGGAACTAAAAAGTAATTAGCTCAATTCTAAAACTAAATTACCAGCGTGTAGGGAACACGATCAAAAGGTCAAGCCATGTTCTCTTCCGTTTTAGGGAGCGGCAAAAGGTGGCCAGGACTGCCTATGTAGACAACATTATCGTAGTTGGGAAAAATCAGCAAGAACATGACGAGAACTTGGAAAAATATAAAAATATTGCTACACCCCCAACGAAGATAAATCTGTTTTCTCTAAAACATCCATTGATTTTCTCGGCTACAACATATCACATGGCCTGATGGATAACGTCTACGACCATTAAGAGAAGGACCTGTTCCTCAGAACAAAACCTCACTTCACCGAGTGCTTGAATTTGTCGGAGTTACCTCCTCCTTAATTCCCAAATTGTCACTAGGGGTCACTCTCCCTATACTATAAATACAGGGCGACCTCTCGCCTCGTTCTCTTTCCTTCAGGCCTCGTGCCGCATCCTACCTCGCGTGGAGGTGAAGTAAATCCTCTTTTTCATTTCTTCATTTCAGCGACTACAATGTAAGCTCTCTTAGGAGATAGCGTTTCCCACTTGTGAGAAGACGCCATGAACATTATACACACACACGTACGTACGAACATTCACCAAAGAACAAACACCAATGTTTACGCACGCACACAAGTGTTACTGTCCATTGTAAAATTGTTTTGTTTAACACATATATTTGTTTATATATATATATATATATATATATATATATATATATATATATATATATATATATATATATGTCGGTGGTCTTGTTTGTCTTCTTTCATCTTCGGTTGGACACAACTAGAGTCTACCATTTTTCTTGTATCTAGACATTCTTCTAGCAGGAAAAATAAACGCACGTGTTTTCTTTTCATCCTCACCTCCCGGTCCTCTACAGATTATTCTCTTACTATTCTCAGTGGATACCCAAGTTCTCTGACAAAATTAGACCCTTAATAACAGCTGATTCATTCCCTCTTGATTCAGAATCCGTAAAAACATTTAAACTTTAAGGAAGAAATTGAAAAGGCCTTACTATACTCGGTCGATGAAAACATTCCTCTCGTAGTAGAAACAAATGTCTCTGATACTGCCATAGCGGCTACTCTGAATCAAGCAAACCGTTCAGTCAGTGGCAATCTTTTCACGTACACTAACGACTACAGAACAAAAACATTCTTCTGTAGAAATGGAGACCTGTGCAATAGTTGAATCTGTCAAAAAAGTGGTCACATTATTTATCAGCGCGGCGTTTTGTGATAGTCACAGATCAGCAAGCTGTTAATTTCTTGTTTGATGCAAGAAGGCATGGAAACATCAAGAACAGCAAGATCGAACGATGGAGAATAGAATTGGGGAGTTATGAATATGACATTTTAGCATCCCTCTACCACTTTCTTATCAATGTTGAATTTTATTCAGCTTCATACAGATGTCAATACACATAAGTGGGCATTGCAATCCATCCACGTACAAATATTTTTCCAGCGCTTGACCAAGTCAAGTTTCCCGCCAATTTGCTGCGATTCTGTCACGTGGTTACATTAATTATAAATAGTAGACACGAGCTTGCTAGCTTTCTTTTTTCCTGCAAAGATGTAGCCTTGACCATGGGCGGTCAGACATTAAAAGCATTTTCACGTATGCACGTGCATACGAAATTTTCCAAACTACATTACAAACGTACAGAACATTTCAAACAATCAACAAGAACTATTCTATTTTAAATAATCTTCTAACGCTAAAGTTTATTCAGCATTTTTCAGCTTTATAATTCATTCAACGTCTATGAGCTCAGATAAAAAAAATAATTCAATCTAAGGGACATAACACCAACACAAACTCTATACAAATATAAATACAAATATAAATGTTGTTTTAAAACCATTTTATTCCTTCTTGTATTTCATGTTTTGTGGTATTTTAAGTTAAATATAAATCGTGTGGTCATGACATTTAGAAATGGTCAATTCTTATTAACAGTTCTCAACAACATCATGTACCGACCAGGAAAAAACAATATCCCAGCTGATACGCTCTCACGCGTCCCGTGCAATACACTTCACCAACACAGGAAAAATACAAGAAATACACGAAAAGTTTTGAGCATCCTGGTATAACCAAGTTGGCTCAATTTGTTAAAATAAGCAATCTTCCATACTCTATTGAAGATATTAAAAAAGTGTGTACAGTATGTGCCGTGTGTGCTAGATGGAAACCACGCTTCTATTCACCAGAAGCATGACGCCTGGTCAAAGCAACACGACCGATGGAACGGCTCAGTATTGACTTTAAGGGGCCTCTTCCTTCAACGTCGAAAAACTGCTACTTACTTACAGTGATAGATGAGTACTCGCATTTCCCTTTTGCTTTGCATGTACAAGCACAAATACAGATTGTTATAGACAAGCGTATGGTTGCAAGAAAGAAATACGACAAGAGTAGAAATAGATTTACGTGGTTTATTTCAACAGGAACGTGTCGGTTTGGGACAGCTACCTTGTGGTAAAGTTCGTAAGCCGGCTTTCGGATCTGGTCGATCTCTCATAGTAGTTCACACATGTTGACGGTGGTTGACGCTCTCCTGCTGACAGCTGCTAAACGTGACCGGTCTCCTTTGTGGCCACCTGTTGACTGCCGCTGAACTTCCCTGTGACCCCTTTTATAGCGTTTTTTTTTATGGCTTAACAGGCTCGAGAAACGAAGCGAGTATAATTAGGAGGGAAACATTTTTATTGGACGAAAAAAAGAGCACTTTAAATATTATTTTATTTTTTGACCGGAACACGTGTGTCGGAAACATTTGTGAGGAAAGATAATGGTCATTTTGTGAAGGGGCTTTGTCCCGTTCACATCCGGTTCTCGCTCTTGAGTATTTGCCTGTAAATCAGCCGAGATATGTCATTTTATTTTATAACAAGATTCAATAATACAGTGTCTTAATCAGATATTTACAGTATTTGGCATGCCCTCTTACATCCATTCAGATAGAGGAACATCATTCGTATCAAGGGAATTACGCGAATATCTCACCAATCTTGGAATCGCTACTAGCCGAAAACTTGGAGAGGGGAATTAACAGGAGATAAGTGACAACTGACATCCATTCAACATGGCACGTGGAACTAGAACAGCCTACCCCAGTGAGCGAAATAAAGGGTTCAGTTTGACATTCCAACCACCGGAAGAAGGCCGGAGCGTCCAACGACCAAAACGTTGTAATAAATATGGCGATAAAGATGAGGACAATAGTCCAAATAATGTAAATAATGAAAGTTCTTGTGAAAGACTGGTAAAAAATGACCCATGGAGACAAGTATATTAAGGTACGCAAGTGATGTTTCATATCTCCGGCACAACTGAATATTTTCTCACATCAAACAGGTCAGAAAATAAAGAAAAGACTTAAACAAAAACATAATTTAACTACTTTTTAAATTAACTTCCGTTGTATATGTTTAATGTTGTATGAAAATAAAATTTCTTCTGCTAGGTTTCATGAAAGTGTATGAAATAAGAAAATTATATTAATATTTCGGTTATAATGTGTCAAATATAATTTATTTTCTTAAGCATAAAAACGAAACCAATTTCTAGATAGTAGTCCATTTGATCCCTCGTACTTTTTACAATTGTATGCGTGACAAATAGAAAGGGACCCTGACCAAATACCACAATTCAAAGGAGGAGAAGCTGACACAAGTCCCCACGGAAAGGCGAGCCCGTAGAAAGCAATGTGAGAGATCCAACAGACCAGAGAGACAGAACACACATACAACCTCAGCAACAGAAATTGTCACTCCCACATCAGCCTTTACAGTCACAGATGTCGATGCTCCAGCCAAGCAGACAACTAAGAATAAGATGCTACTCATGGTCAACCCTGACCAACTGAGGCCTACACACGCATGACTTTTATGACGTATCATTATTAATTAATAATATGTATGCAGTTATCCATAAAAACCTGATTGACGTTTTGTGAATCCGGAACAAAATAATAAGTCAGTATGATTTGAGATGAAAATTAAAAAAGGCGTCCATTGTGGGTTACAATAATAATAATAAAAAAAAACAAAAAAAACATGGACTGCACATTTTGCTATTTTTTAAAGTTAAAAATAAGCATTTACAATATATTTTTACCAAATCATAGTTAATTAATACAAAATTTACTAATTTTTTTTTAAGCAAATCTCTTGAGAAAATATTGGATTTTTAAGAGGTTTATAATTTTGTTATTTTTTACTTTCCGTCAATAAATTTTATGAAATCTTAAGAAAAAGAGAAAACAGATTGAAAACTGGCAATGCAATGTTCTGCTATATTGTCTATTTTTGAGCAAGGAACAAATTCTTCTTTTATACCGGTTACTCTAATTCGTTGTTCTATCTAGAAAGAAAGCCCATGCGTTCAATTTTCAAATCATTTTTTTTAATTGCAACTTCTTTGAAAAAAGGAAATTTTATTGATTATGAAATCTTCCCGAGGTTGAGAAAGAAATATCGAATCCAAAAAGAACTTAACTTTGTTTGTTTTTCTATGAAATCTTTTGTATTCACACGAGAGAAATTTACTTTTTTTTTGAATGAGCTACTCAACTGTCACGGACTTGCTAAAAAGGATTTCAAGTCATAGATCATATTTTTTGAACTGCAATTTCGATTTTATTTGAAAGATAATAATTAATAATAACCTAAAAAAATGATAAAAAAAAAAAAAACGCCAGACTTGACGAAAACAAAATTTTATCGTTTAAATGTTTGGTATTATTAAGAGGAAAGAACAGTATTTTTTAATTATTTTATGAAATTTTAAGAAAAATTAGGAAAAACAGATTGAAGAACTGGCGATGCAAACTTCTGCCATATTGTCTGTACACGGACTATTTTTGAGCAAGGGACAAATTCTTCTTGTACACCGATTACGCTAATTCGTTGTTCTGTCCAGAAACCACATGGGTTCAATTTTCAAATCATTTTTTTAATTGCAGTTTCTTTGAAAAAAAAAAAAAGAAAAGAAATCTTATTGATTTTCAAATCTTTCCGAGGTTGAGAAAGAAACATCAAGTCCAACAAGAACTTAATTTTGTTTGTTTTTCTATGAAAAACTTTTGGATTCACCCTGGCCTAAAAAGTAAGTTTTTGACAACCGAAATGTTTTGCAAAAAATATTTTTCTATATTTATTTACCCCCACCCCAAAACTAATTTTATGAAAACTAGAAATTCATTACCATACAATTTTTAGTGATTATATTAGTTAAAAAAAAAAAGAAAAATGCACAAGGCTTTGACTTGAGGAATGCAAATCAGTTTTTTGTTTTGTTTTTTTTTAATTGGACCCCCCCTCTGCCTGAAAATCAGCTCTGAATTGTAACATAACAAAACTCAATAAAACAAAAATATTATTTAATTTCAAATGCTTTTAGCTACTTTTATGAATAATATTGTCTGAAAGCAAAAAACTTTTTCGATGAAAAACGAATTTTTAAAACAATTGAATTATTTGTTATTTCTTAAATTATTTTATTATTTTTGCTGCATTAAATTTGTTAAATATTCTAAATTAAAATTAGTGAAAATGGTGTACAGTTTAGTGTTAGTCAGTGGTAGATCTATCTTTTACAGATTATAAATTGTAAACATTAATATTAATAATCAACAGATCACCAACTTATAAAAAATCCAGTTTCGCATACCTTTTGTTTTGTGGTCATAAGGCGGATGTATTTCAAATGTACGGAAGACCGTACATGAAAACAATAAAACGTCACATGAAGCGTTGTTCCCCTCTGTTACAGCCTTTATTTTTGGCAAATTGATCGTGCAAGACATTTGTGGAGAAGTCAATTTGATTTTTCAATTTCAACTGAGAAGAGTACCTACAAGTATTATCATCATCTTATGAAATTGGTATGATCTTATTTTTTATCTTATCTCAGTTATGACATTTTTCCATAAGTGAAGTATCAAAATTAATAATAAAATGAATGGAAATACAAATAACACAGTAAAATGTAATAAATGCACATAAAATTTTAGGTTCCTCAATGAGATCGCTAAAAAAAAGAGCGTCGGTAGCATGATAAAAAAGACGCCAAATTTGACGAGAACAAAATTTTATCGTCTAAAATAAATGTTTAATGTTATTATTAAGAGGAAAGACCAAAGTTTATTTTAATTATTTTAAAAATTTTTTCCTTCTTTTTAGAACATTCTAAATTTTGATTAAAAGAACCTTGTTTCTCTTTTTATTTACGGAACTACTAAAATAACATACAATCTTTAGCACGTTTTTTTTTTTTTTTTTATGTCACATTAATTTTGAAAATCTTGCAAAAATAAAAATAATTGTCGGATGTTAATGAAACTTTCAGAAACTATTCACAGATGATGGAACTTACTATAAATATGTTTTTTTTATTATTAAAGTCATGACAGAAATTTTTTTTTATATTTATTACCCCCACCTTAACTAATTTTATGAAAACTCTAGAAATTCAATTGAATACAGTTTAGTGAGATTACAATAGTTAAAAGCACAAGGCTTTGAGGAATGCAAATCATTTCTTTTAATTGAACTCGCCCCATCACCTGAATATCAGCTTTGAATTATAACATACAAAAATCAATAAAACAAAGATATTATTTAATTTCAAATGCTTTTATTTCCTTTTATGAATATGGACAATATTTTCTGAAAGCAAAAAATTTTTCGATGAAAAATGAATTTTAAATACAATTATTTGTTATTTCTTTAATTATTTTAGATTTTTTCATTTAACTTGTTAAAATATAAAATTAGTTGAAAGCCACATTCAGCTTTGTAAATGTCCTTATGAGATAGATCATTTTTTAGCACATTGTAAATTGTATAATTTCAACCAATCAGAAGACCAGCAGTAATTAAGAAATGTAATTTTGTGTTCATAATATGGCTGTAATTATAAAGTACAGAAGACCAGCAAGAATACAATATTTATATGATCTTATTTTTATATTAATCTCAGTTATATTTTTTCTATAAATGAAATATCAAGATTAAAAAAAGAAAATGAATGGAAATAGAAATGACACCGTAAAATATAATAAATGTACATATAATTATAGTATTTTATGTACACTTCTGATAAAATTTCATAAGAAAGGTACCTATAAATTAATTAGATACCTTTCTTATGAAATTTTATCTCACTCTCAACAGTCTTGTTTTAATTTTTTTATAATATATTTTCCATAAAGTATTATAAACATAAAGGTGAAAGCTAAGTACAAAAAAAAATTAGAGTGCTGAAGGTTTTTCTTAGAAATAATGATTTGTTCACTTAAATCTAAATAATTATATCACTTCTGTCCTCTTGTACAATAACTTTTCCTCATGTAAGCTGTCAATACATGATGAAATGATCACTCATCACCTGTCAAGTGACATGAAATGTTATGACCTGATTAATTTTAATTAATCTAAAATTCTGTATTACTTTATTTCTTGTATGTGATATTGTAAATAAGTGGAAACTAAATTTACAAATCTTTTCAATTTTGGATTTGTAAATTATTTGATTTTTGGACGAATATACAAATTGTGTTTTTCACCTGCAAAGAAGGGCTAAAAACTAATGTTAAACATTATTTGACCACTGACGTAAAAAACAAATAAGATTTTTAACCAAAATTTCAAAGTGGCTAAAAAAAAATTAAAAAGTTTTAAAAAAACACTTTGGTGTTTCCTCTTAATAACAACAAACATTTTGATGATAAAACTTTGTTGTTTTTATTAAGTTTGGAACTTTTTTCATCATGCTATGCTTTCTTTTCAATGAATTATTGGAGATACCTAGTTAAAAGGTATATAGATACCTCCACTTTTTCACTATGACTTATTTCATGAAGAATCTGAAGAAATTTAAAGAAATATTAGGTGTAGATTTTTCTGTCAAATTTAAAAGAAAATGTTTTTTTTAAGTTCTGCAAGCATTGTCAGAAAAAATTATTTTTTGAGTTTTACTGAAATATTCTTTTGAAATTTGTGACAAATTCTCTGTATCTTCACACTTGATACTGCTTACTTTATTTTTTTACTGAAATAACATTAAGAAAATTTAGAGAACTTTCAGTTTTGCTCCTGGCCACACTTGCCTACTTGTGTGTCAGACCTCATGTGGTGAGTTAACCTGGTTTCCTGTTCCTAGTCTAGAACTCAGATTGCTGATTTTCTGTTCCATTGCCCATTCCAACACCCATAAATCTATGTCCACTGATACAAAATAAACGGTATTATATGGCAGATTTAAACTAATTAATCAGACATATTTCGGTTTGTTCAAAAGAAATTGGCGCATTTTTTATGATTTTGCGAGTAGCTTTAAGAAGATAGTTGTAAATGCATTTTTTATGAACCTGTTTCATAACTGCATATAATGTGTTTACTTACTGACATATAAAGATAGTTGAGAGGTTGCCAGTAGTTTTCCTTCTCCATGCATAAGTGAATTTGCCAATTAAATGATAATACAAGGCTTCAATCTTCATTTAATTTATATTTTATCTATGTCAATAGTTCATCACTTATTCTCAACCAATCTGTGTCATGCAGGTCTTGTTTTCAGCCCACACCCAAAGTCTAGCATGCTGATATATTCTCTCTCTGCTGCATATGAGAGATTGCCCAAATCATCTCTATAGCTGTTGCTTGTATATCCACCTCTACAACATTCATGTTCTCTTGTCTGCTGTACTGGATACAGGTGTGAGGTCACATCCTTCTCCACTGAACAATGGCCATGAATCAACTCCAGCACCTGGCTTCATTTGGTTGTCAGATGTGAAAATCGAATGTACCATGTATCTGGGATAATAGCATACATGCTTTTGAATTCAAAGTTTTCCTTTTCCTAGACTAGAACACAGCTTGCTGATTTTATTTTTCTGTTCTATTGTTCATTCCAACACCCATACATCTATGTCCACGGATACAAAATAAACTGTTTTATATGTCAGATTTAAACTCTAATTAATCAAACATATTTCACTTTAACAGTATAATAGTTCATTTTTAGGAGTTTGCAATTAGCTTTAAGAAAACGTTAGTAAATTCATCTTTTATAAACCTATTTCATAACATTCTCTATTGTCTTTTCTTGCTTCTATATGAGATTACCCAAATGATCTCAATGGCTGCTATATCTGCCTCTACAACATTCATGTTCACTTGCCTACTGTACTAGATGCCGGTGTGATGTCATATCCATCTCAACTGGACGATTGCTATGAGTAACCCTAAATCAACTCCAGCTTCTGAATTCTTTTGATGGTCAGGTGTGAGATTTGAGTGTAGCATGTGTCTGGCATAATTGCATACATGCTTCTGAATTCAAAGTTTTCCTTTTCCTAGTCTAGAACTCAGCTTACTGGTTTTCCTTTTCTGTTCTATTGCTGATTCCAACACCCACAATTCCATATCCACTGATACAAGAGAAACAGGAAATAAGTCAGATTTAAACTCTAATTGGTTAGACATATTTCTTTTTCTTCTACAGATAGTATAATTGTGCATTTTTTATGATTTTGTGAGTAGCTTTAACAAAATACCTGTACATGTATTTTTCATAAACCTATTTCATAACTCTATATAATGGAGTTTTCTTACTGCAGTGCTCAGTTATTATATTTTTTATTTTCAGTTTCCATCTTTGAGAGTTTCTGAAACCATGGTGAATATTCGTGAGAAATAAAGCATTCTGTCACATCAAAATTTGTGGATTTGTAGTTAAGTCCACGCAAAAGAGACAGAACTGAAGTCACATACAGGATAAACTACTTTACATGAAATCTGGAAATTGACATGGGTGAGAAACTTTTCCACTGTAAAATCTGTGAAGTAAGATTTTCCGATAAATCATCTCTCACAAGCCATATGTTAACACACTCTGGAGAGAAACCCTTCCACTGTGAAATCTGTGACTTGAAATTTTCCCAGAAAGGAATTCTCAAAAGACATATGTTAACACATACTGGAGAGAAACCCTTTCACTGTGAAATCTGTGGATATAAATGTTCTCTTAATTATATTCTCAAAACACACATGTTAACGCACACTGGAGAAAAACGATTCAACTGTGAAATCTGTGGACTGAAATTTTCCCGTAATGAAAATCTCAAAAGACATTTGTTAACACACACTGGAGAGAAATGTTTCCACTGTAAAATCTGTGGATTGAAATTTTCCCAGAATGGACATCTCAAACAACACATGGTAACACACACTGGAGAGAAAGCCTTCCACTGTGAAATTTGTGGATTGAAATTTTCCCATAATTATACTCTCAAACAACACATGTTAACACACACTGGAGACAAACCATACCACTGTGAAATCTGTGGTTATGAGTGTTCCCAAAATTCTGCTCTCAAAACACACATGGTAACACACACTGGAGAGAAAGCATTTCACTGTAAAATCTGTGGATATAAGTGTTCTTTTAATTATACTCTCAAAACACACATGTTAACACACACTGGAGAGAAACGTTTCCACTGTGAAATCTGTGGATTGAAATTTTCTCTTAATGGAAATCTCAAAAGACATATGTTAACACACACTGGGAAGAAATGTTTCCACTGTGAAATTTGTGGATTGAAATTTTCCCAGAGTGGACATCTCAAACAGCACATGTTAACACACACTGGAGAGAAACCTTTCCACTGTGAAATCTGTGGATATAAGTGTGCCCAAAATTCTGCTCTCAAAACACACATGGTAACACACTGCAGAGACACCATTCCAATGTAAAATCTGTGGATATAAGTGTTCTCTTAATTATACTATCAAAACACACATTAACTGGAGAGAAAGTTTCCACAGTGAAATCTGTGGATTGAAATTTTCCCAGAATGGACATCTCAGACGACACATGTTAGCACACACTGGAACTCACCAGAGAGGTATGCAAAGCAATATCAAAGATCAACTCAAAACATTTTTACTAAGAATATACCAATATACAGCATGTGCCTATGCCAGACAAGTTTGAAACTTGCAGCAAAGTTTGGGTTAGAGTAGGCAGAAGCATTAGAAGCACTTTAGTTCTTTTTTGAAGTTCTTGAATGGATACCAAAACATTATCTGATAAAAATGAATTATTTGTTGTAGTTTGGAACACTCTCAAAAGCCATCTGTTTACACATATTGGAGACAAACATTTCCACTGTGAAATCTAATATTTTGATAAGTGAACTTCATTGCTATTAATTTTTAGTTCCATTGAAGCAATTTAAATCTCTGCAGCCTCATTTTCACTGCAGTAAAATGCATTTTAAATAAAGCTAAATTTGAATTTTTTTCTTTTTCCAAGTCTAATATTCAGTTTGAATTCCTCAAAATGTAGTCATGTTGTAATGTGTATTGAATGAATGTTTTTCTATATAAACCTTACAAGATCTTTTTCTTAAGTTCTTCTCATATTCTTTCTTTCTATCCTTAAAAATTATTTTACTAGAAGAGTTTTTGGATTCCCTAGACTCTATTCCTTTTGGGATGTGCTTAGGGAAATTATTTTTCAAGTTATTTACTTTGACAGAGTGGCCATTTTTTTTTTCTCATTAATTTTTTTAATCTCCTCACAAAATTTTAATTTTCACAATTTCATTTCATTACTTCTAATTTTCATTTTCACTGCAGTAAAATGCATTTTAATCAAATAAAATTAAATTTGAAATACTAATATGCAACATGAAACTTTGGTAGACAATTTAGAAAATCTTCCACTACTGATAATAAACATCTGACGAGTAAAGTATAATCAGGTGGAAATGTCAGTGAACATGTATGTACTATTTTAATTAAATATCTCTATTATATATATATATATATATATATATATATATATATATTTCTTAAAGTATGTTGTGAAACTGAAATTATTTTGGATGAGTTTCTAACTGAGGACAATCACAGCAACTGAAGTTATTAACAAAAATTCATAGTAAAATCAGTATAAAATTTACAATGAAAAAATAGTTACTTTTTTCTTTCATTAAAAGGCAATTTAACAGTAATATTATAAAAATAAATATTTTCTTCTCAATCATTTTTTGATATCAGTAGACTTTTTTATTTCCAATGAAGCAGTTTTAAATCTCATGAGCATCATTTTTACTGCAGTAAAAATCATTTTAAATAAAGCTAAATTTGATTTTTTTTTTCTTTCTCTAAGCCTAATTTTCAGTTTGATTTCTCCATTTATGATCATGTTGTAATGTGCATTGAATAAACGTTTCTCTATAAAAACGTTACGGGATCTTTCCTCAATGCAAAATCATTGTTGATTCTCTTCAGTGAAGTTTATAGAATGAAAACATTAAATATTGATTTCATGTAAACTCTTATTTGGTTTCCATCCATTAATCAGGTAATGATTGTGAGCATGTTGATATAGTCACTTATCCACAACCATCAGCACCACCACCATCACCACCATGTTTTTATTTCAGAGTGTTGGGGTGGGTTGGGTTGGGTGTGTTGATAGTAAGATACTTTATGGCGTCTCTTGAAAAGAACAATAAATATATTCTTAAAGTATATTGTGAAACTGAAATCATTTTGGATGACTTTTTAACTGGGTCAATCCCAGCAACTTAAGTTATAAGCAAAAATCCTTCGCAAAATCAGTACAATGTTTCTTACTTCTAATTTTCACTTCTACTAAAGCAGTTTTAAATCTCTTGTCTCATTTTCAATGCAGCAAAATGCATTTTAAATAAATGAAGCTAAATTTGAATCTTTTTCTTTCACCAAGCCTAATTTTCAGTTTCAATTTCCCAAATATGATTATGTTGTAATGTGCATTAAATGAATGTTTCTCTATATAAACCTTACAGAATCTTTCAATGCAAAGTCCTCATTGATTCTCTTCAGTGAAGTTTATAGAATGAAATCATTAAATACTGAATTCATATAAACTCTATCTTGGTTTCAAATCAATTAATCAGTTAATGATTGTGAACCTGTCAAGACAGTCACCTATCCACAACTTACAACACCACCACAATGTTTTTATTTCAAAGGGTTGAGGGTATGCTATTTTATGGGATCTTTTGAAAAAATGAATATGGAATCATGAATGAAGCAAGTCATTGTTCTGCAAAATTTCATGATTTTTGACAACAACATCTGAAGTCACATCTCAATTGTATACAATTAGCTACTGAATTGTTTTAGAAATGTGTCTGCTTATATGATCAGGAAATAATTTTAATGTCAGGATGTCTGTGGACAGTTTTATGTCTCTACACAGATTTTTCTCAGTCACTGGTAGTGAGGTTCTTAAATCTGGATATGAATTTTTAATTGCAGCAAGTTTTTAGTTAAATAGAGACTATGATTTTGAATAAAATTTGTGCCTAAAGCCAGTAACTGGTGAAACCAAAGAAAACTGGTGCTTATAAAAAGAATTTTGGCTAAAGGTAATTGTCTTGAATCTACGAGATTGCTTTTCAAAGAATGCCATAACTAAATGGCACCGTTTGACATTGACTGATTACCCATTTTCTCTCATTAAGTTGTCATATCTCCCCACATAATTTTTAATTATTTATTTACAGAAAAAAGAACCTTACGTCATTTGGTTTCTCCCCTTTAATTTGACAAAATGACAATTTTACATAATTCATTTATCTAGTCTGAGAAAATTGTGTTACTGTTTCCAAATATGCCTAGAAAAGTTGCAGCATCTGGTTTTCTAATTTTAATTTAGAACCTATTAAATTTTTGCTTCAGGTTTGCACACTTCAGTTGAATACAAGATATCTAAACTTCTTTGGTTTCACTCACTCACACAGCCTATGTATCTTGAATCTAGAATCCTGCCAAACCTCCTTGAAAACCATTATTCATCTTGAATTTCTCCAAAATCCCAATCGCAACAAATTTACATGATCAAGTTCAATGTTATCCATCAATTCTTTTTACACAATCAGAAGTGTGAATGCGGTTTACCTCCTTGCCAAATATTTAGGTAAGCAATAGATTATAGTTGAGCTTATACAAAATACCCAACAGCACTATATTTGCACACAGAATATTTAAGGTGAAACCAATGAAAACTGGAGAAAAGTAGTGACACAAATGCAACCAAATAATTCACCAGAGAGCAATACAAAACAAGATCAACTTAGAAAAACTTGGAACTTGAAGCAAACTTACAGGATCTTTCCTCAATGTAAATTCAGTGAGTATGGATTTCAGGTAAACTGTTCCTTGGTTTCCATCCAGTGATCAGGTAATAATTATGAATATGTTGATATTGAAAAAGGCTTATGACTAAATGGCAGGGTTCTAACTTTGACAGATTAGCAATTTTCTCTCATTAATTCAAAAATTCTAATTTTTGCAATTTCACTTATTTGCAGAGAAACAATCTTAAGGCATCTGGTTTCCCGACTTAGTTTGACAAACTGGCAATTTTAAATAATTTATCCAAACTGTGAACATATTCTCACGGCTTCCAGATGTGCCCAGAAATGTCTCTTTGGTTTCTAATTCCAATTT
Source organism: Acanthosepion pharaonis (assembly GCA_903632075.3). Classification (NCBI taxonomy): domain Eukaryota; kingdom Metazoa; phylum Mollusca; class Cephalopoda; order Sepiida; family Sepiidae; genus Acanthosepion; species Acanthosepion pharaonis. The sequence continues at coordinate 734,867 of CAHIKZ030005260.1, read as the reverse complement.
AAAACATGTTATCCTTTTGCTTCAACTCTACACATTTCAGTTGAATAGAAGATATGCAAAATTCTTGGTTTTACTCAATCACACAGCCTATGTCTCTTGATTTCAGGATCCGACCACGCTAACTCTACAGATATTTTTGATCTTGAATTTCTCCAGCATCACAATCTCAACAAGTTTACTTTACTCTGTTCACTGTTTATCCTTCAATGTTTTTAATGTGATCAGAAGTGTAAAAGTGGTTTAATTCCTGCCCAAATATTTAGTTAAGCAGTAGCTTATACTTGATCTTTCTCTATCTTGTAAAATCCAAAATGACCAAAAATACTATATTTCCACACAACTTTTTTTTTTCAAGTGTTAAAAACTGAAAGAAATAACATTAATAATTACTGGAAAAAATTAGTTATTTTTATTTATGTTTATATAAACTATAAAAGAGAAAAAATATTTTTAGTGTGATTTCTAAAAGATAAAATTGGGGGAGAAATATAAAATGAACCGATGCAATAAAACCACTTTTAATTTCATTTAGTATTAAAAAAGAAGGTTAAGCTATGTTTTCACTGTGACTCAAGGAATGTTTCCACTGAGAAAACCTTTTTTATTTCTTCCTCCTTTTCTACAACTTTTGTCATAATTATCATCATTCATAATTATCTTTTGCCTCTGAGAAAATCCAGGAAATGAACATTTACATTAAAGAAGGCTATAGCTTTTAAAAATAAATTATCTCTACTACTCTGTCTAGAAACTTGATTTTGTTTCTACCCATGTTCCTGCTAACATTTTAGAAATTACATTCTTTAATAAAGTTGAATGTTGTGAATTTAGAAAAAAATTTAATGAATTGAATTTATTCACTTCCTAAAGGAAGAGCTGATTTCTAATAATTAATATATAAAAAAACTGTTCAATTGAAAATTGTTGCTATGTGTCCAAATATGCAAAGAATGAAAATCTTCTATTAATGATTGTTTGAATCATAGAATTTTTTTCCTTTATCCTTTGCTAATTTCTTTAGTAAGGACCGTTTGTCCTATTTTCAGAAAAATTTAGTTGTCTACAAATTTAAATGCTGATGTGAAGCAGTACGACGAACCAATCTGAGGTTGGAGTCGCAGATTGCTCAGCATGGTCACACTTATTTGCGTTCAAGTAGTCGTGGCTAATCTTTAAAAACTACTCAGGCAGTCCACGATTTTTCTATTGGACAGCATTTGCTCGACAGCCTGGACTGTACCGCCGAATATGAAGACACTTGTTTTTACACAGTGCTCGCTCGGTGTACCATTTCCGAGTTCTCGAGGATGTATTCACCGGCCGAGCCTATGCAGATAAAAGGAGCATTTTATGCGATCCTTACAGTTGTTGGAGGGACTGTGTCTTTTTCCATTTTATACTCTTGTGGAACTTGCCTTTGTAGTGACTACTATGCTTACCACGCCTGCAATTTACTCATCTATGATTGGTTAGTAAATAAATAAATACTGTTTACCACAGGACAATTTAATCGCAGTCACCACACTGAATTTTTCTGCCATGAATTCGCTCAAACATACTTTTGTTAGAAAATCAGTGATTGGTTAATTTTTATCCAATCATACATTTTTGTGTTCATTCAACTTTCCCGCGTTGTTCCTGGGAACCGACCAGCAGTTATATAAACAGTTTTTTATTCCAGATATAATCAGTAGAGTCCAGAAACTTACGTGTGCCTACACAATCCACGATTCTACTCGCAACGCACACACAGAAATTAGTATTATTACATTATCCGTTTTCTGTGACCAAGCCAAGTTTACAAACCAATACTCTGTTATCTACACAAACAGCACACATTTAAATTAACTTTATTCCTTTCTCAATTCAGCATTCTATTTCAACATAAAACATTTTACATTCTATTCAAGAAATATTCTTAATAATATTTTTCATCTTATTCAAGTAAAAGGGAAACTACTTTTCCTTCTTTAATATTCACACATTTGCACAATTGTTTTGTACTTGTTTTTAATATATATTTTATCGTTGATGCAAATTGGTTTCTCGTTGTTTTTCCTTGGATCATAATTGTTTAAATGTTAAATGCTCTTGCAACACGCAACCACACTGATAACCTCAATGCATAACACAAGCAGCATTCTAACCCTTAACCACTTTTTGATTTTTTTAATTATTTATAATTAAAATTTACTTTATTTTAATCAAATTCCAACTTTCCCTCCTCTTTCGTTATTATGGTTGTCTTTGATTGTTTTCCAATTTGTCAACACACACCTTTGAAAAAGTATTGGTTGAAAGGTGCCTTAGGTGTAATGACGTCCATTTTGTTTAAAACATGTGTGTGTGTGTATACATAGATGTTTACGTGTTTATATGTTAAATTTTGTGTATCTGATCAGTATGTATAGATGTATAGAATCGTCCACATTTTCCATTCACCCCCATAAAAAATACACTCTTCCATAAGAATCAGTTTCAACCAATCAACACCACACACTGTGAAACTCGACTTGTTATTGGTCGAAACGACCTCAGAATGTGTATTCATGGTCAAAAATCTATCTTCCTGCCGGCTCACCGGAGCCTACTTTGACTTCCCAAAACAAATAAAAGGACGAATTTCAATCCAATTCACCAGTCAGTAATTCACCTTCAGAGAGATTCCACACAGATCCACACGTGTCTACATTTTGACTTAAGAACTTTTCGCGCGTCAACTGCTGACTCAACTACCAACATCTTTATTTCTCTAAATCCATTACAGCATTCTAAAAAAAAGTGTTAATTTACACTACTAAATAAAAATTGTAATTTCAACCAAAGACAAACAAAAGACAGTCCAAGGTAAACAACTCTGGAAGAATTAGAAAACAGATCCTACTTTAATCCTGCATAAATTACTTTCTAAACTACCTTTTGACAAATTTTTCTTTTGTATTACATGTGAACATTTTCTCATTGCTGAACTTTAATTCATTTCATATTCTTGATTCAAACTTCGTCAACTTGCATATAACAAAAACAGAACATTTTCTCCAATTGTAATAATTGTATATAAATCTTCAATATTTTCTAGTTGAATTCACATCTACCGTTGTTTCTTGTTCATTTTGCCTTGAGATTTATTCAACTTGTATGTCTATGCTTTTAATTGTTGTGATTAATATGAAGAACATGCTTTCAAATTCATCACTTTAAAAACAAAAAAACCTTCTAATTAAACACTCAATTCATAGCAATCCCAACAGATGTATGAATACATGTGTATCTGCGTATGCATTCAAGTACCTTTTCATGTCACCTTAGATGATCTTTAGACTCCTTTTTTCTAATTATTTTATGGCACATTTAGAGAATAAAATACTTAATGAAACTAATAAACACCCTATACATGTAAGATACATAGATGACTTTTTCGGTTTAGCTAAAAATACAAATAAATTACACAACTTGAAAACAAATATGAAAATCACTCCGTCCTAAAATTTATACTAGAACTTAACATTAATAATAAAATTCCATTCCTTGATGTACTTTTAGCATCTCGTTACCACTTTCGTATCAATGTTGAATATTATTCAGCTTCATACAGATTTTCAGGAAATATCAACTTCTAATTGGTCAATACACACAAGTGGGCGTTGCAATCCACCCACGTACAAATATTTTTCCAGCGCGTGACCAAGTCAAGTTTTCCTGCCAATTTTCTCTGAGCCTGCCACGTGATTACATTGTCTATAAATAGCAGACACAAGTTTGCTGCTTTCTCTCTTTTCTCTGCAAAATGTAGTTGCAAAAGGATTCTCGTCTCGACCATGGGCGGCCAGACGTTAAAAGCCTTTTCACGCATGCACGTACGTACGAAAATTTTCCAAACTACATTACAAACATACAGAACATTTCAAACAAGCAACAAGAACTTTTCTCTTTGAAATAGTCTTCTGAAGCTAAAGTTTATTCAGCATTTTTCAGCTTTATAATTCATTCAATTTTTGTGAGTTCAGATAAAAATATTTCACAGTCAAAGTGACATAACATAAAACTCTATGGATGTACATTATTTACACAAAAATAAATATAATGTTTGTTATAAAATCTTTCATTCCTTCGTGTATTTCATATTTTGTGATATTTTACGTTAAATATAAATTGTGTGGTCATGCTATTCGTGCAGCCATAAGCAGACATCTACAAATGATCCATTCTTATTAACAGCACCACAACATACTTATTGATTCCAGCACACATTTAAAAGCTTTTCTAATTTAATTTAATTTGGGCAGCTGTGTATTTTGATTTTTAAAAAAATGATGATTTTAAGCACTAAAGGAATTGCTGCTGAATTCCTCAAGTTTTCATGAAATTAAGTGGGGTAACAGATGTAAAAAAAATATTGTGCCATGAATTTCTAAAAAACCCTCTGATATAATTTCATTCACTTGTGAATAAATTCTGCAAGTTTCATTAAAATCAAAACAATAATGGTTTAGAAACACTCACAGTTTTCTTCACCGTTCTTGTAGAGTCGAAGAATGTTGGTAGATATAGGAATTATTTCATTTTTGCAAGAATTTCAAAATTAATGTGAGTTTATCTGAAAAGTGATGCTAAAAAACGAATGGTTAAAGTCGACTGCTGATGTAAAACAAAAAAAAAATTGAGCCAAAATTTTAAACTTGCTACAAAGGATGAAAAATTTTAATGAAATAATAAAAAAAATTCTTTACTCTTAATAAGCATTTTGACAATAAAACTTCTTTTTTTTACTAAGTTTGGGCATTTTTTCATGAGGCTATATCTGTTTTCAATGAATTATTGGATATATCTAATTAAAAATAAATGGAAATTCTCATTACAATTCAATATTTTAAAAAGAATTTGTATGATTTTCTGATTATCATTAAAATCTATCAATTTGTCTAAAGTGTCAAATCTGTTAAGACATCATAATTATCTGCATTAAAAATTCTTTTAATTTAAAATGTATTTCCTGAAAAAGAAAAATTAGCGGTTTCCATGTTTAATCTGAATTGAAAGAAATGTTACATTTAGTTTAAAATATAGCAGAATATTTTTAACATGCAGACCATATAGTGGGTTATCAGTTATAGTGAAGTGTATGAGTGTTGAAACAGATTAGTTTGATTTGGCTTTGTTAGTTAGATAGCCCACCATAAGAGGGGTATAAAACAAAAAAATCAAATTGTAAAGTGGAGCAACAAATTTATCTACATATAAATCAATTAAGGTCTTTACAAATAAAATTAAGGTATTTTGGTTGATACAAGGCTGTCAAAATGTTCGTAGTGGTCCTTGCAAGAATGAGTTTATGTCTACATAGGCATGAACGTATGTACGTATGTATGAGCATTATTGAAGTGTAGGAATGTCTTTGAAGTAATCGCTCAGTCTTAAAATATTCCGTTCGTTTATCAAGTATAAAAGTGGTGAGGGAGAAAGGTAGAGATAATAATAACGGTCGCTTGACGTTTGTCAAGGGACGTGTTAATACGCTCGTCTCTATCTCTCTGGTGACAGGCGAACTTGCCCGTCTTTTATTTTGTTTGTGGGGCATGGGTTAGTCATTTGGGAGTTCAATCTCGGATATGATTCTTGGCATTTTCATTGGACGACGAAAATTTTTGCGTCGGCTCGCGAAAAAGTCCGTGAAAGAATTTGTTTCTGAGAACTGAAGGTTATTTGAATTTTGTTTTTAAATGTTTCCTAATTTTCTATTGTCCGAAAAACATTTTTGCATCAAGGTGTGAAATTTCACGAGTTGTGTTTTGGATTCGCTTTTGCGTGTGTGTTAAGCAAAGTTTGTAAATTCGAGTCTTTTTAATTTCTAACAAAATCAACGAGTCAGTGCTTAGTATTTGAATTTTAAATCTAGATCTTGTTTTATTCACTACAAGCTTGTTTTTTTTTTCCTGGCATTTTCAGTGATTCATTGACAGCCTGATATTTAGCAAATTTAAGTGTGATATATTGAACTGAAAAAAAATGACTTATATAAGTAAAGATTTCACAGACATTTTTAAAACATTGGCAACTTTTCTCGACCTTCATCGACGCGTCGCACCGTCATTATAGATGAAAACTGAAAATAACAAAGTATCCGGATATGAAAAGTTCGTAAAAAGTATGTATTTACAACTCATAAATAGTATTGGAATTTAATTTGAGAACAATGTTTGACAAGTTCACATTCTGGCCCATTTTTCCAAACCTCAATCCAACCTCTTTTCTTACTTTCAAAATCGGCTCCCAAAGCCTTGATTCTTATCAGAGATGAGAAATTGTGCTTAGTGTGTTTCCATGCTATTCCTTTGTTAGCGCCTACATTTCGAGGTTGATAGCTGAAATCCTGAAGGAAAAAGAGATTTACCTCAAGGTGTCGGCGCGCAGGCCTGAAGGAAAAAGATATAGAGGCGAAGGGTCCGCGGCTATTTATAGCAGCGAAGAGAGACCCCTGGTGAAAGGGTTAACGGACTGAAGGAGGAGTTAACTCCGACAAGCACCAGTCAACTACGGAACCACTTTCAACCGAGTACTACCTACTAAAGGGCTGTCGAGAACGAACGTCGGCCCACAATTCAAGACCAGTTGAAAGCTGCCTTCCTTTCACCTACAAGACTTTCTCGTCGACTTACAAATTCACTCAACTACAATATTCCTATATCTACCAAATTTTCCTACTCTACAAGAACCTTAAAGAAAACTGTGAGTGTTTCTAAACCATTTAACAGCCTTCTACTCGCTTAAAAAACTTTTAGGCGAGCAGAGAAATATTTTGAGCAAGCCTTTTTTTCTGTTATGAACATTTTCTCTTACCTTAAAGGACTTTTTCTTCTCCCTCTCTTTCTCACCAAATTGTCTTTTTATCCTTTTACCCTTTTTCTCCAGGGAAGCCCATTCTCTTTTCTGAACCATAGAGAAATTTCTGAAAATAACCACAAAGAATTGGTTGTCCAGTTGAATCTTCTGTTCATGTGAAACTTTGAAAATTACAATAAAGAAAGATAAGTAAGGAAAGAAACACACTGATTCGAAAAATTAAAAAAAAAGGTGAACATACAAACTTAAACAAAAGAATAATTTGACTACTTTTTAAATTAATTTCCGTTGTACGTTTAATGTTGTATGAAAATAAACCTTTTCTGCTAGGTTTCATGAAAAGGTAACAAATAAGAAAATTATATTCTTAATATTTTGGTTATAGTATATTAAATATCATTTATTCTTCTTAAAGCATAAAAAAACGAAACTAGTTTCTAGACTGTTGTCCATTTGACCCTTCGTATTTTTTACAATTTTATGCGTGTCTTTTATAGCGTACCTTTAAATGCGCATGTGTGGTTATATATAAAAACTGAACTGACGTTGTGCGAATCCGGAACAAAATAATAAGCAATAAGATTTTCTTACATTTTTGAAAATTCATATTTTTAATAATTTCACGCGTGATTTAAGAGGATAATAAAAAGACGACCATTGTAGATGACAGTACAGTGTAACCCGGATATAAGAGAGTTGCCGGGACCGAAGAAGAAGTCTCTTATATCCGGGTTTCTCTTATATCCGGGTTTGGTCTATTTTATATACATTAACACAGGCTCTAATTTGGGACCAGAGAAAATCTCTCTTATATCCGGGGTTCTCTTATATCCGGGTCTCTTATATCCGGGTTACACTGTATAAGAAAAACCCCATGGGTATTTTTTAAAGTAAAAAAGTAAGCTAAGCATTACTCGTCCAATTTTCCTTACCTTCCAAACCTAACAAAAGCAGAGTCCACATCGTACGCCTACGTACCAAAAAAACCTCAACCAATAAAAACGCCTACGTACCAAAAAAACCTCAACCAAAAAAGAAGCAAACAGCCCCATTGGTCAATCACTTGAAGTTCACGTGCAAAACTGAAATTGCACCAAATTCAAGTGAGCCACCCGGTGGATATATAAACAGAGAACGTTTGAACCTTCGAAGAGAATAGCAGCAGTAATTACCATTGGGGATTTTTAAAAGTTGTTGTTTTTATGCCCCCCTCCCCCACAGACAATATTTGTTTATAAGGGGTGTATTTAGGATTTTCATTGAGTCAAAGAGGCATTTTGGTGGATGTAGTAAGAAAGGTATGAATAAAAAAAAATGTGTTGTTTTGGTGATTGGAGTATTGTTTAGTATGATAGGGTCAGTGGTTGTGGCTAGCTAAGTTTTATTCTAAGACAAGTGATGACCATCCTTTCCCCCACCCCCCTTTTCGGCCTTGTGCCACATTTGTACACAGTACAATAAATAAAGCAGTAATTACCAAGTTTGAAGATGTAACATATTTCACCGACTCCCGTCTTAGTCATTGCTGACCAGACGTTAAAGACAATTACCAACTCCACGCCAGTCAGTCTCACGAATTCGCAGAGTAATTTCCAATATACTCCACGCCGCTACAAACCACAATTTTGCCGCGCACGAAGACATAACTGACTCACATTCGAACATTCATCAATCAACTCTGTGAACACTTTTCTCAACTTTGCTTACAGTGAATTAAATTCACTACTAAAAGATAAGTAAACATCAAATACGTTTAAGGGTAGACCACTCTAAAAAAAAAACTCTTTCCAAAAACTCTTATTATTCATAATTACGATATTCGACACAAACAAAAAGACAGCGAACCAACGAACACTATCAACAAAGAGACATTCACAAATCTAACAATTACACTTACAGTACACACACAATTTTGTCCACACGACACACACTGATTACCCAATCTGTATATTGATAAATTGTATAAATGTTGCATTGTTTTCTAAATTGCTTATGTCTCGTTTTTTAATTGCATTTGAAAGTTCGTTTATTAATGTTTGGGGATGCAGTGAGACACGCAGCCACTAAAATTTCCTTCTGATTCTTTCTTAAATAATTAACAATCCTGCACGTCCCCAACAGATTTTTACACTAAATGAGTGCTAATTAATAATACTTAAATTGAATAATTTCCTTTGAAGCAAATCTTTAAAAAATGTTGGACTTTTAAGAGGTTTATAATTTTTTTATTTTTTTTTTTTATTATTTTTTCACTTTCCATAAGAAATTATATTAAAAAAATTAAAACGCGAACTATTTTACAGCAAGGAACAAATTGTTCTTTTACACCGTTTACACTAATTCCTTGTTCTATCCAGAAAGGACGTGTTTAATTTTCAGATCCTTTTTTAACTGCAATTTCTTTGAGAAAAGGAAGTTTTATTGATTATGTAATATTCCCGAAGTTGAGAAAGAAATATCCAGTACAAGAAGAACTTCATTTTTTTTTTGTTTTTCTACGAAAAACTTTTGGATTCCATCTAAAAAAGGTAAGGCGAGCAAGTACACTACACTACACTTTTTTTAAAAAAAAGCAAAGAAAAGGATTTCAAATCATTTAAATAATCTTCTTTGGACTGAAATTTCGGTTTTATTTGAAAGTTAATAACTTAAAACTAATGTGAATTAAAGATACATTTATTTTTAAAACCTTGACATGTCTTTCCTTGAAGTGCCATTAAAAATTGAAAGAAATGAAAATTGAATTTGCTTATTGCAGTCGAATCTTATTTAAATTATTAGTACTTCGCTAAAGTAATTAGAAATATCTTTATGAATTCCATGTTGTCTTCTTATTTTTAAAATCATTTTCTTCCTCCATGATTGTGAATGGTAGACAAGCCCATAGTTTTTTCAAATTATTAGATAAAAAAAGAATTTAAAATTTCAAAGATTTTAAAAATCCTTTCTATTCTATAGTTTTCAAATTATTAATTTAAAAAGCTTACATACGAAAAAATGAATTTCTGCAATATTTTAAAATCAAAAAAAAGGGTAAATTTGCTATTTTAAGCTCCACGCTAAATATCTCTTAAAATTTTCAAAAATCGTCATAATTCCGTATAAATGTACATACTGAACTCGAATTAACAATTAAATTATGAAAAAACCTACAGTTTTGGAGTTATCAACAAGAAAAAATCGGACTTCTTGTCGGTCATTCGTCGGCCATTATTGCCATAATTTTTAGTAATTCGCTGGAGGGTACTTCCGTTGGCGTAATCAGAAATTTTAGCCTCTTTACTTCTTTTACAGACTTTTGTGCAGAAATTACTATGCACTACTGTAAAGAAATGTCATTTTTTTTTTAATGAGTGTAGTTTTAATTAAAACAAATAATACAATAAAATCTTTTTTCCATGTAGAATAGCAATGACAAGCTTTTTTTAAAATTAAAATTAAAACAAACAAAAATTACAATGTTAGGTTAGGGCTCAGAGTTACTAACCCCAAACCTAACCATAACCTACGGTTTGGGTCAGCCTAACCCCTAGGTCATTTTTCTTTGGGTTTGGTTATTAACCTGACCCCAACCCCAAGTTAGGTTTTTGGGGTTAGTAACCCTGACCCCTAACCCTAATTACTGTTTATTTTATTTTTAATTTAAAAAAAATGCTTTATTGTATTATTTGATGTGGTCTTTTTCTTCTTTTTTTAATTTGTCATTGGTATTCTACACAGAAAAAAAGGTTTTGTATTATTTAATTTGTTTTCGCTTATCAAAAAACAAAACAAAACAAATGCTTTACAACAGTGCATAGTGATTTCGGCTTTAAATTCAGTTAAAGAAGTAAATAGGCCAAAACTTCTGCTTACACCAACGGAAGTACCCTGCAGTGAATTACTAAAAATTATGGCAATAATAGCAGACAAATGACCGACAAGAAGTACAATTTTTTTTTCTTGTTGATAACTCCAAAACAGTAGTTTTTTTCATAATTTAATTGTTAATTCGAGTTCAGCATGTACATTTACAGGGTAATGAGACGATTTGAGAAAATTTTAATTAACATTTAACACAGATCTTAAAAAGCAAATTACCAAGAAAAGTAGATTTAAATGTTGACACTACGGATGACCAGAATTGACATAAATTTACAAAATCTAAGTGAACGCATTATTTTTTAACTACATAGTAGCTTTTACAAATTAACATAATATTTTCAGCAGTCGTTTAATATTTTATTTACTTTTAATTATTGGAGTTATCTCTATGAGATTGCAAAAAAAGAGCATATCATGACTAAAAAAAGGGCCTTAAACTTGAAGAAAATTTTTATTGACTAAATTAGGTACCTATAAAAATTAAGTATACCTAAGGTTGAAATGTATTTTTCATAAATGAAAACCCCTTTTTGAAGCCTTTCTCCAGCTTCAGTTGAAATCTAAAGGATTGAATTGTCTAATTCCAGAAAACAAACTAGTGATGTATTTCAAATAGAAATTATAATGATTTTTAGTTGATTCTTCAGAAAAAACAACTAAAGCAGCCATTTTTTTTTTTTTTTTTAAGAAATGTAAACAAAACTTTTAAAAAATCAAAAATCAAATGTACATTTCTGAAACATTACTTTTGTAAAATTAGAAAATTTAAAGTTAACTTAATCTGTTCTGAGATAAATATTACTTATAACATAAAATTTTCCAGACAAACATTTCTTGACCATGGGGTCTTGTTATTCTCACATCTCCACCGAGAATTAGACGAAGGTGTTGACATGTTTAGTATGGTGGACCAGAATTGACATAAATTTATGAATTCTAAGTAAGAACTGTTTTTGTTTTTTTTAACTATCAGGTAATGTTTAAAAATTAGCAAAATATTTTAAGCAATTATCTAATATTTTACTGAAATATTTTAGGTAATTTTGAAGATGCTTTCTGATAATAATTTAAATTACTATAAAAATTTCTGAAACTATTGAGTTGCCTCTATAATGGTATTTAATATAATCATTTTATTAATTATTATATTATCAGTTATTATATTTTTAATAACTGAGATAATAAAATTATTATTATAATAATAAGTAAATTATCTTGCTCAGTTATTAAATGTTTAAATTGATAAATGAGATAATTTTATATCAACTGAATTTTTATCTAATAACTGAAATAATATAATAAAATTGCATTATCTCTTATCAATTTAATAACTGAAAGTGGAATGATACTTAATAACTATCTCACTCTCAATCATTAAATTTTTAAATTGATATCTGTGATAATATAATAATTTTAATTATATTAACTCAGTTATTAAATTAAAAATTAAATTATTATCTCTCTCCCAGTTATTAAAACTTGAACTGAGATAATATAAAATGTAATGATAGAGATAACTCTATAATTTGAAATTTTATGGTATTTAGTATTAATTTATATTCATTATTATTAATCGCTATACATTGATGGTTATGAATTGTTAAAGTCATTTTATTTAACTCACAAAAAAAGAAACTTAAAAATAACTGAAAACAAATTAATTTTTTTTAACTAAGGAAAAACTAATAAATCATTATTTGATGCATGACACACTAAAGTAAGATGAATACATACCGAAATTTAAAATATTTAGTGAAATAAGAAAAACAACATTTTAAATCTTGATTCTCTATTAAAAAAAATCCTTAAAAAGAAATACTTTTCTGAAAATTTATTTGTGGAATATTATATGGTTTGAAACAAATATTTACATTTAGTGTCAAATATAGCAGATATGCCCTTTTTAACAAATAGGTAGATGTTATAGACATTGACAGTTTGGTAGCATAGCTGGAAGTTTATTTAATTTTTTCAGCAGATGACATATCAGTAAATATTACTTCAGGAATATGTGATCGCATTTTTAATTTAATTTTTAACTACCCAGCATCTTTTAAATTTAGAAAAAATATTTCTCACAATCTAATATTGTATTGAATTTTAGGTACTTTAAATTTACTATAGTTATCACTCTTATTTTTTGATAATGCTGTGTACAGACATCCATATTTACCAAATCTGCATGTTTACACACACACACACACACACACACACACACACACACACACAAAAATTAAAATTTTTAAAATATTGAGGGTTGCTGAATTGTACTATGCTTTTCCATTTATGATTAGAAGATAGTGTTTTAATTATGTAGGGAACTACCCCAGAAGGTAAAGAGACCCAGGGTTACATGTAATTTTTAAATTATGGAAGCACCAACTGATAAAAATGTGATTAAAAATTAGCCCATTAAAAATATAACATTTCATAAGAATGAGAGAATTATGTATAATTATTAGGTTTTGCATTTTACAATTCAGAACTGAAATTTGGGTTGCTGTGTATTTCTACCTAGCTACCCAAATTTCAGTTCTGAGTTCTAAGAAAGATCATGGGGCAGGGTGGGATTGAGCATTAGGGTGACCAACTCCAAGGCTTTTTGATTAAGTTTGGGACCTTTTTTTAATCATGCTATGCTGCTTTTTTGGTGAAATATTGGACATATCTATCTGGGGCATTTATATTTTAAGCAAAATACATGTTTTGTTAAATTATGGAAGCACCAACTGTTAGAAAAATTTCCTTTTGATTTTTAATTGAATTATTTTTTGTGTGATTCACAATACATTTTCTATATGTTTACACTTGATATTACATAATTTAGTTTTTACTGAAATAACATTGTTAGGGTTTTTTCATTATATAACTGTAAAAACATTTGATAAATACCTCCCCAAACTAAAAATTACACATGAGATATCAAAAAAGGGAAATAGATGTTATAAATATATTTCCACAAACTTTTCTAATAAAATAACCTATTCATTATACAATTCTGAATAAGTACTGTAAATTCTGTTTGAATAAGATACTTCATTGATTTATTACTAATATTTAAACATATCAGGTAGCGACTTTTTTCCTTTCCAAAAGGAAACATCCATTTTAGTGATGCCTAGTCAATTTGAGTCCATCCACGAACAGTCATATTTTTTCAGTTAGAATTCGATATATTTTGGCTTTATTTTTTTGAATGAATAAATAATAAACTTTTACAAGAAATGTTATTTTTTTAAAACTTTTAGAATTAATAAACCTCTAAAACCCTGTATTAATTTGTAATAAACATGTGATATTATTAAACTAAAATTTGCAATTCTATATTTTAAAAAGAATTATCAATCTGTATAATTTTTCCTGATTATCATAATAATCTACCAATTTGCCCATAGTGACAAATCTCTTAAGACAACATAAGTGTCTGTCTTAAAAACATTTTTCAAAAATAAAATATACTTGCTGACTGGAAATATTAAATTTAATCATTTAGCTTTCAATTAAAGTTAAAAAGAAACTTTAAGAATGATTTTTCATTTTTAAAATTCTTTTTAAACTGTAGTTATTGAAAATTAGTGGAGGTACCTACATAAAAGTAATGTTAACTTTTTACTTGAAACTTCATGAAATGAAAATAAATGTCTTTTATTTATGCACAATAGACTATAGATTTATTTTTTTGAATGACTAATAAATTTTTTCAAGAATTATGTTTTAAACTTTTAATTAGAATAATTAGTAAACCTCTAAAATTCTGTCTTAATTTCTAGTGATCAAGTGATATTATTAAATTAAAGCTATGTATTAAAAGTAAATGGAAAACTCATTACAATTCTATATTTTAAAAAGAATTTTGAAATTGTCTAATTTTTTCTGATTATCATAAAATCTATCAATTCGCCCATAGTTACAAATCTGTTAAAGCAACAAAATTTTCTTTATTAAATAATCTTTCAAAAATAAAATATACTTTCCTGAAACATTGAGAAATATTAGCAATTTCCAAGTTTAATCAGAATTGAAGTAAATGTTACTTTTAGTTTAAAATATAGTAGAAAAGTGCATTTTTAAGATGTAGAGCTTGTTTTTTCTTGAATGATTTGACAGCCTGATTTTTACGAAATTTAAGTGAGATTGATCTGAAAAAATTATTGTGACACTATTTTGCTATGGTATTTGGTTAACTAATTAATCATAGAAATTAAAACAGAAAATAGACCTTCTTAAAGTGAAAACAAGAGCTATCCTGAAAGATAGAATGATTGATGAAAAAAAAAAGATTCTAATTCTATTCATGAAAAAAAGATACTTTTCACAAAAGACTGTAAACCCAGGAAGAAGCCATGTGTGAGGTCTTGTCAAGTCAATTTATCACTGAGGGAGATAGAAAGAAAGGCAAATATGAAATTATTGGCCAAAACACGTGCCGTTCGTAAAAATTCTGGCTAGGAGAATCAATGTTAATTACCTTTCCAGGATATTGTTTATTTTCTTTTTTTGGATACAGTTGAAGAGAAGCAATTTGGCAATTATAAAATTTTGGCATTGTCTTGATATAGATGAGAGGATTGTTATCATTTACTTTGCTAACAGATATTAAGACGTCGAATAGCAATGTGGCAGTTGTAAACTTTTGGCTATCCCCAGAAAACAGAGTGGAGAATTGAGATTTGGTGAGATAAAAGAATTTAATTTCTTAACAAGTCAAGGATTCTATTATAAAGTTAACTTAACGTACAGGACCATATGGCAAACTTTGACAGTGATTGATGGGACGGTGAGAGTGCTGGCTAAGTTACTTTTGGGTGGCCCAGGAAAAAGAGAAGATATGATAAAAATTTAATTGGCAATGTGGAATTCATAAAAATTTTGGCCAATGTGAAAGGAGAATTTTGTAAACAAAAATTCTAGATTATAATTTTAAGGAGGCCAGCTTAGCTACACCGACACTGCTGAGAAATCATTGGTCGTCTGGTAGCATGGAGAAAGGCAGAGGTGTTAACGCCCACTGAAGCGATTGGTGTGAGATATCAATGTGAGAGAGAAAGAGTCTAGGAGGATAGCTCTCCTCAGACCTTCCATCGCGAACGACGGAGATCCCCCCGAAATGGGAAGTGGTTAATTTTCCAAAAATGGGAAATAATAAATTTTCCTGTTCTGACAACAAAAAGATTTCTTGTTAGAAATAGAGATTACCAAGAACTCCAGTCAGCGTCTGGCCACACACTGGGTTTTGGTTGGTACCCATATAAACGAGTGTCGATGGGTCGTTCAGCAGTTAAGTCGCAGTTCAGCTCCGGACAGAGTCAGAGACAGTTTGAGTAGCGGGAACCAGAGTGTTGCCTCACAGAAGCTGACTGAGAGACTCCACAACCATTGACTTTGCCGATTCTACCAATAGCAAGTTATACTGACGAACGAAGTTAAGCCAGCACTTAAAAGCTAAATTAGTTGACTAACGATATCAACTTGCTTGAAACATAGAAGTGTCACATTTCGTAGGAAATGGGCTGGGAGAAAAACACGCTCCTGTATATAACAGAAGGATAAAGTTAAATTGTTATTTCTTAACATACTTGAATCTCTTTGGTTTTTCTTCATTTTTTTTTCTTTTCACTTATGCAATGCCACCTTCAATTTGGACTCAGCTTACACTACAGCCCGATGCCTGATTGATCTCATCTACCTAAGATCAAATTCACAATGTGGGTCGGTTAGACTCCAGTAACCAGACATTGCAAGTGAACTGGAGAACAATAAAGTTGGCATGGAACTGGTACAGCTGGTGAAGCCATTAACATCGATGACTAGACTTTGACCATGGTGTCACATATTGGTATCCTGACCAGGGGATTTCATTGAGTAGTGACAACCACCAAACGACCGGGACACAGGCTAGTGGCATCAACAAAGAGTCAACCCCAAAACACCGGTAGAAGAAACCTTAGTTGACCATGGGCTGACGGCTTGATGTCACATTATTATAGCCAAAAAATGAAAACACAAAAATCTTTAAAAAAGGCAACATTTATCTTAGAGATATGCTCCAATGTTCTTTATTAAATTTATTGATTAACTGGATTTCTTAAAAGTAATTTTTACTTTTGACTTAATATCTAATAAAATTAGATGATGTTTGTTTATGAATAGTATTCAATATACATAAAAACTTTATTTAACTAATAGTTTATTTACAAAATGAAACATTCATTTTAATGTCTAGTCAATTTGAGTCTGTCCATGAAGAAAGAGTCTAGTTTTTTTCAGTTATGATCAGACGTATTTTGGCTTTATTTTTTTGAATGAATGATAAATTTTTACAAGAATTATTTTTTAAACTTTTAATTAAAAGAATTAGAAAAATCAGCTTCTTTTAAGATGAATTAATTTGAATTGAAACAAATGTTACTTTTCTTAAAAAATATAGCAGAAAGTAGATTTTTTAATATGGAGAACGTGTTTTTCTGACATGTTAAATGATTTATTGACGGCCTGATGTTTACTAAATTTAAGTGATGTATTGAACTGATATAAGTAAAGATTTTACAGGCATCTTTAAAACATTAGCACATTTTCTTGATTTTCATTGACTTATTGCACCAATATTACAGATGGAAAATGAAAACAAATTTAAAAATCCAATATTTGTCATAGTTTTGATGGGATTTAGTAAATTTATCAATTTACTGTATTTAGTAAAAGTGATGTTTATCTTTATATATATTCATTCCAGTTTCATATTAACAATTGCACACAATGTTAACCAGTAGTTATAATGAGAGTAGCTATCAAATAAGAAAATGCCAAAATTGAGACCAAGAATTAAATAGCCAAAAAATCAACACTGAGGAAGACAAACCCCCCAAAACACCAAAATATACTTACAATTGTGCCTAATGCTCAATGGCAGAGGAACAATACAAATTCATGGGGTTCACTGCTTATGTTTAATTTTCTATGTATAAATGCATATAAAGATATTTTAGAGGTTTCCAGTTTTTTTCTTCTCCATCCACAAATGAATTTGCCAATTAAATGATAACCAAAGACTTGTATCTTCATTAATTTACATTTCATCCTTGGCAAAATTTCATCATTTACTCTCAGGCACTCTGCATTATGTTGGTCTTGTTTTCAACCCACACCCAATGTCTAGCATGCTGATATATCCTCTCTCTACTGCATATGAGAGATTGCCCAAATCATCTCTATGACTGTTGTTTGTATATCTACCTAGACAACATTCATGTTCTCTTGTCTGCTGTACTGGATGCAGGTGTGAGGTCACATCCTTCTCCACTGAACAGTGGCCATGAATAACCCTAAATCAACTCTAGCACCTGAATTCATGTGATGGTCAGGTGTGAAATTAGAGTGTAGCATGTATTTCACATAATAGCATACATGCTTTTGAATTCAAAGTTTTCCTTTTCCTAGACTAGAACACAGCTTGCTGATTATATTTTTCTATTCTATTGTTCATTCCAATACCCATACATCTATGTCCACTGATACAAAATAAACTTTATTATATGTCAGATTTAAACTCTAATTGATCAAACATATTTCACTTTAACAGTATAATAGTTCATTTTTATGAGTTGGCAATTAGCTATAAGAAAACGTTTGTAAATTCATCTTTTATAAATCTATTTCGTAACATTCTCTATTGTCTTGCTACAGTGCTCAGTTATTATATTTTTTATTTTCAGTTTCCATCTTCAAGAGTTTCTGGAACCATGGTGAATATTCATCAGAAATAAAAAGCATTCTCACACATTAACATTTGTGGATTTGTAGTTAGTCCACCCAAAAGAAACAGAACAGAAGTAAAATCTGAAGTAAGATTTTCCGATAAATCATCTCTCACAAGCCACATGTTAACACATACTAGACAAAAACGCTTCCACTGTGAAAAAATGTTTGGACTGAAATTTTCCTGTAATTAAAATCTCAAAAGACATATTTTAACATACACTGGAGAGAAATATTTCTACTGTAAAATCTGTGGATTGAAATTTTCTCATAATCATACTCTCAAACAACACATGTTAACACACACTGGAGACAAACCATACCACTGTGAAATCTGTGGTTATAAGTGTTCTAAAAATTCTGCTCTCAAAACACACATGGTAACGCACACTGGAGAGAAAGCATTTCAATGTAAAATCTGTGGATATAAGTGTTCTTTTAATTATACTCTCAAAACACACATGTTAACACACACTGGAGAGAAACCCTTCCACTGTGAAATCTGTGGATATAAGTGTGCCCAAAATTCTGCTCTCAAAATGCACATGTTAACACACACTGGAGAGAAACCCTTCCACTGCGAAATCTGTGGATATAAGTGTGCCCAAAATTCTGCTCTCAAAACACACATGGTAATACACACTGGAGAGAAACCATTCCACTGTAAAATTTGTGGATATAAGTGTTCTCTTAATTATACTCTCACAAAACACATGGTAACACACACGGGAGAGAAACGTTTCCACTGTGAAATTTGTGGATCGAAATTTTCCCTGAATGGACATCTCAAACAGCACATGTTAACACACACTGGAGAGAAAGTCTTCCACTGTGAAATCTGTGGATATAAGTCTGCCTACAAATCTGCTCTCAAAATACACATGGTAACACACACTGGAGAGAAAGCATTTCACTGTGAAATCTGTGCATATAAGTGTGCCCAAAATTCTGCTCTAAAAAAACACATGTTAACACACACTGGTGAGAAACGATTCCACTGTGAAATCTGTGGATTGAAATTTTCTCTTAATGGAAATCTCAAAAGACATATGTTAACACACACTGGAGAGAAATGTTTCCACTGTGAAATCTGTGGATTGAAATTTTCTCTTAATGCAAGTCTCAAAAGGCATATGTTAACACACACTGGATAGAAGCCTTTCCAGTGTGAAATCTGTGGATATAAGTGTGCCCAAAATTCTGCTCTCAAAACACACATGGTAACATACTGGAGAGACACCATTCCACTGTAAAATATGTGGATATGAGTGTTCTCTTATTATAATCTCAAAACGCATTAACTGGTGAGAAAGTTTCCACAGTGAAATCTGTGGATTGAAATTTTCCCAAAATGAATATCTCAAACAACACATGTTAGCACACAGTGGAATGAATACACATGACAAAAACGTAACCCAGTAGTTCACCAGTGATGTACACAAAGCAATATCAAAGATCAACTCAGGACATTTTATTAAGAAGTATACCAATACACAGCATATGTCTATGCTAGACAAGTATGAAACTTGCAGCAAAGTTTGGGTTACAGTTGACAGAATCCATCAGCTATTAGAAGAACTTTAGGTCTTTTTGAAGTTCTTGAATGGACACCAAAACATTATCTGATAAAAATGAATTATTTATTGTAGTTTGGAATACTCTCAAAAGCCATCCATTTACACATATTGGAGACAAACATTTCCACTGTGAAATCTAATTTTTTGATAAGTGATCTTCATTACTACTAAGTTTCAGTTCCATTGAAGCAATTTAAATCTCTGCAGCCTCATTTTCACTGCAGTAAAATGCATTTTAAATAAAGCTAAATTTGAATTTTTTTCTTTTTCCAAGTCTAATATTCAGTTTGAATTCCTCAAAATGTAGTCATGTTGTAATGTGTATTGAATGAATGTTTTTCTATATAAACCTTACAAGATCTTTTTCTTAAGTTCTTCTCATATTCTTTCTTTTTATCCTTAAAAATTATTTTACTAGAAGAGTTTCTGGATAACCTAGACTCTATTCCTTTAGGGATGTGCTTAGGGTAATTATTTTTCAAGTTACTTACTTTGACACAGTGGCCATTTTTTTCTCATTAATTTTTTTTATCTCCTCACAAAATTTTAATTTTTACAATTTTATTTCATTACTTCTAATTTTCATTTCCACTGAAGCAATTTTAAATCTCTGGAGCCTCGTTTTCACTGCAGTAAAATGCATTTTAATTGAATAAAATTAGATTTGAAATACCAATATGGACCATGCATATATTCCAGAAAAACTTAAATTTTGGTAGACAATTTAGGAAATCTTCCTCTATTGATAATAAACATCTGACCAGTAAAATATGATCCAATCTATAATCAGGTGGAAATGTCAGTGAACATGTATGTACCATTTTAAATATCTTTATATATATATTCTTAAAGCATATTGTGAAACTGAAATTATTTTGGATGAGTTTCTAACTGAGGACAATCACAGCAACTGAAGTTATTAACAAAAATCCCTAGTAAAATCAGTATAAAATTTCCAATGAAAAAATAGTTACTTTTTTTCTTTCATTAAAAGGTAATTTAACAGTAATATTGTAAAAATATATTTTCTTCTCAATAACTCTTTAATATCAGTAGACTTTATTGCTTATAGTTTTTATTTCCACTGGAGCCTTTTTAAATTTCCTGAGTCTCATTTTTACTGCAGTAAAAGTCATTTTAAATAAAGCTAAATTCGAATTTTTTTTCTTTCTCCAAGTCTAATATTCAGTTTAAATTCTCCATATATGATCATATTGTCATTTAGCTTTCAATTAAAGTGAAAAAGAAATTCATTTGATGGTCAGGTATGAAATTAGTGTAGCATGTATCTGGCATAATAGAATACATGCTTCTGAATTTAAAGTTTTTCCGTTTTCCTATCCCTAGAACTCAGATTGCTGATTTTCTATTCTATTGTTCATTCCAACACCCATACATCTATGTCCACTGATACAAAATAAACTGTATTATATGTCAGATTTAAACTCTAATTAATCAGACATATTTTGGTTTGTTTAAGAGATATTATAATGGTGCAGTTTTTATGATTTTGTGAGTAGCTTTAAGAAGATACTTGTAAATGCATTTTTTATAGACCTGTTTCATAACTGTATATAATGTGTTTACTTACTGCTGTGCTCAGTCGTTGTATTTTTTATTTCCAGTTTCCATGTTTTAAATTTTCTGAAACCATAATGAACATTCATAAAAACAAAGGCATTCCCACACTGAAATTTGTGAATTGGTAGATAA
The DNA here is from genome assembly GCA_903632075.3 of Acanthosepion pharaonis. Taxonomy (NCBI): domain Eukaryota; kingdom Metazoa; phylum Mollusca; class Cephalopoda; order Sepiida; family Sepiidae; genus Acanthosepion; species Acanthosepion pharaonis. Next base: position 713,118 of record CAHIKZ030005260.1, on the reverse strand, counting down.
ATCTGCATTGAAGAAGCATAAAAGAATACACATAGAGGATAAACCACTTTGTCTGAAATTAGTGAAGTTAGATTTTCAATGAACTTAAATGTCAAAATAAACAGGAAAATTTACACGACAAGAATCTTTGTCATTAAATTATCTCTTGCAAGAAATATGTCAAAACATTTTGGAGAAAAATCATTCCACTGTGAAATTTGAGGATATACATTTTCAAAGAATGGAAATCTTAAACAACACATGTTAACACACACTGGAAAGAAACCATTCCACTGTGATATCTGTGGATTCAAATTTTCCCACAGTGGCAATCTCAAACAACACATGTTAACACACACTGGGGAGAAACTATTCCACTGTGAAATCTGTGGATATAAGTCCTCCTGGAAATCAAGTGTCAAAAAGAACATGTTGATACACACTGGAGAGAATCCCTTTTACTGTGAAATCTGTGGAGTGAAATTTTCCAAGAAAGGAAATCTCAAACAACACATGTTAATACACACTGGAGAGAAACCCTTTCATTGGGTAATGTGTGGATTTAAGTTTTCTCTAAATTCAACTCTCAAAACACATATGTTGACACACACTAGAGAGAAACCATTCCACTGTGAAATCTGTGGATTGAAATTTTCTGAAAACGGAAGTCTCAAAAGACACATCTTAACACATACTGGAGAGAAACCATTCCACTATGAAGTCTGTGGATTGAAATTTTCCTGGAATGGAAATGTCAAAACTCATATATTAACACACAGTGAAGAGAAGCGTTTCCACTGTGATACATGTGGATTGAAATTTTCACACAATTCAAAACTCAAATGACACATGTTGCAACACATAGGAAAGAAACCTTTCCACTGTGAAATATGTGGATTGAAATTTTCCCAGAATGGAAATCTCAAAAGACACATGCTGACACACACTGGAGAGAAACCCTTCCTCTGTATATTTTGTGGATCAAAACTTTCTAATAATAGAAGTCTCAAAAGACACATTTTAACAGATACTGCAGAGAACCAATTTCTCTGTGAATTGAAAGATTCCCAGAATGGAAATCTCAACCAGCACATGTTATCACACACTGGAGAGAAACCATTCCACTGTGAAATCTGTGGATTGAAATTTTCCTGGAATGGAAATCTCAAAAGACATATGTTAATACACAGTTACTAGAAGCATTCCACTGTGAATTCTGTGGCTCAAAATTTTCTGGAGATGTGTGTGTGTCTCCTATAATTTGTGCCAAAATGAGAATAACACAAGCATTCCATTTTAACAGATATATTTACCAAAATATCTTGAAAGACTGAATAGTAAATTTATTCAATAGAATTGACATTGGCTTCACCCACAGCCTCTAGACAGCTTCATGATCACTTGCAACTCTTCTGTATGGTTAAGTTGGTGAATGCTGCTATAATCCTTGCCTTTAGTTCATCTTTGGTGTTACAAAGAGTTTTCTTGGTCTCTTGCTCAACTGCACCCCACACATAATGCAAAGTACATGAACCAAAAAGGAACAGCAGAGAATGAATATAGTGCCTTGATTCAAAAGATGTCCTCAGAATTCACATAAAATGGTGGATCTCACACACAATCTAGCTGAAGCAAACTTCTTGTCAAAACTTGAAAACTTTTCTAATTTTCAGTTTGAATTATCCAAATATGATCATGTTGTAATGTGCATAGAAAACTAGTAATTTTACATAATTCATCCAATCTGTGAAAATATTCTCACAGTTTCCAGATATACCCAGAAAAGTCTCATTGGTTTCTAAGTCCAATTTAAAACCTGTTACACTTTTGCTTCAACTCTGCACACTTCACTTGAATAGAGGATATGTAAACTTTCTTGGTTTCTCTTAATTACACAGCCTATGTCTCTTGATTTCAGGATCCTGCAAAGCTTCCTTGACAGACATTGTTCATGTTGAATTTCTCCAGCGTCACAATCTCAACAAATTTACTTTGCATTCAGTGTCTATCCTTCAATATTTTTTATGGGATCAGAAGTCTGAAAGTGGTTTAATTCCTGCCCAAATATTTAGTTAAACAGTAGCTTATACTTGATCTTTCTCTAGCTTGTAAAATCCAAAATGACTAACAACACTATATTTCCACGCACAACATTTTTTTTAAGTGTTAAAATCTGAAAGAAATAACATTAATAATTGCTGGAAAAAATTATTTATTTTTATTTATGTTTATATAAACTATAAAAAAAATATTTTTCGTGTGATTTCTAAAAAATAAAAGTGGGGGAAAAATATAAAATGAACCAATGCAATAAAACCACTTTTAATTTCTTTTAGTATTAAAAAAAAGGTTAAGCTGTGTTTTCATTATGACTCAAGGAATGTTTCCCCCAAGAAAACCTTTTTTATTTCTTACTCCTCTTCTACAACTTTTGATATAATTATAATCATTCATAATTATCTTTTGCCTCTGAGAAAATTTGGGAAATGAACATTTACATAAAAATGGCCACATCATTTTAAAATAGATTATCTCTACTTTTGTGTCCAGAAATCTGATTTTACTTCTACCTGTATTCCTGTTAATATTTGCAAAATTACATTTATTAATAAAGTTGAACTTTGTGAATTTAGAACAAATTTTGTTATTTTGAATTTATTCACTTCATAAAGAAAGAGCTGATCTTTAATAATTCATATATAGAAAAATTACTCAACTGAAAAATGTTGCTATGTTCCCAAATATACAAACCTTTTAAGAACAGCATCAAAAAATACTTAACAAAGGCTTTAATAAACAAATGTTAAAAATATATACCAAACAGATTACTAAGGTTGGGAGGCAATAATTATATAAATAAATAAAATAAATAATTATATGAATAGTTCCAATTAAGGAAAGTAATGTATATGGTAACATGCCTACCTTTCTCTCTCTCCCTTTTTTTTTTTAGCAGATTTCAGAACAGTTTCCAATGATACATCTTAGTTTCTGACAATTCATCTTAGTGTCTTTGGGAACCAAATTAGAAGATGGATTCTCAAAGTCAGTAAACGCAGGGGTCTGAACTTTTGGTACAAGTCTTTGTTCTCTGATAGTTGTAGCTTTCTTCTTTTCATGTCTGTTCTTAACCTTTTTTTTTAAGTATGGTTCACTCTAGCCATATTTACAAGTTTATGAGCACAATATGATTCTCTTTATTAAAAATCTTTAAAAAATATAGTGTATATTTCTGAAACTTCACTGGAGGAAGACTAGTTGATTTAAAGTTAAAAAATATGCTTTTCTGCAATATTTTAATATTGCAGAAAAGCATTTTTTAACTTGGAGGTTAGTGTTTTTGTGAGGTGTTGACAACTATTGATGCATTTATGTTTGGAAATTTTAAAATTTGGTACATGTTTTTTGAGTTGACATCCCAGTCATTTTTCTAACAAAGAAATTAATATCAACCGGCCTAGATTGAGACATCCTTGTAAAGAAAAATATTTCTTCACTGGAATTCAATATGTACACACTTGCACCATCTGGGAAATGATAATGCAGGATTCTCAATTCAAGCATATGTAACTATGAAAAATAATTTTTGTATTAATAGAAACAATTTTGAATTAAATAAAATGTCTTTTTTTCCTTTCTGATAACCAGGCAAATGGAATTATTATTTGCCAGTCCAGTGATGTAAGTAGCATGACATTTGAGAAATATAAACTGTGAGCCAGAAGAATTGCAGAGCACACTTTATACAAATAAATTTGTACATTTATATTGAAAAGGAATTTACAGTAGATTTGACATGGAATAGTAACTGTAATTTGTGAGCCTTTTAGCACAACTTTGTCCACTATATAATTTTTTTGCCACCCATAAGTGCCTTTACTTAGGACCAATATTTTTTCAAACAAACACTTAGCTGTGTTCATATTTTACAAGTAGATTTTAGTTAAAACTTTTAATTAATATAAAATTTGTTTAAATTAAACATTTTTCCTATTGAAATTCATATTCAAAAATAGTCTTCAAACCCCATATAGGAATTGGAAGATGTTAAAATCCTTAAGGTGAAAACGTGAACTGAAATATGAAGTGAAGGAAAAAAAGGGAAATGTTTTTTTTTTTCCCCTCTGATAACAAAGCAAACACAGTTATTATTTGTCAGGTCAGTGATGTAAGCAATCTGACATTTGTGAAATGCTAGAAGAATTGCAAGGCCGGGAATGTAAACACTCTGAAATGTGCAGAAAATTATTTGGGATGTAGTTTGAAAAATCGACAACAAAGAAAATTTCTTTGATTGCAGAAATAAATTTTAAAATGCAAAAATTGTTATAAGAAAAGTTATTATTTTGAATAGCTGACTATTATTGTCAGTCAAGAAGCACATTGAGTTATTTTTTGTAAAGCCAAAATGTAAAACATGAGATTTTAAATCGGTCATATTGTAATCGTCAACAAAAGGGAATTCTTTGACATCAGAGAAAATATGGATAATTTGTAAACCCAAAAGTTTAATGAAAAAATTATGAAAATAAAAAGTGGCCAGTTGTCGAAAGGAATGTTAAACAAAGTTTATTGTCAAGGAATTATTGTTTTGAATAGCTGACCACTTTGACAGTCAGTGTCATATCTCCAAAGTTGGAGAGAATAATTAATTGATGAATAATTAATAACTTTTGTGGTATGGTCGAAGTTAGGAGAAAAACATATAAACTGAATGCTTAGTTAAGGACAGCAGTTGGAACAAGAGACTCAGACAATATGTGAAAGTGGCAGAGGAGGAGCTGCTAAAGCCCACATGAGCTGCTGGCAAGAGAATTCCTGACAACCAACTTGTATGTATGTTTTGACCTTCTCGAAGTTGTAGAAGAATGCGACACAGTGTCACGACAATTTAATAAGAAGGGTTAATTTTTTTGTATCTGATTATGTAAACCAATTGAAAATTAACCCAGCAACCTTTATTTATTATGTTATTTTCACCAGCAGAAGCGTTATTTGTCCTTTCATAGCACGGTTCTGCCACAACTCGATTCAGCACTTTTGTATGGCAGAAAATTCAATTTTCACTGCTCTGGAATTAAAGAACACAACAAGGGGCAGAGCAGATGAGGGAATGAAGCAGTCAGCTGATAATCATCATTTGAGCAGCAGCAGCAGTACTGACCAGTGTGGGAAGAACACCAGCTCAAGCTGGGGCAGCCATGTCATAGCATAAACTAAAAGTTTTTCACTTTAGGTGATGAGTACATACACAGATGTTATGAGTTTCATATGCATTAGCCAAAAAAAACAAAAAACAAAGGAAATGAAAAAATACATCATTGTGGTCACAAAATGCAGAATTTAGAAATCCAATTTGGTGATTAGGATGATGTAATTTGAACTGTTTATGGAGATCTTGCAAATTTAAAAATATTAATCTTTTTTGCTTATGACTTATTTGAAATACTGACATAGTCTTTCTTGCCTGGCATATGTCATGGAAACTTGTCATCTTCATAAATGTTTTTCATCATGATAATGGTCTCCCCTGGTAGGACTTTGCCAAATTTTATTGGACATAAAGCCAAGATGCCCTGTTCATTTCATTCATTTCTTAACGTGTAAGCTTTTTGGACACTCGAGACTCTTTTTGATACTCCATAATATTTAGTAGTTTTTTCTGTTGACCAAGATTTGGGTGCAATTGTTAAAATCTGTACCTTTTCATAGTACCTAGGATATTTAAACTTCTCTTCCATTACTCTGGGCAGGGTATCATTATCTTTCACAGCGTTTCTTGCTTTTAAATACATTTGTTCTTTTTTTGCTTACTGATGAGGAAGGAAGAGTGTATCAAAACTTCAACTCCCACCACTTATACAATGGTTAAGAAGGCATCGTCCGCTGCCTACAACATCAAGCAAAAGTCATAGGTGGTGACCTACAGACATATAAACAAGAAATGGTCAGTATAAGCAGTGCAAGGTAACAACTAACTTGGACACATTACAGCCGCTTGGACAAACTGGAATAGAAGCGTGCGAGTGGATAAGAACACTCAGGGTGGGCAGACTGAAGCTGTTTTCTATGTGAAGTGATTATCAGAAAAAATACAAAAGATCTTTGGTTCATATAACATCAGGATGAACTTCAAAAGAGGTTTGTCACTTCACAGACACCTCTTCCAAGTAAGACTCCCCCGCACCCAGCAAAGAAAAGAACATGACTAAGGACATTGTGTATGCCATCCCGTGCAGCTGTGGTAAGAAATATAGAGAAACGGGCTGCCTACTTAAGGTTAAGACAGCAAGACTATTGTAAAACTGCAACACGAAGGGAAACAGAAAAATTAGACATAGCTAACTACATGTGGAGGGTAAAGGGAGACCACCACTCCTGTAGGGTGAGGTTGAAATAATAGACTGAAAACAAGCATAGAAGAAACATTGTTGTGATTATAGATATTCACACTTAGATCTAGAGTGCCCAAGGTGTCTGGCCTGCCAAACCGCCATTTACAAGAGGTCCAAGGCATGTGTGATGTTGAACCTTTTTATGAACATCAGCTATTTGCATAGGAAGACAACCTCCAACTTTAAAATACAGTATACAATGATGGTAAAGGGCAGAGAAAATTAGAAGTGAGCAGACATGTCAGTTGGAAGGTTTTTTTTTGGGGGGGGTTCTTACAAAGTCTTTGCTATTCATTAACAAGCTATTTCAGCAGAGACAGACAGCCGGTTCGAAGTGAAAATTATTCCTGAATTTGATTTGACTGGAGGTGTTATTGAAGCTGAAATTGGTGTGTGTCCTATCTGGGGTGAAGCGGATTGATTGGTTCATCCTCTTTGCCTAATTGGGGAGCATTTGCAGTTTACCAACAACTGACCAAGGATGAGAAATCGGTCCCAGCCTAAATCAAGGAAGTAATAATCACTGCCTTTGTCATTTGCATACAAGGATGATCACCTGCTTTAAAATGCAGTATACAATGATAGTAGGGGGCAGAGAAAAATTGGAAGTCAGATTTCTTTTTTGTAAAGACTGCTATTCATTAATATGACTACAGAAACTAAATAACAGTGGTAAATTTGCTTTTTAAGCCTGGCACTAAATATCTATTAAAATTTTCCCAAATCATCATATTTCTGTGTAAATGTAAATGCTGAACTCAAAATAACAATTAAATTTTGATAAAACCTACTGTTTTGTAGTTATTGACAATAAAAGTTCAAACTCAATCACGTTCAGCCGTTGGCCATTACTGGCCTTATTTAACTACATTCAGTGCAGAAAATTTTGCCCACGGAAACTTAATTAACAGCCTTTTTACTGCTCTTAACTGAACTTACTCATCTAAAATTACTGCGCATTTTAGTTATGTTGTAAAGCAATGACAAGTGTTTTTTTTATAGTAAACCCCTTTTTCTGTGTAGAAAAGCAATGACAACTATTGTAAAGCTTTTATTTTAAATTAAAAAACAATTAATGAGCAAACTTTGTAAAGAGCATGATTATCTACAAAAAAGAAAAATGCTAGAAACGAAATAATAATTAATGCACAAACTTTGTAAATAGCATGATTTTTTATTTACAAAATAAAAAAAATGCTAGGCAGGAGCATTTCTTTTTATTTGCAACTTTGCACATTAATTATTATTTTTTTCATTTTTAATTTAAAAGGAAAGCTTTATTTTATTATTTAATTTTTTTTTTATTTAAAAAGAAAGATTTACTATAAAAAAAAACAACAGGTGAAAAAAATCAACACTTGCCATCCCTTTATGACATAAATGCACAGTAATTTTAGACAAGTAAGAGCAGTAAAAAGGCCGTTAATTAAGCATCCGCGCGCAAAATGTTCCGCACTGAATGTAGTTAAACAAGGCCAGTAATGGCCGACAGGATAAAAGTGTACATAATGTAAAAAAATGTTTGATTATTTTTTTATACGGAAGTTATTTGCTACTACACTTGTAATTCTAAATATTTAAAAAAAAAAAAAAAAGGGGGAAAAAAAAAGCGGTGAGGGTGTTCATTGGCTGCAGTTGAGTATTTTTTATGACTGACTGGTGAAGTATGGCAGACGGAGACAAAATGATCCTTGGTACGCACGTGGTGGAAATCTAATCCCCTGTTTTCTCCCAAGCAACTGAATATTTTATGACATGAAACAGGTAAGAAAATAAAAGAAAAAGCCTAAAGTACTTTTTAAATTAATTTTCTTTCTATACAATTAATGTTGTAAATAAAATTTCTTCATCTAGTTTTCATGAAAGCAAGCCTATCAAATAAGAAAATTATATTCTTAATTTGGTTATATAGTGCAAATTCTTAAAAACGAAAGAGATTTCTAAATTATTGTTCATTTGATCCTTCGTATTTTTCACAATTTCACGTCTGACTGTAATGACGTACCTTTATTAATTAATGCGCATAACAGTCATCCATAAAAACTGGATTGGCGTCTTGTGAATCCGGAACGAAATAATAAGCAATATCATTCATTACAATTGAACCTTCGTATTTTTTTAATAATTTCACACTGATTCGGGATTATATTAAATGATCTTACTTTCGTCTAAATTAATGCGCACTTAAGTTGTGTAGAAAGCAATGACAAGTGTTATTTTTTTTTTACAGTTGAAGTAAACCATTTTTTTCTGCGTAGAAAAGCAATTTATTTTATTTTTTAAAGACGAAAAGCTTTCTTTTTTAATTTAAAAAATAAATAATAAAATGAAGCTTTTCTTTTAAAACAAATAATAATTAATGCGCATTAATTATTATTTGTTTTATTCTTAAATTTAAAAGAAAATCTTTATTTTATTTTTCAATTTGTTTTTTTTTATTTAAAGACGAATAAGATCAGTTAAGTAAGAGCAGTAAAAATGCCGTTAATTAAGCTTCCACGCGCAAAATGTTCCGCAGTGAATGTAGTTAAACAAGACCAGTAATGGCCAACAGATGAACGCGACTGAGTCAGAACTTTTATTGTTGATAATTCCGAAACAGTAGATTTTATCAAATTTTCTTTGTTATTTTCGAATTAAGCATATAAATTTACACCTAAATATAAAGATTGCAGAAATTTTTATTAGATACAAGTCCAAGGCCCAAAGAAAAAAACCCGGGGCTTAAAAAGCAAATTACCAATATACTTTTTTTTGAAAAAATATATATATATATATTTATTATTATTATTATTATTATTATTACTCTAGGGAGTTTTATTGATTATGAAATATTCGAAAATCAGTTGAATTGAAAAAAAACCAAAAACAAACATTTTATTTAATTTTTTTATTTCCTTTTTAGGTTTTTACTTTTCTATGAAAAATCTTTTTTTTTAAGTAAAATGATACACCTAAAAGATAAATTTACTTTTGAATGAGCTACTGTCAAATTGTATCGTTTTGCTAAAAAAGGATTTCAAATCAAAAAAAAAAAAAAAAAAAATGATGAAAAAAAAATCATGCCATGCTTTTTTTCAAAAGACTTGACTTGATTTGAAAACAAAAATTTTTTTTACAAGTTTTTAAACATTTAAATTCTTGTTTCCAAATTTTTCAAAACTAGCTAAATGATTTTTGTTTTACTGACTCAAAAAAACAAGATTTTTAATTAAAATTATTAAGAGGAAAACTTGTAACAAAAAATATTTTTAATTATTTTATGAAATCTTAAGAAAAATTAGGAAAAACAGATTGAAGAACTGGCGATGCAATGTTCTGCCAAGGAACAAATTCTTCTTTTACACCGATTACTTTTTGTTGTTCTGTTCAGAAACCAAATGGGTTCAATTTGAAAATCATTTTTTTAATTGCAATTTCTTTGAAAAAATGAAATTTTCAAATATTCCCAAGGTTGAGAAAGAAATATCAAGTCCAACAAAAACTTAATTTTGTTTGTTTTTATTTAATTAGGGAAGCTTTTAATTATTTTTATGAATAATATATATTAAAGACAAGATTTTACAAGATTTCTTTTCATTTTTTTAAAAATTTTAAATTGAATGATTTATAGAGTTTTTAAGTCTTTTAAAATTCATTTTCAACAAGATAATTCTTACAAAATATTGTTATTAAATAAATCTATACTTACTAATCATATTTTTTAAAGGTAGGTATCTCTATGTTTGCTTTCTGACCATGAGATTCAGGTTCAAATCTCACCATGGTCAGTTTGTTAGGGAGGTGACTTCTTGATGTTATCAGTCTAGTGGAGGTGATTCTAGCATTTTATTTAATTAGGAAACCATACCATATATTAAAAGGTTTACAAGATTTCTTTTCAAGGCTTTTAAATTGAATGATTTATAGTGAAAAATTGGGGAGAAAAATCATACAAATCATATTTTTTAAAGGTGACCTTGTTCAGATTGTTGATCATGCTAGATAACATGTTTCTCTCCCAGAACTACTCTAACTAAGGTTTGCACAATATAAACCACTGGTGGGCACTGGGTGTTGAACAAACTCAAATGTACCTGAGCAAGTGTCTGCAAAAGTGATTAGCTAGCCAATGAAATTAAATTATGTTTATTTATGAACAATAGACTATTGGTTTATAAAAGAATGTATATTATAATCTTTATGTAAAAAATATGCCACACTTACAGAGCAATAATCAAGACATTAGTATTTAATTTGTATTTAAAAATACATATTTAACTTTATATAATCAGTAATTTAAGAATATACAATTTTATATAATCAATAATTTAAGAATATACAATTTTATAAAAATTAGTAGAATGAATAACTTTACTTTTAAAATGACAAATCATTTTTTGCTATATTTTTAGTTAAATGATATTTGATACATTTTGAGTTTAATAAATTGCTTTTATGATTTTATTTTTGTACCAGTTTGATCTTAAAATAATATCTAATTGCAGCCAACATTTTTTTCTTTTTTTAATTATTCTGAATTTAAGAGTTATATTACTCTTCCAGTAGGGAAAAATAGTCAAAGATGGTAATTCAGAATAATTTCTTTTTTGAACATCCATACCAAAATAATATACCATATGTTAAAATGCAAAAAAGGACATTTGATAACAAAAATTGTATCATTTGTCTTTACTTAATTGAATGTAAAAATTTAAAAAATATTTTCTGTGTTTAAAAGGAAATTTTGTTTTTTAAATTATGCCAATTTAAAAATTTATTTTTTTTTTAAATTATGCAAGATTTGTGATAAATTTTAGATTAAGAATGTTTTGATATTCATTTTTCTGCCTTGACCTTGTTTTAATAGAGATAATAATTATTTGTTGAACATTATTATACTAATCGTCTTACATCTCCAAGTAATGCAAATGTATAGATTCTATAATTACTTTAGGTAACAGAAGAAATTCTTTCAGTGATAATTGTTAATATTATTAATATATTTAACTTTAAACTACAAAATGAAAATGTTAATGATCATGTAACAGAGACATGAATATATTTATCTGGAGCTAAAAGAGTAGTCACATAGACATCATGGAATAGTCCTCTGTCATTCTAATCTTAAAATATATAAGAAGTGTCTTGAAATTCAGTTAGAAAAGTGATGAGGTCACATCTACACAATGGCCATGAGTAACTCCAAATAAACTCTGGCACCTGGCTTTATTTGATGGTCAGGTATGAAATTTGTGTACAATTTGAATAGTACATGTTTTTTCATGACTTTAGTGATTTTTTTGAAGAAAAAATACTTGGAAATGCATTTTAATAAATATATTTCATTACTCTATATAATGTGTTTTCTTACTGCAGTGCTCAGTTATTATTTTTATTTTCAGTTTGCATCTCTGAGAGTTTCTGAAAAAAAAGGCATTCTCATGCTGTGAAATTTGTGGTTTAGCTGTTCAGTCCACAAAAAGAGACATAACAGAATATAGTTGATAAACCATTGTATGAAATCTGTGGTGTTAGATTTTTCAACGAATGTAAATCTCAAAATGAACATGAAAATTCACACAGGCAAGATATTTTCCAGTTTGAATTCTGTGGATTATGACTTTCCATTAGATCATCTCTCACACACCACATAATAACACACATTGAAGAAAATCCATTCCTCTGTGAAATCTATGGATAAAAATTGGCCTGAATGGAAATCTCAAAACATTTAACATAGTGGAGAGAAGCATGACCACTGTGATATCTGTGGATTAAAATTTTCACACACTGCAAAATTCAAAAGACACATGTTAAAACAGACAGAAGAGAAACCCTTCCACTGTGAAATCTGCGGATATAAGTTTTCCAATAATTCATATCTCAAAAGACATATTATGACACACAATGGAGAAAAACCATTCCACTGTGAAATCTGTGGTTTGAAATTTTCAGAGAATGAAAATCTCAAAAAACATATGTCAATACACACTGGAGAGAAACCTTTCCACTGTGAAATCTGTGGATATCAATGTTCCCAAAATTCAAATCTCAAAGCACATATGATGATACATACTGGAGAGAAACCCTTCCAATGTGAAAACTGTGGATTGAAATTTTCCCAGAAAAAAAATCTCGAAAAACATATGTTAACACACACTGGAGAGAAACCATTGGACTGTAAATTTTGTGAATATCAATGTTCACATAATTCTGATCTCAAAACACACATGTTAATACACACAGGAAAGAAACCTTTCCACTGTGAAATCTGTGGATATCTGGGTTCATTTAATTCTACTCTCCAAAGACACATGTTAACCCACACTGAGAGAAAACCATTCCAATGTGAAATTTGTGGATTGAAATATTCCCAGAAAGGAAATCTCAAAAAACACATGTTAACACACACAGGGAGAAAACCATTCCACTGTAAAATCTGTGGATATAAATCTTCATTTAATGATGGTCTGAAAAAACATATGTTAACACACACTGGAGAGAAACCATTCAACTGTAAAATTTGTTTTCAGAAAGTTCCTTTAATTCTGCTCAAAAACACATGTTAACACACACAAGAGAAAGAAACCTTTCCACAGTGAAATCTGTGGAAATCAGAATCTGATATAATCTGCTCTCAAAAAACACATGTAATGACAAACTGGAGATAAACCATTCAAATGTAAATTTGTGGATTGAAATTTTCCCAATAAAGGAAATCTCACAAAACACATGTTAAGACACACAGGAGAAAACCATTACACTGTAAAACTTGTATATAAATTTTCATAAAATTATGATCTGAAAAACATATGTTAACACACACTGGAGAAAAACCATTCAATTGAGAAATTTCTGAATATCAGTGTTCTGAAAATTCAAGCACTGTCAAAACACACATATGATAATACACAAAGAAAAGTAACAAACCATTCCAGTGTGAAATCTGTGATATTTAAGTTGGCCTGAATCTGCTCTTCAATGATACATGTTAATACACACTGGAGAATACCATTTCAATGTGAAATTCCAATAATTGAAATTTTCCCAGAAAGGAAATATCAAAAATCCATATATTTTACTAATAAATATACAATATACAGATAAACCATTCCACTGTAAACTTGCAGGATATTTAATTAGTTCCCAAAAATTCAAAAACCATCAAATCACATATGAGGATACATACTTGAATGAAACCCTTCCAATATGAGATAAAAATGAATGTCAATTTTCCCAAGTATTCAAAGATTTCAAAAAACTATTTAAACAAACACTAGATAGAAACCATTCAACTGTTAAATTTTGTAGATATCAAATTCAACATAATTCAAATGAAAAAAGAGAACCATGTTAATCACACAACAGGAAAGAAACTGTTTCTTAGAACAGAATGATTATTTTATGGATATCTGTTTTTCATGTGATTCTTCTCTAAAAGACACATGTTAACCCAATGAATGGTCAGAGAAACCATTCCAATGTGAATTTTGTGGAATGAAATTTGATTGGTCAAGAAAAATGACTGCCCTGCCTCAAAACACATGTTAAGACACACAGAAAAACCATTCCACTTTAAACAAATAGAAATGTTCATATAAAATGTCTGAAAAAACATATTGTTATAATCACACTGGAAAAATCAATCAAGATGTAAAACCATTTTGAATAAATATCTCTAATTCTGCACATTTAAATCAAATATGTTAATTCAATTTATATTAAAGAAACATTACCAGTGTGAAATCTGCAGATATCAAATTCAATGGAAAATCCTTTTGCAAAACAAAATTTTAAACACACTGGAGAAACCTTTCAAATGTGAATTTTGTGGATTGAAATTTTTTTAAAAAAATTTCAAAAAACAACTGTTATTACCCACAGGAACAATTTAACCATTCCACTTAAACTCTGTGAAAAACAAAATTCTCAAATTCCATGCTAGTAAAAAAAACATATGGTAATAAACACTGGAAAAAACCCTTCCACTGTAGAATTCTGTGGATATAAATGTTCACAAAATTTTGCTATCAAACACACATGTTAATACATTTAAAAAAAAACCTTCCATTTTGAAATTGTGGATATTTTTTTTTGGATGAAAAGAATTTTCAAAACACAAATGTTTCCATGCCTGAAGAAACCTGTCCACTGTAAAATCTGTGTATATTAAAAAAAGACCTTAATTCTGCTCTCAAATTTTTAAAAACACTGGATCAAACATTCCATTGAAAAATTTGTTAATTCAATTTTCTCAAAATTTTGTTTGCAAAACATTTTTAACCACACTGGAGAATTCATTCCTCTGTAATCTCTTTTTGATATGAATGATTTTTGTATAATTATTACATTTAAATACATATATTATATTCTTAAAGAAAACCATTCCACTGAAATCATTTTGATTGAAATTTTCAAACAAAGGATATCTCAAAAACATATTTTAAAATAAAAAAAGAGATATATTTAAACCAGTACAAAATTTCAATGAAAAATAAGTTTTAGAAATTCAACTTTAAAATTCTGAAAAAAACAAATATTTTCTTTTGGAGAGAGACCATTCCACTTGAAATCTGTGGATTTCAATCTTTTAAACGTATGGTTCATCAAAAAATTTTAGACAAAACATACCACTGTTTCATTGTGTATTAAAATTTTCAGAGAAATGGAAATAAAGCTGAATTTGAATAATTTTACTTCTCCAGATAATTTTCATTTGATTTCCCAAATATCTATCAATTTAATGTCCATGGAAATTCAAATTTTGTTTTGAATCTGTGGATATAATATGTCCCAAAAAGGGATGCTTTCAAAATGCAGATGTTTTGGCACACTATAAAGAAACCATTCCACTGTAAATCCGTGTATTAAAATTTGTACTCGTAAATCTTCAATGACACATGTTAATACACACTGAAAACCAATAGAATGATATATATGTTACCCAATAGTTCAATGGGCAAAGAGCTACACAAAACAATATCAAAGATCAACTTAGAATATTTCTATATTTATCCTCTTAACACCATAAATGGATATTCAGTCCAGAGTTCTTTTTTGTACAGCATTCCATTAATCAACATGTAGTTCTCTATCTGATGGTTTCAATAAATGATTGCCAATTCTCTTCAGTGAAGTTTATATTCCAAACTTTACTGGACAATTTATAAAATCTTCTTTTTGACAATGCATGCACTGACCAGGTAAAATTTTTGAGATGCTTTTGATCTATAATCAAGTATCCAACAACGATGAAGATGTATATACAATTTTTTTTTAAATATCCCTAATTATTACATATATATTCATAGCATATTTTTAAAAAATATTGTGAAACTGAAATCATTGTTTTGGAGTTTTCCTTCATTATTTTTTGTCAGTTTAACAATAATATTGTAAATCTCAATTCTTCTAAGTAATTCTTTGATATGAGTGGGCTTCATTACTTTTACTTTTTACTTTCATTGAAAGAATTCTAAAAATCTGCAGCTTTATCTTCACTGTATTAAAATGCATTTTAAATGAATAAAGCTAAAGTTGAATTCTTTTATTTCTCCAAGCCTAATTTTCAGTTTGAATTCATATGATCATGTTATAATGTACGTAGAAGTGCAAACTTTGTTTTGAATGAATGTTTCTCTATATAAAGCTTACAAGATCTTTTCTCAATGCAAAGTTATTGTTGATTCTCTTCAGTGAAGTTTACAGAATGAAAACATTAGATACTGATTTCAGATGAACCCCTTTTTGGTTTCTATTCAGTGATCAAGTAATAATTTATATTATGTACCCTCCCCATTCTGCCAAATTAAATTTTCACAATTTCCAGTTATTTAGCAATGGTTAAGGCATCTGCTTTATGGTTAGTTTTGAATAGAACAATAAATAATTCATCCAGTCTGAAAAATTCCTTGTTCTGCTAAATTTGATGATTTTTGTCAACAACATCTGAAGTGACATCTCAATTGTATACAGTTCCATTCAGCTACTGAGTTGTTTTAAAAATGTCTGGGCATACTATCAGGAAATAATTTTTATGTCAGGATATTTTTTTTTGGACAGATATGTGTCTCACACAGCCTTTCCAGTCTCTGGTATTTGAGGTTCCTGAAGACATCAATTGTTATCTTCATCTTGAAATTTTCCATTAAATAAAGATTAAGATTTTGAATAAAATTTGTTCCCAAGGCCAGCATTTGATGAAATCAATGAAAACCTGAGCATATAAAGAACGTTTGGCTAAAGGTAATCTGTCTTCTAAGAGATCACTTTTCAAAGAATGCCTGCAACTAAATGGCAGTGCTCTGACTCTGATGACAGTTTAACCATTTTTATTTTAATTTTATCTAAACTATAAAAAATTTTAATTTCCATGATGTCACTTATTTGCAGAAAAAAATTTGTGGAATCTGACTTCTCTATTAGTTTGACAAACTGGCGTGATTAATTCATCCAATCTGGGAAAATCTTGTCACAGTGTCCAGATGTGCCGAGACATGTCTCAGAATCTGGTTTTCTAATTCCACTTCAAAATCTTTTACACCTTTGCTTCAGCTCTGCAAAGTTTAGTTGATAGAAGATATGTAATCTCCTTTTGTTTCAATCCATCACACATCCTATGTCTCTTGATTTCAGAATATGTAATCTTCTTATGTTTCACTCAATCACCCAGCCTATGTCTCTTGATTTCAGGAGCCTGCCAAACTTTGTCAACAGACATTTTTCATATTGAATTTCTCCAAAATCACAATCTCAACAAGTTCAGTGTTATCCAGCATCTTTTTTATTTAGTTAGTAGCTTTCTCTAGCTTGTAAAATCTAAAATCACAAATAATAGTATATTTCCACATGAAAATGTTTTTAAGTGTTAAAGACTGGAAATTACATCAATAATTGCTGAAAAAATTAGTTATTTTTATTTATGTTTATATAAACTATAAAAGAGAAAATTATTTTTAGTGTGATATTAAGATTTCTGAAACAAGAAGAATTGGAAAAAAATATTATTAGTGAAATATTAAAATTTCTAGAACAAGAAGATCTAGAAAAAAATGTAAAAAATGAACCGACACATTAAAACCACTTTAAATCTCATTTAATATTAGAAAAAAAAAAGCTAAACTGATTTTTCTTTACAACTCAAGGGATGTTTTGAATGAGAAAATCTTTCTTTTTTACTTCTTTCTCTTCTACAAATTTTGGTATAATTATCATCATTTTAATTATTTTTGGCTTCTGGGAAAATTCAGGAAATAAACATTTACATTAAAAAAATCTGGGCTAAAGCTTTTCAAAATGGCTCATCTCTACTTCTGTGTCTAGAAATCTGATTTTCCTTCTGTGCATATTCCTGTTAATACTTTTGAAATTACATTCATTAATAAAGTTGAACTTTGTGATTTTAGGACAAATTTTGATGGATTAAATTTATTCATTTCATAATAATAATAATGATAATTCTTCTATCAATGATTGTTTTAATCATAGAATTTTTTTACTTTAGTCTTTGCTAATATATTTTTGCATCTTATTATTTTATTATTTTTACGATATTTAGATGAATATTCAGTGCATATTTTTTCTATAAAAAAATAAATATTTTAAAAAAAAATAATTTAATTTTTTAAAGAATAAAATGCTTTGATTCATGTTAAATTGAAACTCTTCAGGCGTGGATGTAAGCATGAACACACACTTGAAGGCAGTCAAGATGACATTAAAGAACAAGGATCCTGTACAATTAGAGACATTAAGTACATGTTGCAACAACATTCATTACTTTATTTTCCCAGACAGTCTCCCTTTGGACACTCTATTAGTTGATATGTCAAAAGCCAAAGCGAAGAAAAAAAAGGGTAATTTATATTTCACTTTAGCATCTGAAATATTTACAAAAACTGATTGTGCAAAATACAGGAAATTCAATCAAGTATGTTTACTACGAATAAACTTTGTTTCTTTGAAATTTTAAAATGTTTAAGTGTTTGGCTCAATTCTTAACTTTAGAAGAAAATATATTTATAAACAGTTTTTTTAATTACCTTTAAGTTTATATAGATTTCTTCTTTTCATATATGTTCTCAAAGCTTTTAAGCCTTTTTACAACCCTGACACATTTTCTCATCTTTCCTTGAACCGCCATTATAGAGGAAAAATTGATTTTCAAATTACTAGTTAAAAAAAGTATTAAAAATTGCAAAGATTTTTAAAAGTCCTTTGTATTCTGTGAATTTCAAGATGACTGAAATATAATAGAATTTTAAAAGGATTCATTGTGTGTAATTTACTAAAGTTCGTTTGAAACTTTGATTTCTTTCTTAAAACTGAAAACTAATTGAAATTTCAACAATTTTAATTTTGTTAACATAAAAAAGAAAAACTGTCATTTTAATGATTTTATTTTAATCCAGCAATCTTAAAAATTGTCTGAAGCTAAAATATTTTTCTGTTGCAAAGTAATTTTTGGCAGGAATTAGTTTCTTCTTTTTTCAATTTTAAATAGAAAATGTGATAAATTGATAAATTAAAAAATTAAGTTTCAGTCACTGCCTTTCAGGAATGCTGTTATTAAATTAATAATTAAGTAGATTTAATTTTACAGATCATAAATTTGAAAGCTTATTACAATCTGCAACACAAGTATTTTTAAATATTTTTTGGGGTATACAAAGAAAAGTTTTTAAAAAGTTTCTTCCCAAATATATGGATAGACGTATGAGACATAAATGTCACGAGTTGTAAGAATTGTTTCTCCTAATAGGAAGAACTTGTCCTCAGAAAATTTTTGTTTTCCTCTTGGCGAGCACGTGTTAGTTAAATTCTCTATCATCATCGCATTTTCATAATTTTTAATTTTATTTTTACATCCTATTTCACTAAATATTTTAATTTAATTTTTTAAATATAATTAATTTGTTTTTCAGTGACAGACATATTGCAATTATTAATTATTTTCTTTTAAAATCTACACTACAGTGAATAAAAAAAAACCTTCCACTTTTCAGTGCAATTTTGAAATCTGTTCTGTTCCTTTCATAAATTTTCTACTTTAACAAGTATTTTTTACCGAGGACTGTTAATTAATTCTTTGAAACAATTCTCTTGGACAAATATTGGATTTTTTAAGAGATTTTTAATTTTTTTGTTTTCATTTTTCATAAAATTTCTGAAAAATGAGAAAATCAAATTAATTTTGCGATACAATATTTTGACATGTTGCCTGTAGCCAGATTATTTTTGAGCAAGGAACAAATTCTTCTTTTGCACCGTTTTCTCTGATCTATTCAGCAGAAGCTACATGTCATGTATTTTCAAATAATGAATCTTTTTTAATTGCAATTTCTTTAAAAATAAGAAGTTTTATTGATTAGAAAATATTGTCGAGCTTGAGAAAGAAACATCATGTCCATCAGCAACAGCAACTTGATCCTGTTTGTTTTTCTATGAAAAGTTTTTTGAACATAAATTCCAGTTTTATTTCAAATATTAATTTTCTTATATAAGTGTAAAATTTTAAAAGTATTTTTAAAACATTGGCGCCTTTTCTCGATTGTATCACTGATACAAAATCTTACGATTTTTTAAAACGTTTATTAAATCAATAATAATAAATCTCTTTTTAATGAAAATACTTGTAAAAATTTGTTACTCATTAATATTGTCCATGAAAACTAAGGCATTTTAATAATGATCTTAAGTTCTAATATTTTAATTAATTTAATTGTTTTTAGGTACCTCTACTTTTCCGCTAAAGAAAAAAAACAGCGTAGCATGATAAAAAAAGACTCCCAAAAATTTAATAAAAACCAAGTTTTATCATGAAAAGTTTATTTTATATTCACAGGAAAGACCAAAGTCTGTAGAAAAAATATTTTTTACCAAGATTTTCTGAAATAAAAAACTTCAAAAATTAATTTCATTTATTCGTGAATAAGTTCTGAAAGTTTCATTAAAACCCGACAATTTTTTTTCAAAAATTTCCAAATTAATGTATTTTTCACCTGAAAATGGGCGCTAAAAAAATAATCATAAATTACGTCAACTGCTGACATAATAAAAAACAACATATTTTTAACTAAAATTTAAAACATACTAGAAAGGAATTAAAAATTTTTTTAAATACTTTGGTCTAAATAAGCATTTTGATGATAAAACTTCGTTTGTATTAAGTTTGGGGCGGTTTTATTTTTTATCTTCAAACCAGATTGATATTAAAAATACCAATATTTTTTTTTTTTTTAAATTATTCTGAACAATTATAAGTAAAACGAATTGAGACTGCAATACATGTGATGTGTTCATCCATACTATTTTTGAGCAAGGGACAAATTCTTCTTTTACACCGTTTCCTCTGATTCTTTGTTCCGTTCAGCAGAAACAACATGTCATCTATTTTCAAATAATGAATCTTTTTTCATATGAATTTCTTTAAAAATAGGAAATTTTATTGATTAGAAAATCTTGTCGATCTTGAGAAAGAAACATCAAGTCCACCATCAACAGCAACTTAATCGGAATCATGTTTTGTTTTCCTATGAAAAAGAATTGCCCTGAAAATTAAAGAAATACGGGACACCATCAATAATCATGATATTGGTACTTATATTTTAAAATACTTTTTATAAACAGTAGTTATGAATATTTTTGTTATTATACGATTTTATGATACTTTATTTTTTAAATGAGAAATACTTTGTTTTTTGTTTTTTTTTTTTACTAAAAAATGATATTTTGAGTTTAATAAATTGCTTTTATTTTTTTTTATTTTCGTACCAGTTTGATAATTATTCTGACTTTAAGAGATATTGAATTATCATATTACCTTTCCGGTAGGGAAAAGGGTAATTCAGAATTATTTCCTTTTTAAACATCCATAACAAAAATAATCTAACATTTGCTAAAATGAAAAAAATGAAATTTCTTTTTTAAACAAAAAAAGCTTCACACTCGTAAATAGCTTTTAACTTTATTTTTCTTTTATTCATCATTCATGTTTTTATTTATTTAAAAGTAATTTTTAATATAAATATTAAGTGTAGATTTGTTTTTTGTCTAATCTGAAAGAAAATTGCAATACATGTTGAATGACACAAGCACCAACTGTTAGAAAAAATATTTTTTGAGTTTTATTGAACTATTTTTTGAGACTGAACAAATCATATTCATTCTTCATATTTCATAATTTTTCTGAAATTAAATTGTCAGAGATGTTTTTCTATATAACTGTAAAAAGAAACATTTTAATGAATAATAAATTTTACAAGAATTGTAATTTTTTTAAAGTTTTAATTGAAATGATTTATAAACATTTAAAATTCTGTATTAATTTCTCATGGCCAAGTGAAATTAATCATAAATGTAAAATGTCATTACAATTCAGTATTTAAAAAAAAAATTTTATCCATAAAATCTATCAATTTGTCCATATTGATAAATCTGTTAAAACTATATTAAAAACCTTTCACAGATAAAATATACTTTTCTGAAACATTAAGAAAAATTAGCTGTCTTCAAGCTTAACTAATATTACTTCTAGTTTAAAATACAGCAGAAAAGTATATTTTTAACATGGGCAGCTTGTTTTTCTGACATGATGGGTGATTTATTGACAGCTTGAGGCTTAGGAAATTTAAGTGAGAGGGACTGAAATGAAAGAAATTACTTGAATATAACATGAATGTCTTATTTACATAGTTAGTTTACATTTTTTATCCTGCAACCCAGTCTAGCATACTGACCTGACATCCTCTCTCTGCTGTTTTCAAGAAACTGCACACATTATCTCTGGGGCTTTTGTTTCTATATCTATCTTTTCAAAATTCTTGTTTGCTTGCCTGCAATATTTGATGGAGATGAGAGGTTTCGTCTTTCTGCTCTACACTCTGCTATTGTGAGTAATCCTAAATCAACCGCAGCACCTGGCTTCATTCAATGGTCATGTGTGAAATTTGAATATAGCATGTATCTGGCATAGTATCATATTATATGCTTCTGAATGCAAAGTTTTCCTTTTCTGAGTCTAGATCTCATCTTGCTGATTTTGTTTTCTTGTTCCATTGTCTATCCATGTCCACTGATACATAATTGAAGAAATTGTTGGCAAATCTGGTCTAGTTTTATGTACTAGCAAAAATAAATTTACTGTACAGTCAGAATAAACATTATAATGTGTCCAATTTAAATACTTATTTATCAGTGTTTCTGGCTTCATTTCTTTTTTTTTTTTTCAGAAATTTAGTTAATCACAAATCCATTTAAATTAACAAATGACATATTTCTGTTTGATCAAAATATGGTATAATGGTACTAACTTAAAATTATTTTTTCTTTTTCAGTTTGCATCTTTGAGAGTTCCTGAAACCATGGTGAATATTCATGAGAAAGAAGGCATTCTTACCCTGTGAAATTCATGGATTGGTAGTTAATTTTAAGTCTATACAGGAGAGACATAACAGGCTTAATGGATAAACCATTTCCCATCAAATCTATGGTGTTACTTTTTCTATGAATTCAAATCTAAAAAAAAAACATGAAAAACCACACTGGAGAGAAACCCTTCAACTGTCAAATCTGTGCATGTAAGTTTTCTCACATTACATCACTCAAAGACCACATGTTAAAACACACTGGAGAAAAACCATTCCACTGTGAAATCTGTGGAGTAAGTTTTTCCTTAAAATCATCACTCCGAAAGCACATGCTAACACACACTGGAGAGAAACGTTTCCAATGTGAAATCTGTGGATTTAAATCTTCCCAAAATTCAGATCTCAAACGACACATACTAACACACACCGGGGAAAAACCATTCAAATGTCATATCTGTGGATGTAAGTTTTCCCTCCGTCCATCTCTCAAAAACCACATGTTAAAACACAGTGGAGAAAGACCATTTCACTGTGAAATCTGTGGGGTTAGTTTTTCCTTAAAATCATCACTTCGAAATCACATGTTAATACACACTGGAGAAAAAAGTTATCACTGTGAAATCTGTGGATTTCAGTTTTCCCTAAATTCAACTCTTAAAAGACATATGTATACCCATACTGGTGAGAAACGTTTCCACTGTGAAATCTGTGGATTTCAGTTTTCCCTCAATTCAAATCTCAAACGACATATGTATACACATACGGGAGAGAAAAATTACCAATGTGAAAACTGTGGAAAAGGTTTTTTCATAAAATCAGCACTCAAAAGACATATTTTAACACACACTGGAGAGAAACCTTTCAATTGTGAAATCTGTGGATTTAAGTGTTCACAAAATTCATCTCTCAAGACACATATGTTAACACACACTGGAGAGAAACGTTTCCACTGTGAAATCTGTGGATGTAAGTTTTCTCGAAATTATTCTCTCAAGACACATATGCATACACACAGAAAAGAGAAACGTTTCCACTGTGAAATCTGTGGATTTAAGTTTTCCAGAAATTCAAATGTCAAACAACACATGTTAACACACACTTGAGAGAAACTTTTCTACTGAAATCTGTGGATTTAAATTTTACCAAAACACATATCTCAGACAACACATTTTAACACACTGGTAAAAAAAACATTCCACTGTGAAATCTGTGGATGTAAGCAAGTAAAAAATATTAATGTGAAGAAGTTAATAGACTGACATATTTCATATCAAGAAAACAACCTGCAGTTATATTGTTAGTATGTGATGTGGAATATATGGCATTAGCAATATAACTTCAATGCAAGAAGTAGAATTATCCCATTATTAAATACCTGATTAATTCAAATGAATATGGAGCAATTATAGTACATTGAGAATTATAGTACATTGTCTTAATAATGGCAATCAATAAAGACAATGTACTATAATTCCATCTAAAAAATTATATCTACTATCAACATTTGAAACATGCAAACATAATGAGTGAAGTTCAAAATGGTGCAACAAAGATTATATTCTGTCAGAAGAAAATGACACTTTTATTTAAAAATCCTTTCAGCAGAGTAAAATTGAAATGGAGCACAATCATAAATATTTTACTTTCTTCCATTTCAGAATGCTGTAAGCACTGTACTGTATCCCTTTTTGAATGTGAACACTATTCCTACTTTGTGAAATCTTTACTTTATTCCTGTCTTATAGTTGCTTTGCTTTGCCTTTCATTATGTACATATCTTTTTTGTTTCTTACTATTTTTATCCTGTTCTTCATTCTTATTCTTATTTACTTGGAATTTTGAACAGAACCCTTTATTTCATCCACCAGGATAGATTGTTCTAGTTCCATGTGCCAGGCTTCTTCCATATGTCTCAGTTATTTCCCTTCAACTCAAATCTCCAAGTTTTTTAGTTCACCACATATGTAAGCAAAGACTCAAGACTTCAGATTACTGGTTTAAAAGCTTCTGTGTATCCAGAAATGTCATAATCACTAATTTTTCCTGTTGGCACTAGATGTAAATATTGTTGTGATTATTATAAGGCCTTGCCTTTTTTTTTTTAAATTTTCCACCTTACAATCAGATCCCTCTCATTTTTGTCTTTTAAATTCCATAAATGGTCATTTAGTTTAGTACATTACCTAAGATTTGCTAGCTTAAATAAGGTCCTATGATTGTACCATTTTACATTTGAAAGTACATTCTATATAAGTTTTATTTTGGCCATTAATATCTGTTACTTCTGCTTTATAAATTATAGCTTCTGTTTTACAAGCTCCATTTAATGGACATCTATTCTTATTTCTACAGTTGCATAAATTATTAGTGTTAACTATATTTTGCTACACATTAGTTTTGAGATTTCTGGTGTTTTTTTTATTTATTATTGCTTCCAAATTAGTAGTGCAGCTGCAGCTTAATTTAACTGTGTTTTTATTTTATTTTTTATTATTATGTAATTCTGAAGTTTTTGGAAAGAATTTAGTAAGTCGCTTAAAAAATAATTTCCCTATTTTACATTTTACCTATAAGTTGAAAGTGGAGGTTGTACCAAAAGATATATTTTCTTTTACTCAATTTGTTCTTCGTTGGTTGTTTAATTTAAGGTTTCAATTCTATTTTGGTTTTGTAACCCTCTACCTTTAAGTTCTCATATTCTTTCTTTTTATCCTCAAAAATTATTTTACTAGAAGAGTTTCTGGATAACCTAGGCTATTCCTTTAGGGATGTGCTTATGGAAATTATCTTTCAAGTTACTTACTTTGACAGAGGGGCCTTTTTTTTCTCATTAATTTTTTTTATCTCCTCACAAAATTTTAATTTTCACAATTTTATTTCGTTACTTCTAAATTTCATTTCCACTGAAGCAATTTGAAATCTCTGGAGCCTCATTTTCACTACAGTAAAATGCATTTTAACCGAATAAAATTAGATTTGAAATACCAGTATGCAGCATGAAACTTTGGTAGACAATTTAGAAAATCTTCCACTACTGATAATAAACATCTGACCAGTAAAATATGATCTGATATATAATCAGGTGTAAATGTCAGTGAACATGTATCTACCATTTTAAATAAATATCTCTATTATATATATATATATATATATATATATATATATATATATATATATATATATATATATATAAGTATGTTGTGAAACTGAAATTATTTGGGATGAGTTTCTAACTGGGGACAATCACAGCAACTGAAGTTATTAACAAAAATCCATAGTAAAATCAGTATAAAACTTACAATGAAAAAATAGTTACTTTTTTTCTCTCATTAAAAGGCAATTTAACAGTAATATTATAAAAATAAATATTTTCTTCTCAATAATTCTTTGATATTAGTAGACTTTTTTATTTCCACTGAAGCAGTTTTAAATCTCCTGAGCATCATTTTTACTGCAGTAAAAATCATTTTAAATAAAGCTAAATTTGATTTTTTTTCTTTCTCTAAGCCTAATTTCAGTTTGAATTCTCCATATATGATCATGTTTACAAGATCTTTCCTCAATGCAAAATCATTGTTGATTCTCTTCAATGAAGTTTATAGAATGAAAACATTAAATATTGATTTCATGTAAACTCTTATTTGGTTTCCATCCATTAATTAGGTAATGATTGTGAGCATGTTGATATAGTCACTTATCCACAACCATCAGCACCACCATCACCACCATGTTTTTATTTCAGAGGGTGGGGTTGGGTGTTGGTAAGATATTTTATGGCATCTTTTGAAAAGTCAAGACGGTCACCTATCCACAACCAACAGCACCACCACAATGTTTTTATTTCAAAGGGTTGAGGGTATGCTACTACTTTATGGGATCTTTTGAAAACAATAAATACAGCACCAAGAATGAAGCAAGTCATTGTTTTGCTAAATTTGATGATTTTTGACAACATCTGAGGTCACATCTCAATTGCATATAATTCTGTTCAGCTACTGAGTTGCTTTAGAAATGTGTCTGGTCGTACTATCAGGAAATAATTTTAATGTCAGGATGTCTGTGGACCAATATGTGTCTCTGCACACTGAGTAGAGAGGTTCTTAAATCAGGACAATTAGTAATTGTAACAAGTTTTTAGTTACATAGAGACTATGATTTTGAATAGAATTTGTGCCCAAAGCCAGCAACTGATAAAACCAATGAAAACTGGAGAGAAATGTAGTGACACAAATGCAACCAAATAATTCACCAGAGAGCAACACAAAACAAGATCAACTTAGAAAATTTTATTAATAATCTTCGGAATATGCAGCATGCTTATATATTAGAAAAACTTGAAACTTGCAGCAAAGTTTGGATTACAATAGACAGAATTCATAACCCATTAGAAGCGCCATATACAGGTCCCTTTCAAGTTCTTGAATGGCAAAACATCTGATAAAAATGATTGATGATATGCAAACACACAAGCAAACACAAAATCCCATTGAAGCATGTACAAATGAAACATGATAACCAACAAATTCATCCTACCCTAAACAATGAAGCAAACATAGAACACACTTCCAGTAAACCTAAAACTAAATCAAGTAGTAAATTTGCTTGGAAAAAACAGAACAATTATTGAGAATAAAGGAAATGGCCAATTTAATAGAATTGCTGTAATCAGCAAGTAATGAGTTATCTGATTGTTCAATAGATGAACCAATGATATCCCTTCCTCATTTCCACTGTGGCAGACAATTTAGAAAATAAATAGTAAATAATTATTTTTCAAAGAAGTAAGGGTTACTATAAGTTTTGCTTGAAAAAATGATTAAATTAAATGTTTGAATATATCTTAATTTAAGTTTATTTACTTTTTTTTATTAATAATTTTAAAAAAGGTTAATGAACTTTTATTTAATTTTGATTTATTTGAATTAATACTCTATTAATATTGATTCATTTGAATTAATACTCTGTTTGAAAACAATATTAATAGAGTATTTATGTTAGTATTTCATTCAAAAAATAAAGTGTTTTTTGAATAAAAATATGGGGATGCTTAGCCCTCTAAGCTCCCCTCTCCAACAAGTATGGTATTTGTAGTGTCGCATTTTGTAACAAACAAAAAAACAATCAAGTTTATTTTTTAAGGAGTGATTAAAAAATTATTTTCCATAAGATGGCTGAAAAATATCAACAAATTGTCAATATTAGACTATTATTCAGAAATCTTCCAAGCAATGTCAGGTATTCTTGTTAGTATAATTCATGTATGGATGTACATATTTACAAAAATCAGCATGTTTATTCATACAAAAAAAATTCAAAATTCTTTTTAAAATATTGGATTTATAAAATTGTAGTAAGGTTTTCCATTTATGATCAATAAATACAGGGTGAGTCAAAATTATGTTAATGCTAGTATGAGAGAAATCATTTATTCAGAGTCTACTGAACAGTCTCCACCAGTCCACCAGCACATCCTTGAGTTCTTCAATGTCTCTAACGTTTTTGCTATACACATGATTCTTTATCATACCCCATAACCAGAAGCCACAAGGTGTCAGATCAGGGGAGTGTGGTGGCCATGCCAATTGGTCCACTGTGACCTATCAAACAATTTTGTAAACTTTGATCAAGACAAGCACAAACAGTATGAGCAAAATAAGGAGGTGCACTATCCTGTTGGAAATACTCTGCTTGTCTGATTTGTAGGGGGTATGTTATCAATAGCAAACTCTTGCAGCATTTGTAAGTAAGCATTTGCAGTCATTGTTGGAGTTGTAAAGAAATATGAGCCAATTACATCCTGTGACAATGGTGTCCACAATATATCTTATTCATAAAAAGCTTTTCTAATCAGATAATATCTTAATTTTTTTTTACATTTTTCTTTCATAATTCAGAGCAAATGTTTGGTAACTGGGTGCCCTGTTTGATCAAAATAAATATAAATGATTTAAGTTCTTAAAGGGGTTCTGTATACAACTAATATAAACATTAAGCAGTGCAAAAATTAATTTCATAAAATTAAGTAAGAATATTTACCCTAGCCTCTCCACTGAGATGGGATGTGACACAAGGTTTAATGTGGGTAACCCAAGCGTGTACACTTGGGTCAAGAACAAAAACAACTGTCAGTTGCGCTGACCTTGGTACAAGCACCAATCCCTCTCTCTAGGGCTATGAGAAGATGTGACTTTAGACATCTGTTCCCCAGGGTTGGGCATCTTACAGTTTGATTTTCCTCAGCTGTGCCTCTGTCCTCCGATGGCACCACAACTAAGTCACACTCTGCCCAAAGACAGAGACGCAACTGAGAGATGATAAAAAACCTACCTGGCATGCCAGGTAATTAGTGGGTAACAGAGTTAACTTTTTAAAAAACGATTAAAAATATAATTTAATAATAAAAAATTGTTTGGTCTTTCTTCTTAACCTTTACCATGCTGGAGGCAAAAATTGTTGCTGTAGAATTCTCTCCTTTACAGCTCTAGGAGGAAGAGGCTTTTCTTCTTCTTCCTCTCTTGTCAAACTTTCTGCCTTCAGGCAAAGAGGAAACCAGATAAGGTGTGTATACAGGGCAATTTTTGCCCAAGCCTACTGTCTTGGAACACCCCATGTTAAAAACTGGCCTTGTGTCACATATTGCCTTATGGGGATGCTGGTAAATAGATAGGAGCATTATGTTGCCTTAAGACAGATGCTATAAATAAACACTTATCAACTGTTATTTCCGGTATTTTAAATTTGAAATTACCTACTACTGCTTTGGAACAAGGTTAAATTTCCATTTTCCAATGCCATTTTGAATTCTTGACTCTACACGAGGTGCAACATCGATTAAATTCATGTTAATTTTTTCACAATTTTTTTGTGAACAAAAATGGCCACATCAAAAGTGTTGAATAACTGGTCATGGAGGAAGTGTGACTTGGAATCCAATAGGCCATAGTCACTCAGAGCAGCATCAGGATGGAATGGAATCTGAAGACCATTCATCTGTCTGAACTTTTCCATAGTCAACTTGGCAGTATGTGGCCTTGCATTGTCTTGCTGAAACAAAGCGCCCAACCAGGCTACATCTTTAGTTTGTCATACATGCGATCTAGCTGTTGGCAATACAGTTTAGCAGTGATGGTGTGACCATGTGGAACATGCTCAAAATGCAGTACTCCTTGGAAATTCCACTTGGAGATTAAGATTTGTTGCTTTCTTTCTGCTTCCTGAGTTAGTGAGGACTTTCTGGGCAACATAGTATACATATATATATATATATATATATAAAACAAATTAATGGATTTCATTTTAATCAGACATCATTACTCCAAACATTATAGTGGATACATATATTTGAGTTAATGTCTCCCTTTTTTATCTTTTTGTTGAACAGTATGAATTATGTCTACTGGCCTGTGCATTCAGAAGACTTAATAAAGAAAATGTACTGTCTAGTAGGGTTCAAAACTGCAGCCCCCATTGTAGGAGAAACCACCATCTGATCCAACTTGCTTTAGACCTGCTCAAACATAAAGAATGTCACAGTCCAGCAATGTTCAGTTACTTTAAAATGTAGTTATTTCAAAATAATAACTCACTTCAAATTCAGAGGACAAAGGAAAAAGAAAAGAATTTGTAAGCCTATGTGAAATTGTTTTGGACCAATGAAAACCTTGTCTTTACAGAAATTATCCAGTCAGCCAAGAAAAAATATAGTGAACCTATGCAAAATTTTTTTTATATAAAATGGGGAGAAAAAATAAATTAATAAGAAGAGTTTCTGAAGTAATGTGAAAAGTTTCATTTCAGTTCCTCACGATCAGTGCCCTGAAAAAGATTCAAGTTCTTACCAGTGTAAAATCACTTGCCAATTTCATGAGGGTCACATGGCTGCCGGTGAGAAACATCAGTTTATTGGATGATGAACCCCAGTTGTTAAGCAACTTGGTAGGAAGATAGACATTGTCATAAGCCTGCAGCAGTAAATTGAAAAAATAGAAATCACATAATTCCATTAGGAATATAGAAGATACCACTGGCCTGACCATTTTCCCCTTGAGAAATATTACAAGTAAAACCCACTCGATTTTCTCCCAGTCACACGACTTTTTTTTATCCATAAATGTTATAATTTCTCTGTGTGGAACATATATAAATACATATAGTAATATATATTTATATAATATCTTGTATGACATAATGGAATATAAAATATCTCAAAGTTTGACAATTATTTTAAGATATTTTTATGTTTATACATTCTTTTTTATAGATACAAACATTTAGGTAAATGCTCTGTTTATAATAAACAGTATTAACAATATTTACCAGCCTGAATGTCTGAGGAATTGTAATAGAAAACAATAAAATCGATCTTGCTAAACGAAATGCTCCTCTGTGGCAAAATCAGTAAAAGCACATCAGGTTCCGTATATGATACAGGTTTGATTCCTGTTGGAGGATGCATATTTTCTATGACAATTTCTCGGACATTCAGGCCAGTAAATGTTGTTAATACTGTTTATTATAAACAGAGCATTTCCTTTCTTTCAGTTATTCTTAGTGTTAAAGTTTTTAAAATATTATATATATATATATATATATATATATATATATTAATTAATGCCTATAGTGGTACAAGTGGAGATATTCTCTCTTAACACAGATCATTCCATTATACATTTTTGGGGAAAAAATTATGAAAGTTCACAAGAAAATATAAAGAGTTGATATGCCATTAAACAAAGAAACCAAACTATAAGTTTTTGTTTTTCTTCCACCAACTACAATTATTATTAAGGACACATGGCTCAGCAGATAAAAGCATAACAGGGTCATATGTCATTGATTGGTTTGGTTTGTTTTACAGCATATCAACCTCAATGGGTTATCTGTCTATATTTCTGAGATGAGGTATTATGTACACTATTTATCGCCATATTTATTACAACGTTGTACGCTCTGGCCTTTCTTCAGATGGTTATTTCGCTCACTGGGGTAGACTGGTCAATGTTATCAGTTATCTCCTGTTAATTCCCCTTTGAAAGTTCTCCACTGCTTTAACAGGGTATTGAACTCACACTTTGAGTTCTGCCACTGGATCTAATGTCTTTATCCACTGTGCCATGTGTCCCTGTGTATGAATTTCTGGGTATTATAAACCTAATGTCTTCAGCAACCATTTTATTGCTAGTAATATTTTTTTTTTAAATATATCGTTGGTAATATTTTTTTTCAAAAATATTTTGCTGGTAATATTTTTTTTTCAAAAATGTACTGCTGGGAATAATTTCTTTTTTCAAAATTCATTGCTGGCAATAATTTTTTACAAAAATGTATTGCTGGTATTAAAACTTATTTTTACATTTTCATAGTTTGGGGGTTAACTATCTGCCCATAGCTGGGACCCTAACAGGTGCTACCACCCTGAGTCAGGGTGGACCAGTGAACACCAGCAATTAAGAGGTGATTCCATGCTCCTCAAAACCTCCTGAGCAGAGGCCTTGCTGTTGGATGTAGTTTATCATCTTACCCAGGACGCATGTGTTCTTGAGATCCAGTGACTAGACCCAAAGAGTGATGAGTTCAGTACCTGGCTACTGCAGTGGTGAACAAAAACTTGGAGAGTTGAATTAATTTCTGGAAGAGACATGACACGTGGAACAAAACAATCTATGGTGGACAAAATAAAGAGTTCAGTTTGAAATTCCAATCACCTGAAGAAGTCCAAGGCATACAATGGCCGAAACATTGTTAATATGGCAAGATGAGGACAATAGTCTGAATAGTGTACAATACCTCATCTGAGAAATTATTAGATCTTGAAAAAAATTCCAGCCCATTGCTTATTCCAAATGCTCCACTGAGCCCGCTTATTAGAATTTGAGAAAATTCCCATCACCCATGCTTATTTCAACCTCACTTTTTATTCAAATCCTAAGAGTACAGAAAGTATACTATGACCAGCACGCAAAAGATCTCCCAGATATCCAAATAGGACAGTACATTAGGATGCACAGCAAGGACACAGATATATGAAGCTCCACAGTTGTCATGCAAACATGCATGGAACTAAGGTCCTACATTGTTCAGACCCATCTGAAGGAAGACCCATATAAAGTCACTAGTTATCCACCAGAAATCATAACAGCCAGAGTGGAAACCAATCAATCACCAAATAATCAAACAAAAATACTTAATACTCCATCCCAAACCTGCAATCACCATGCTAAACATATCCCACAGGAAGCACCTTAACACTTAGTCTAACAAGAATAAAACATAGCGTTCTATCTTTGAAACCTATTACAACACCCTAGAACTCCTTAATTAAAACTATCTTTCCTTTTGACTAATTAATTTATGTCAAGTACTCACTGCCAAAGAGAAGTATATTCTTCATATTTATCAAGATTAACAGGAACTTTTACAGTGTAACCCAGATATAAGAGAGTTGTCGGGACTGGAGAAGTCTCTTATATCCGGGTTTGGTCTATTTTATATACATTAACACAGGCTCTAATTTGGGACCAGAGAAAATCTCTCTTATATCCAGGTTTCTCTTATATTCGGGTCTCTTATATCCAGGTTACACTGTACCTCCAAAAAATTGGTATACACTTTCCCAGCCTTCTCATTCATTAGAAAATATATTCTTATCTCTGATAAGAATCACAGATTTGGGAGCTGCTTTTTGGAAGCAAGGGTCCAACAAGTTATAAGTGTTACCACCCAACTTTATGCCACCATGGGCAAGGCAAGAGTGGTCAGATTCCTTTTTATATCTTTCAGCTCTCTCGTTTGTCAGAAAATATATTCTTATCTCTGATAAGGAACAAGGCTTTGGGAGCCAGATTTGAAAGCAGGCAAAGATTGAAAAAGTAGCAAGAATGTGAACTTGGAAAACATTGTATTAGTGGTTCTCAAATTAAGTTCTAATACAATCTCTCCAATATGAAAAGAGAAATAAGTCAAATGCTTATTCAATCCCACTTATTAGATCTACAAAAAAAGAAAAAAATCCAACCCATCCCCACACAATTTCCAGCAACAAATATTTTTTACTATATTTTGAGAAATATTTCCAATTCACCCCTGCTTATTCCAACATCACCTTTTATTCAAATCCCGAAAGTATAAAAGGAAGTCTCTACTCTAGGACCTTAATTAACACTATCTTTCCTCTTGACTAATTAAGTCGCTTAATAATTGGAATTTCATAAGATCAACTTCGGAAACTTTCGACATTCGTCGGTCGTAATACACGTACATTGATTAAACTTTTAAAAAATCAGTACATAATTTGTACAGTCATTAAATTAAATCGAATTTGCATGAAAAAAAAAAAATGATAGATTTTAATGCTAATTAAAAAATAAATAAAAATAAATCGGCTAATTTTGAATTTGTTTCCTGAAGCAGTGAAGAGCGATCATTCATCCCATCTTTTTTCAGATCTAGAAGACATCAACATTTTCGCGTTGGATCATCTTGTAAGTGTCTGAAACTTTATTTTACTGATTAAATTTAAAAAAATTTTTAAAAAATCGGTCTTTTTGATCACGGCTTCATATTCGATTGTATCACATCCCGTCTCAGTGTGGAGACCAGGGTTAAGTCAAAGTGTAAGACTCTTTTTCAAATATAGAAATTTCTTTAAAATTAAAGAAAATAATAATTAATTTTTTTTTAATTAAATGAAATAATTAATTAATATTGGTTAATTGTTTGTTTATCCTGCACGCTTCAAATTGACAAGAGAAAGCAGCTCTGCAGCAAATTAATGCGGGACTGCTTTTGTTTGACTCTCGTTCCGTTTACTTTCCTACTGCCATGTTGCAAGGTTAATTCTTTTAGCTTCTTAACAAAATAAGGTTAATTTGCAGTATAAGCCCGGAAAAATTGCCTGATAAATTCGAAAATGAGATTAAAAGTTTGTGCTCTATTACCGTTTACAATTTATCATCAATGAAATTTCGATCTCTTTCGCGTTGTCCGCGTTGTTTACATACGTTTACCTCGCGCGGAAGCTTATTTAGTTAACGGCCTTTTTACTGCTTTCCGTATCTTTTTACACGTCTTGATTACTGCGCAATTTTCGTGAAAGTTATTTTAAAATACGCGCGCTTTTTTATTTTAAAATGAAGTTTTAAAATGCGCTTTATAAATGAAGTTTTAAATGAATAGTTTTTTTTAAATTTGCTATAGAAACAATTGAAAACTTTTCTAAATAAATAAACCCTTTTTCCAAAGATATTCTTATGAATCTTTAACTATTTATTGTGGTGTAAAAATTCCCTTTTTCCAATTAGAAGTTTTGTTTCTTTGTGGAATTAGCTAATGAATTCTTTTCTTTGAAGAAAAAGAAGAACTTCATTTTTTTTTTATCCTTTCAGGCACGTAATTTTGATTTTATTTTTCGTTTTTTCATTTTTACTAGATATAATATATTTGGAATCATGACGATTTTTTTCTGTTGGGTTACTTTTAAAATTTCGCTTATTCATTTTAAACTGCACAGTAATCAACACAAGCGAAGCTTCCGTGCCGCATGACTACTCGAGGCAAACGTATGTAAACAAAGCTAGTAATGGCGGTCATTCTGTCTACGCGACGAGAAAGAAGTCGAACTTATTGCCCATAACTTCTATACGGTAATCGAGCGTAATATTTTAATGTCATTTTCGAAATAATCAGGATATTTCACACCAAAATGGTACATTCTCATTACTTGGGGCTTTTGGTGCTTATACTGCAAATCAACTTGAAATAATTTAATTAAATTTCCTAAACTTATTTATTTTGTACAGGAAAATGCCTCTCTCCCATGTCAAACTCGTTTTTCGACTAGGCATTTTTTATGGCAGCTTGTGTGCTTATCAGCAAATAGCTTTTTTCTATAAAACAAATTAAATAAATTTCCTAAATTTATCATTTTAATGGAAAAGTGCTTATATCTTAACCTTTTTAATGATGGATGGTTTGTAGATGTCTGTTTACGGCTGCGTGAATAACATGACTACACAATTTATATTTGACGTAAAATACCACAAAACATGAAATACAAGAAGGAGCAAAAATGCTTTTAAAAACATAACATTTGTATTTATTTGTGTATATTAAATGTACATGCGTAGAAGTTAAAGATCTGTCCCGTAGATTGTGAATATATTTATCTGAACTCACAAAAGTTGAATTAATTACAAAGCTGAAAAATGATGAATAAACTAGCTTTAGAAGAATATTTCAAAGAGAAAAGTTCTTGTTGCTTGTTTGGAAATGTTCTGTATGTTTGTAATGTAGTTTGGAAAAGTTTGTGCGTGCGTGAATATGCTTTTAACGTCTGACCGCTCATGGTCGAGACGAGAATCCTTTTGAGACTACGATTTGCAGTGAGAAGAGAGAGAAAAAGAGAGAAAGCAGCAAGCTTGCGTCGTCTATGTATAGATTATGTAATCACGTGACAGGCTCACAGTAAATGGCGAGAAAACTTGACTTGGTCACACACTGGAAAAATATTTGTACGTGGGTGGATTGTAACGCCAACTTGTGTGTTTATTGACCAATTAGAAGCTGATATTTCCTGAAAATATTTACTAAGCTGAGTTGACTCTCTGATCCACTTTTTTGCAGAAAATTAGACATTGATAAGAAAGTGGTAGCGGGATGCTAAAAGGCAAACATCAACCTCCATCTTTATCTTGTGGGGCAAAAGGATAAACAAAGGCATAATTTATATCAAAATAAATTAGCCATTAAAACATGATTTAATTAACCCTTATGGTGCATGACTTTTGCCTCACACTGTACATTATAGCTATGGGATTTCTAGTCACTTGTATGTAATATAATCAGCAAAACAAGATAATTAAAAACTTCACTTATAAAAAGAACAGGTTTTATTTTACGTTAAACAATATACAAATAAATACATGTCTTTCCCTAACGTGGAGATAATGACTGACGGACTTACCCAAATGGCAGAGTACAGAAAAAACTGGTTCCTCAAAGATCTGGTCTCAGGGTCGCTGTCACAGATCAAGTCTGGATTGAAGACACCACACGTGTATCACCCGGCGAGGTCTGCTGAAAAGGTTATTTATTTCTGTGCTATAACAGAAAATGTGGCACAAGGCCGAAGTGGGGAATGGGGAAGTAGTCGGTCTTCTGTGTTAACTTCTAAACTTAGCTAGCCACAAACGTTGACCCAATCATACTAACAATATTTCTTGCACCAAAACAACACTTTCTTGCTTACCTTTCTCACCACACCCACCATAATACCTCAATGACTCCATGAAAATACTAACTAGACCCCATATGTACAATTTGTGGTCTGTAGGAGGAGGGGATTAAAACAACAACTTAAATTTTTTTTTAAATAACACTAATGAGAGTTTGTCTATATTTCTGAGATGAGGTATTATGTACAGTATTTACATTAGTCGGACTATTGTCCTCATCTTTGTCGCCATATTTGTCACAACGTTTCGGCCGTTGTACGCTCCGGCCTTCTTCAGGTGGTTGGAATTTCGAACTGAACCCTTTATTTCGATCACTGGGGTAGACTGTTCTAATTCCACGTACCATGTTTTGATGGATGTCAGTTATCAGTTATCTCCTGCTAATTTTCCCTCTGAAAGTTCTCCACTGCCTTAACCAGGAATTGAACTCACCTTCACCTCCTTTAAAGGAGAGACAGGCCGCCCCCTCAAGGTAAGGCTTCAAGAACACCAGAAAGCTGTAACGCGAGGGGAAGTAGAAAAATCAGGCGTGGCTGACCACATATGGAGAGAGAAGGAGATCACCGCCCCTGTGGGATCATGTACAGATCATAGACAGGGAACACCATTGGAAAAATTCGTAAACTTAAGGAATCAGCACATATGCTAGGCCACAAAAATCTCCTGAGCCGACCAAGCATAGAAATAAATACAATATGGGAACCAGTAATAAGGAGTGCCAGAGAAAAGCAATGATAACAAAGTTGCAATATGAACTCTGGTAAAGACATGCAATGATAACAGCAAAAATTGCAATATGAGCACTGGTAAAAATGATGCTGAAAACATTAGGTTTATAATACTCAGAAGTTCATACCCAGATGTCCTCAAGGACACATGGCACAGTGGATAAAGGCGTTGGTTAGTTCAATTCCTGGTTAAGGCAGTGGAGAACTTTCAGAGGGAAAATTAGCAGGAGATAACTGATAACTGACATCCATCAAAACATGCCACGTGGAATTAGAACAGTCTACCCCAGTGATCGAAATAAAGGGTTCAGTTCGAAATTCCAACCACCTGAAGAAGGCCGGAGCGTACAACGGCCGAAACGTTGTGACAAATATGGCGACAAAGATGAGGACAATAGTCCGACTAATGTAAATACTGAACACTAATGAGTATTTACAGTATGAAACAAATAACTATTTACAAGAAACTAAACAAAATCGTGTAGTGAAGTGGTTTATCTACCATTATTATTTGTTCCTGTGTAATCATCTCCAATATATATAGATGTATGTGGTTTGGTCCTACGACGAACGTCGGGGTTGCCATTTGTAGTAGTACGTGTTACCAATATGTGTAACGGCTAAGAAAGATGAGATTAAGGACAATGCGTGAAAGCAATGCAATTTATACTTGACGTAAATAGCACATAGAATAAAATACAAAACTGAACTGAATGATTCCAAAACATGACAATTAGATTTATTAATGTTTGATGTACATGAATGCGAACTGAAAAAGTGGGACAGAGTCGTGTCCCTTTGATTAAGTATTAGTTGTACCGGAGTTCATATTAAGAAAGTTTGGAATTGTGAGTTTGCAAAGTTGGTAAAAGTTCGGGAGTGATTTCAGAGTTCGTGAATGTTGGTAATTATCTTTAACGTCTGGTCAGCAATGACTAAGACGGGAGTCGGTGAAGGTTACATCTTGGCACTTGGTAACTACTACTCAAAAAGGTTCACACATGTTCGGTTTATATAATGGTCAAGTGGCTCCTAGCATATGAGCGGGAAAACAGATTGGTCGCGTGCAGGCGGTTTGATTGGTCGGAACTGACCAATCAGCAAGCTAGATTGGAGGTGATTGACCAATGAATACTTGTTATAATTATGTGAAAGTAGGATGTTATTTACCAGATAGGAAGAGTGCATTTCCTAAAAATAGGTAAGGCTGGTTTGTTGTGGAAGATTCCACATTAGTAATAAAACCCCCACAATCACTAAATATAACAGAAACATCAGTTAACTAGACGAAATTAATGTGAGACTATAAAAAATTAAAACATTCATTCATCCCAAGCACTCGCACAGACATGCACTCATTCAGACACAACAACAGATACAAAAAATCCCGAACCCGAAACGAAAAAACGCCCCGCATCCACCAGAGAACTGACGTCACTGACCACCTAACGAGGGGATGGGGAATTAAACTTAAAGAAAGATAGGGACAGAAATAAAAGGGGCCAATGAGCATACATACCCTAGTTAAGTTTACTGAAAAAGGAAACTAAAGACTCAAAAAACTAAACCTAAGCTAACCTAAATTTTGGAGTGGGTTGACCGTGTTCAACCCAGCTAAAGCAATATCCTGATTCATCCACCTTTTGCCGAATTCAGATGAAGCAATGAAAGAAGGTGTGACCAATGGTCTCGACCTCCCCACTACGGCGGCGGCAGTTTGGATATTTCTCCAAGCCCGCTAAGCAAAGTCTTTTGGCGACCCAGAGGGCCCCACGCATCACCAGCCAGGTGAGTGATGCCTCATTGTTATTGAGACATTTCAAACCGGGCGCACAAGGCCATATCGAGCGAGCCTCCTGCTTCGTAAGACCGAGCTCGTCAATTAAATCATCATGAACCGCCCCACTAACTAACACCTGATATAATGCCTTACGAGACAACGCCTGGGCGTTGGAGAGGCCATCCAACGCCCATAAGAGTCGTTTCAGAGCACGACGACATTCACGGTAGAAGGAGCACTCTGCTTTGGGTAAACGGTGAGCCTCCTCCTCGGCCGAGTGCACATTTCTCAAGGATGGGAAGTTCTTACGGGCGTCTTCCTTCCAGAAGGCGCCCACCTCACCCGGTTCGCGACACATTCGATCCAGGAACCCGGTGCGAAGCATATGTTGACGAATCTCAATGCTAGGCATACCTAGACCGCCTTCAGATGGATGAAGGCAACAGATCTCCTGAGAGACTCTGGCAGCCTTGTCTCCCCACAAGGAGAACAAGAGCTTTATTAACGCCAGTCGGGTAGATGTGTGAAACACATACCCCCGCCCTCCCCTTTAAGGAAAGATTCCTCCGAGACCACAAATTAATTGCGATTTTGGCCTTCCCTTGCACTTCCGACCAATTCATATCCAAATGGAGATCAGGACCGAACCAGACACCGAGAATCTTGACCGGCCCATCCGTCCAGAGGAAAGGTCCGGGAAGAGAAACTCCCTTCCACACACCCAACCGCAAGCCAACAGACTTATTGCGGTTGATCTTGGCCCCTGTCACCATCTCATAACCACTGATTTCTTTGCTTCGTTAATCTCGGCCCTGCTCGACACAAGAACTGAAAGGTCATCAGCATAGGCGGAATACCTGGCTGAGGTGGTAGCCCCAGGCAGGGAAATTCCGCGTAGGACCGGATTCGTCTTTAACTCGCGAAGGAAAGGTTCCAACGCAAGAACGTACAGCAAAGGCGAAAGCGGACAACCTTGACGAATGGAGCGAGACAATACGAAAGGCTCCGATCGTACTCCGTTCACCTCCACCAGCGCACCGGGGGTCGCATACAGATGGTCAATCCTATCGAAGGCCTTGAACTGATCTAAATTGATCAGTGCGGCTTCACTGTCGACTTGCTCGATGATCAAGCGTACCATATGAAGGTTGTCCTGAATAGTCCTGCCCTTCACAGCACAAGTCTATTCGGAGCCAATCAGACTAGATAGGACAGCCTGCAAGCAGTTCGCTAAGACCTTAGCCAAAATCTTTAACTCTGTGTTTAACATAGTTAAAGGGCGAAAGTTACCTAACCCACCCACACCGTTTTTATCCTTACGTAACAACTTGATTACGCCCCTGGTGAAACGTTGGGGTATAGACCCCTGCTTCAACCAGTTACCGAAAATCAGTGCCAGCAAGGGAACAAAAACGGGCGACTGCCTCAAGTACACTTCGTACGGAAGACCATCTAATCCAGGAAATTTGTCCAGGCCAACCTGTTTCAGCGCATCCCAGATTTCCGACTCTGTTATGGGACCCCCGCACCTAGCCGCTTCAGCTGCCTCAAGGAAGGAGAAGTCAGCTAAATAAGCGTCGCACTGAGCAGGGCTCAGACCGGGCTTCTGGTGAAAAGTTCCCGAAAATACTCACGAAAAGCCTCACATATGCCCTCGTTTGTGGTCACGGTCCGCTTATCCGGCAATGTGACGCATGCGATATGCCGCCGAGATGCATTCCGAACCTCCTCTGCACGCAATTCAGCGGCCATATTCGTTGCCTCTGGAGACATTCTTTTTAACCTAGCCCTAACTACCAGAGCTTGATCCTTCTTGATAAGCAAGGAGGCCAACTCTGCCTTAGCTAAGGCCTCGTCCCCACTATCACGGGATTTAATCGCCCGATCAACTTTTTGCTCACAAGCCGTTTGCGCCGCTAATCTGTCTAGATTGAGCCGACGACTATAATCAGCAGCAGGCGTTCTAATTTTGGATTTAAGATTATCCCACCAGGTATTTCCCACCACGGCCCCCGTCAGCTCCCTTTGTATTATTAGTAGCAGCTGGTCCCAGAAATCTTGCTCCCCAAATAATGAGCAGTTCAATTTCCAGTAACCAGCCATCTTAACCTTAGTCTTATCTAAATTTACCCGGACTAGCCTGTGATCCGAATAAACTATATAATGAAAACTTGGACACCCTAAGAGCCCGACATCGACTCTCCTAACTAAGACTCGGTCCAGGTAGCTAGAAAGCACCTGAGTACCCGAGCTGCCACTATTAGTCCAAGTCCACACTACCTCCCGAGTGTGTTCATTTCGGTATTTATCGACAAGATCAAACCTGTCGATAAAGTCCCGAAATGGTTTCACGTCCGGGTTGTTAGTACCCAATTTTGACCCTATACTATCTATATCGGGGTCAAGGACAATGGTCTGCTCAAAAGGTGATGCTTCTCCACGTGCTACGCTTTTTGTACCGGGCACCCGTGGCAGGATCGGCCAGTGGGAGAACGCCCCGTCGTCACGTGATCTATATCTCCACGCATGGGTAAAAACAAAGCTTTTTTTTTACTGCCCCAACAACAACATCATAGCCATTCAAGGTTTGAAAGCACATAATAATCTCATCTTGAGTAAGGCTACTTGTTTCTGAGCATACCAATTTGTGTTTAGTTTATTGAATACCCAAAGAAGTAACATTTGGGTTATTCTGTAACTATGCTGGACAGGCATTAGCTATAGTTTAAATATCTTCACCACCATGGCTATATATGTTTTTGAATTCAGAGTTGCCCTAGAGTGTTTACCGAGCCCAGCCTGCCTTTTATTTAACCCTTAGCCATGGGGAGAACAGATGGATTTCTACCTTTCCTAAGAATATAGGTGTGAAAGTGAATTTAACAAACTCAAATTTTGGACTTGACGTGCCAAATCTCACTCCAAGTGACTAAACATTACACTACTTGAACAGTTTTTGTTTTGATATTTCCAAAAACTTTTGGAAGTTATCATTTTCAGATTGGAGGTACTTTTTTTTTTTTTTTAATCTAAGCATCTTTTGATGCCTGCTGTTACTGGATTGTCAATTTTGGTTGGAATTAAATCCCAACAATATCTCGCGCTAAAAGTCATAGCTTGCTTTTTTCACAAAGAAAGAATTACTTAGCTTTAGGTAAGAAATAGTTTGTTTTTTTTTTGTTTGTTTTTTTTTACAGAAAACCGTTCTTTTCTTCTTTTTCATTTTTTTATGTTTGATTTTTATATTATACAGTGGGGCCTCTGTTCACGAAATGAATTCGTTCCTGAAGCCCGTTCATATCCCGAAATGTTCGTTAGCCGAAACTATTTTTCTCCAATAGGAATCACTGTGTAAATCCATTCCTGGTCCCAAGATGATTGCTTATTTAAACTTTTACAACGGTACTTTGTGCACAACCTTATACACAAAACTAATGAAAATCATTAAAAAATAAATAAACCCAATAATTAAATAGATTAAATACAGACGAACATTTTAATTTTACAATAAGTAGGAGAGTTGATGGTGTAAGTGAAAGGTGGTGTTAAAAAAGAAAGAAAGAGATGTTATTGTTTGGAAAGGGGAAGTAAAGAAAGACATTGTCTCTTTAGTTTATTTTATTAAGAATAGATCATTGATTTTTATGAAATTGAGTAGGGACAGACAACAATTTTTTTTCTCAACTTTTCTTGTTTTTCCTTTACCAATATCACTGCTAGCTTGCTTTGAAGACATTTACTGGGAACTAATGAAGAGAAAAAAAAGGCACAGTACAATAAAATTGCAAAAAAAAGCACAACACACGAATGGCGGTCGACTCAGAAATGATAGTTTGACATAAATATAAATTCTATAAAAAATTATATCGGGGTATTTTTAGTTCTTGATGGGTAAAAAATTTTTAAAAATTCTATATAAATTCTATAAAAAATAAATAAAGCTATCATTTTTAAATAATTTTTGGCAGGTAAAAAACAAAATATCATTACTGTTTAATAACAATATTTCTTGAGATACAAATTTAAAAAAAGAATTTTAATATATTTCTCCTGTTTACAAAATCTTAAAAATGGTTGAAATATCAATTTTTTTTTTTTTTTTGTAATTTTGCTGACACAAAAAATAATAAATAAATAAAGATTTTTTTAACTAAAATTTCAGACGTACTATGAGTAAAAAATTTCAAAAACTTATCAAAAAATACTTTGGTCTTCTTACTTCTTACTACTAACATAAGAAGAATATGATGAAATTTTTTCACCAAGTTTAAGGCTGTTAGTGTTATGCTCTTTTTTTTTAGCGATTTGATGAAGGTGCCTAAAAACTTAATTTAATTGCCCGATTTTAAGGAAACTTTCACGACACAATTTAAAATATATATCAAAAAAAGCAAAAGTTCATTTTTTATCCTTTCATTCAAATAATTTTGATTTGATTTTTGTTTTTTGGTGGGGGGGTCATTTTACTGTTATATTTGGACTCGTGCATTCAAACTTCGCGCATCGCGTAGTAATCAAGACAAGTGAAGCTTCCGCGCCGCATCACTACTGGAGGCAAACGTAAAGGTAAAGTCCATAATGGCAACCGTTCTGTCGACACAACGCGAAAGAAGTTGATGTCATTTTTTTTAGGCAATTTCACATCATAATGATAATGGAACATTTTCGTTA
The DNA here is from genome assembly GCA_903632075.3 of Acanthosepion pharaonis. Taxonomy (NCBI): domain Eukaryota; kingdom Metazoa; phylum Mollusca; class Cephalopoda; order Sepiida; family Sepiidae; genus Acanthosepion; species Acanthosepion pharaonis. The sequence continues at coordinate 668,985 of CAHIKZ030005260.1, read as the reverse complement.
CCGTGGGCTTTTAGTGCTTATACTACAAATTAAGTAAACCATTAAAAAAAAAATCTATGTTCGACAGTATCCCTTGAAGGAAGTAGTGAGGCTTAGGTGGGGCTACCGCTCAAGTTAATAATTTTTGGCTTACGAATACGATGCTGTGTTAATTATCACAGTAAAGAAGAGGGCAACATCTCCCTAATAACATTGTACTGTGGCAAAGTAAATTGATTAAAACGATTTTTTTTTTACTTTTCTAACGTCGCTCTTCAAGGAGTGAGGTACAAAAGTCCATTCTACCAAACAAAATTGATGTAAAAATTAAAAATGCCGTTTCTTCATGCTTCGAACAGATTATCACAGTAAATTCTAATCCATCTCATTTTATATTAATACAGAAACAATCATTGGATCATCTTGTAAGTGTCTGAAGCTTTATTTTATTAATTAACTTGATCAATTAGAAATAAACTTAGTTTTTTCGATAGTCGCTTCATATTCAAATCGTTCGGGTCAGGTTCGCTAAAAATGCCAAAAACTTGATGAAAACAAAGTCTTCAATAAAATTTTTTTTGGTATTTTAAATAGAGGAAAGATCAAAGAATTTTAAAAATCATATATTTACAAAAGAAATTAGAGGCTTTTCTAATAATGCCATAATTTGATAACATTTTTTAGTTTACTATTCGGAGCAGATTTTCAGTTAGAATAGTAAAAGTTTGAAAAAACAGTTGAATGATTTACATTCTCCAAGGAGTCCTACTTTTAGCTAATAAAAAAAAAAAAAATCTGGAAGAAAAAGGAATTTCTCCAAATTTCATGAAATTAAGTAGGTGGTGGAGGGTATCATATGTAAAAAAAAAAAAAAAAAAATTACCAGGATTTTCTAAAACAAAAAAATTTCAAAAATAATTTCATTCATTTGTGAATAAGTCCTGAAAGTTTCATTAAAATCTGACTATTATTTGATTATTGCAAGAATTTTCCAAATTAATGTGTTTTTCAACAGAAAAAGGTGCTGAAAATGCTAAATATTATGTCGGCTGCTGATGTTAAAAAAAGAAAAAAAAAGATTTTTAACCAAAATATCGAATGTGTTACAAAGGATTAAAAATATTTTAAAAATAATAAAAAATACTTTTGTCTTTTCTCTTAATAATAACGTAAACATTTTGATAATAAAACTTGTTAATTTTGGGGCCTTTTTTCATCTGTTTTTCCACAAAAATGTGGCGGTATCTAAATTTAACCTTTTTTAAGACCTTAAAAATTTTGTTTTTCTTACACCAAAAAGTGACCATAGAAAATTTGTGGTGCCAGGAAAATTTGGTAATTTTGGCAAGGTAGGAATATTCGGTAAAAACTCGATTGAAAATTGCTTTTAGGACCATTCTGGAGTGGGGATTTGGGGGCTAAGAGCCCCTCCCCTATATTTTTAAATAACTGAGAATGGTGGGGTCCAGATAAAACTCCATTACAATAATACCAGGACCGTACTTGCAGAGGTGGGGGCAGTTTAGGCCTTCTTCCTAAATTTGAAATTGTGGGTGTGTTTTTTTTTATTTTTTTGCAGTGAAAAACATTAATTTGGAAATTCTTGCAAAAATCAGATAATTGTCAGATTTTAATGAAACTTCCAGTTATTATTCAAAAATTAATGAAATTATTTTTTAAACATTTCTTTTTCAGAAAATCTTGGTAAATTATTTTTTTACGTCTATTAATTTTATAAAATTTTGAGAAATTCATTTTTAAGTAGAAAAACTTAGAAAATTACTAGTAAATGCTTATTTTATTATAGGTAATGGTTAGTGAAATAGGAATTTTAAAAAAAAACTTACTTTAATATTTTGAAAGTTTTATTTGCAAAGCCTGGAATTTTTGCCCTTTTTTCTTTCTATTGCAAATATTAATTCTGTTCATTGTGCAGTTGTGTTATTTATTTTGCATTTGAACTATGACTTCTATCTTAACAAGATATATTTACCAAAATTACAGAAAAAATATCTTGAAATACTAAAGAGTAAGTTTATTCAATAAAATTGTTATTGGCTTCAACCACAGCGTTCAGACATCTTCAGAATCTCCTGCAACTCTTCTGGGCTGTCTCCTTGTTTAAGTTGGTGAATGCTGCCATATTTCTTGCCTACAGTCCATCTTTTGTATTACAAAGAGTTTTGATGGTTTCTTGCTCAACTGTACCCCACACACAATAATCAAGGGGTGGCCAGATGTAAGGGGTGATATAGTTATAGAAATTGTCTGACAGCCATGACTGGGTTCTCCTACATGTGTAGAATGGTGCAGAGTCCTGTTGCCAGACATAGGTTCTTTCAGCAGCCACCCTCTTGACACAGGGCAGCACTACCTTCTCAAGGCACTTGATGTAGACCTCCATGTTGAATCTGATGCCCTATGGGAAGATGAATGGAAGCATAATGTTGCTGTCACTAGTGGTCCCTCCAAACATTTTCATAATCACCATTAGACTCATCCAACTTTTTCTGAATCCTCTGCACTGTCCTCAGATTGACATTCAAACATTCTGAAATGTTCATATTGGAGATTCTGGCATGAATATCAAACAGTATAGCATGCCGTTTCCAAATTTCTAGCAGTGTAAATTGCATCATGGTGCTCTTTTTCTCAAAGACGGATCTCAAATGACCCTAGTATACTGTGCAGTTGACAAAATCAAAAACAAACCACATGAAATTAAAAATATAAAATAGTGACAATATATCCATCAACCCTGCATATACATCATCTGAGGAATAAATACTCCAACACACCCATTTTATTGCATTACAATTTCAAGAATTTGACACACACAGATACAATGAGATCAACACAGAATTGTCACTAGAATTAAGATACGTAAACATAGATACTAAAGCCACAAAAAATGAACACATGACTTCTACCCAACCAATGAAAACAAGCAACATAACATTCAAAAAAGTTGAAACATATCCACACTGCCATATTCCCCAAAATTTGAAGCTAGAGAGATGTCAAAACATGTCTGATTTATATAGGTTTTCCTTATTTAATATATATATATATTTCATGCTTAAATGTGATCAAATTGACCTCAGTGTCCGCTTTTATATTCACATAGCCTCTATCTCTGATATTAAGCACTTTACCCATAGATGTAGCATACCTTAAAACTGTTATTATATAAATTTTGACTTTAAATAAAAATAAAGATTTTTTTAATTCTCATTTATTTTATATATAAAATAAAATATTAATCCACATTAAATATAAAATATTAATCCCTGTCTATTTTAAATATATATATATAATGAAATGGACAAAGTCTGACAATTATTTTAAGATATTTTTATGTTAATACATTCTTTTTTATAGATACAAATATTTAAGTAAATGCTCTGTTTATAATAAACGTTATTAACAACATTTACCGGCCTGAATGTCCAAGAAATTGTCATAGAAAATATGCGTCCTCTGACAGGAATCAAACCTGTATCCTATAAGGAACCGTCATATAGCCTGACATACTTTTACCGATTTCACCACAGAGGTGCGTTCATTAGCAATTTTCTATGACAATTTATCAGACATTCAGGCTGGTAAATGTTAATACTGTTTATTATATACAGAGCATTTACTTCAATAAAAGAATGTATAAACATAAAAATGTCTCAAAATATATATGTGTGTGTGTGTGTGTGTGTGTGTGTGTGTGTGTTTAAAACAAAAAAAAACATAATCTCTGTAATAATATATGGACTGCACCAGCATTGTATTAACAAGATATTTTTATTAAAATTTAAATTATGTAATGGTAAGTCTCTACCGAGCACCTGAAGATTGCAATGTTCTACCAGTGAGGAATATGCATATTTATTAATATATACTTAATAGCTCTGTTATATTACATAGAGTACTATTTTATTAACACCAGTACTCTGTGTGATATCTTATATATATATATATATATATATATATATATATATATATATATATATATATATATATATATATATATATGAAATTCACAGAGCCTGCAATTTATCTAAACTAAAATGACATTTGCCATTTGAATGTATGTAATAGAATTTTTTTAAAGAATATTGTTTACTATTCATAATAAAAGTAATTTATAAAAATCAGATGCAACTGTGGCTATTACGATATGAAGTGAATTAATCTAATTATCTTAACATCTGAATGTATCTATGAGAATTTATTTCTTGAATATTATAGTCATTTATAAAAAAAATTGTGCATAAAATTGAATGCAACTAAATTCTGTATCTGTCTATATCTCTGAGATGAGGTATTATGATTACTTTCATTATATGCATTATTCAGACTGTTATCCTGATCTTCATTGCAATATTCACAACATTTTGGCTGTTGTACATTCCAGTCTTATTCAGGTCATTGGAATTTTGAACTGAACCCTTTATTTCGTCCACTGGGGTAAACACATGGCCCTGTGGATAAAGACGTCATTTAGATCCAGTGACTAGTTTTGAGTTCAATACCAGACCACAGCAGTGGTGAACCAAAACTTGGAGAGTTGAGTTAAAGGAAAATAACTGAGACATCCAGAAGAGGCATGGCATGTGGTACTAGAACACTCTACCCCAGTGGATGAAATAAAGGGTTCAGTTCGAAATTCCAATCACCTGAAGAAGAGCAGAGTGTACAACAGCCAAAACATTGTAATATAGCAAACAAGATGAGGATAACAGTCCGAATAATTTAAGCAACTGAATTCATTTTTTTAATTACTGTATCATATTTTAAATATAATTTTATTCTTTTTTACAGACATTCAACTTTTGAAAAATATGAATATACTTTGATAAATTTGAATACATCACCATTTACTTGGTAGCCTAAAATATCGAAAGGATGGAAAATTATGCAGAAAATAATTATTCTTCTAAAACTAATGGATGTAAATTATCTAATAGACAACTCAAATCCCACACAGGAGAGAAACCATTCATATGTCTTATATGTGGTTCTTCATTTCCATGGAAGTCTACTTTAGTGGTACATATGCGAATACACACTGGAGAGAAACCATATTCTTGTGATGTGTGTGGCTCCTCCTTTTCACGGAAGCCAGACTTAAGGATGCACATTCGAATACATACTGGAGAGAAGCCATATTCATGTGAAGTGTGTAGCTCTTCCTTCTCAAGAAAATCACATTTGGTAGCACATATGCGAACGCATACAGGAGAGAAGCCATATTCATGTAAAGTGTGTGGCTATTCCTTTTCATGTCAATCAAATTTGAAGAAACACATGCAAATACACACTGGAGAGAAGCCATATTCATGTGAACTGTGTGGATCATCATTTTCACGGAAATCAGAATTGGTGGCTCATACATGGAAACATACTGGAGAGTATCCATATTCTTGTGAAGTCTGTGGATCTTCCTTTTCACGGAATTCACAATTGAAACAACATATGCGAATACATACAGGAGAGAAGCCATATTCTTGTGAAGTGTGTGGCTCCTCTTTTTCACAAACATCACCATTGAAACAACATGTGCAAACACATACAGGTGAAAAACCTTATTCTTGCGAAGTATGTGATTCTTCATTTGCACGTAAGTCAAACTTGAAGCGACACATGCAGTCACATGCTAGAAAGAAATGATATCTATAGCATGTAGATATTCCTTTTTGTGAGTTTACTTGCAAATTTTTCCAATTTGTGAGTTGTCATTTCTAATCAATCCAGCTATAAAGAGCACATTAAAATTACACTCTTGGGATTGTAGTTAAATATCTGTATTTTCTATTTATCTATATATACAGGGTACGATGGGTAAATTGCCACCATTTTATAGTTTTAATTTTGTACATGTACACTGTTTTCGATTTTGTCAAATGCACAGTATAGTAGTGTCAGTTGGACACCATCTGTGAGAAAAAGAGCACCATGACACAATTCACTCTGCCAGATATTTGGAAACAGCATGGTGTACTGCTTGGCATTTGCACCAGAAGCTCCAATATGATCATTTCAGAGTGTTTGGGTGTCAATCTTAGGACAGTGCAGAGGATTCAGATAGAGTTGCATGAGTCTAATGTTAATCAAGAAGGCACGGCAGCTTGGAAAATTGACTCTGATCATTCTGATAAGAACTCCCGAATTTGTTGGTAAGGGCCTCAGACTCAACATGGAGGCCTACATCAAATGCTTTGAGGAGGTAGTGCTTCCCTGAGTCAAGAGAGCGGCTCCTGAAAGTGGCAACAGGCCTCTGCACCATGCCACACAAGCAGGCTGTCAGACAATTTCTGCATCCACGTCATCACTTAAATCTGGACACCTAATTCTCTAGACTGCAACCCCCTTGATTATTATGTGTGGGGTGCAGTTGTGCAAGAGACTAAAAAACTCCTTGAAACACCACAGATGAAATGAAAGCAAGAATTATGGCAGCATTCACCAATAAATTAAATGAGCAGACTTTCCAGAAGATTTTCAGGAAGTTCCAAGGTTGTGGTTGAAGCTAATGGTGATTTTATTGAATATGTTTACTCTATAGCACATCAAGATATTTTTGTGTAATTTTGGTAAATATATCTGTTAAAATGAGTGTTATTTTCATTTTTGTGTAATTTAGATAACAATTTATCCATCACACCTTGTAGATGAGAAAAATCAATTAATTTTGAATAATGTATTGATATCTGGAATAAACATACCAAAATTCTGAATTTCTGTAACTATTTAGATTACTTTTATAATTTTGGAAATAGTCATTATCCTTTCTAGAGTTGTCCATTGTACAGAACTTAGTCTTTTGGTGTTATGCATCTTACAGCATTTTTTAGTTGACTAATTTGTATGGAAAATGATGTGTTTCCTATTCATAAATATGTGAGGATACTCTTCAATGATTTCTGAGTGCTGATCTCAATGAAAAAAGGTCATGCCTGATACTGATGTTATCCTTTTATTTAGGAAATACTCCGGGAAAACTATAAACAAATATCTCTCAAAAATGATAAAAGGATACATGGTGACTTAGTGGAGAATTTTGTTTCATACAGAGCATATTTATTGTGTATTGCCTTATAGACCAGCATTAACTAAAAGAAATAACACATAGCAGTTCCTTGCTCCCTATAGGATCACATAGCAGCTGACTTGCAGAAATAACATTAAATACATATATGTATGTAATGATTTACACAATTTACATTGTGTATATTTTTATGGATTATTAAAATTATCCCCCTAATTTAACTCTATTATTGCTGCTACCATACAAAAGTGGCAAGGTCTGCGGGTTTGCCAATGCATCTGCCTGGCCCTATGGAAACCATTACAATGACTGATTTGGACATTAGTCTGTTGGATTCATATATAGTGGTTCCTTTAATTTTGTAATTTTCTAACAAAGTTCCCTACCTATTATGCTGGTCAACAAAAAAAAGATTTTTGAAATGGTGTTGAGACATTAAATATCTTTTTTAGCTAATTTGAGGGTGATGAATCTGAAAATTACTTTATTTTTTCTTGTTTAGCTACCATTTTTGCTGTACAGAAATGCCTCATTTTTGGAAAAAAAAGCATTTTTTTCATTTATTTTCCATATATATAATATTGACCAATGGCAATATTTCTCAAAATCATAAAATCTCTCAATTTGTATTTAAACCAATAAATATTGGTCTGCTTATTTAGAAATACTATTTTTGTAATAACAATCAAACCCTAAGTCTTTAAAAATAACACGATGGAATATATCAAGACCAACAAGTATTTTCATCAAATCATTTAATAAACAGCAGAAATAAAACCTTTGTAAACATAAGAACTATGGTAAAAATTTTCTATTTCTTGATTGTCTGTCATGTTCAATGTTATTTAAGTCCCTTTTGTTACTCCAGCAGTATCATGTACAATGGGATAGGCGCATTCAATTGGGATAGCTTTAGCTGGAGTTTCTTTCCATTTGTGAAAACAAAATGCTCTCAGTGTGCTTGGTTTCCTTCTGTAGTGAAGGAATAAAAGTGATGGGATAAATTTATGAATATCAAACAGAAGATTTTAGGGTTTCATTTTTTTTATGTCACTTTAATTATCAGGTTTACTAAAGTATATTACTGATAAAGTTTATCAGTTAATTTGAATTTGGATAAGAACTAGAAAAATTTGGCAATTTTATTTTAAAATTTTTGAATCAAAAACACTTTTTCCTTATAAAAATAGTTTATTTCAAGTGGCTGACATAAATTGCTTGGCCTACCTGGAAATTGATAGGTTTCTACGACCATTGTTAATTAAATTTTGCAATCAGCCAAGATCGTAAATTGATCTTTTTTCCAACAATGAGCAATTTCAATACAGCAAAAATGGTAGCAAACCATGAAAAACTAAGGTCATGTCCAGAATCTGCACCATCAAATTAGCTAAAAAATGTGTTTTGTTTCTTGGCATCAAAAATCATATGGATATCACTCCAGTGAGTGTAATGTGAATGAATCTCCCTTCAGAAATCTCTTAAAATATTTGATAAAATTTTGAGGTTAGTGAGCAAGAAATTTAGGCTTTGATTAATTTATTAATATCATAATTCAAACAATAAAAAATTGAATTTTTCAATAGGGTATTTATTAAATATTTTATTTTTCATTCAAATAATTCTATATTACTGCTCCATGTTTTGACCATGATAAAAATGAGTGCTTAGGAGCTTTAGTTAAAGTAAAATGAAAAAGAAGACACATGCACAAATAAGTTTTAAAAATTCAGCAACAAAGCCTGTCCCTATACACAAACTGAAACTAAGAAAAAGCAGTGTTTTCTCTGTCAAAATAAAAAAAATATGAATAGCTAATGTTAATGTTTCATATTAGTCTTCAAATCTGCACATTTGTGAGTTCTTTAATTGTTCTTTTTCAGAAGCATTTATCATTCATACACAGTTCCACATTTTCAAGAAAGAACTCTGGTAAAACAGCTTTGATCTTGGATACAACTAGAAAAGAAGCCATTTTATATAAATTTTTTATCTTTTAATACTTTTAGAATTAATATTTGTTGTTATGAGTTGAGAACCATTGGAAAAACAAAATGTTTGCAAAGAAAGGAGGCCTTAAAAATTATTTGATGACAAACCAGTTTTAATATATTCTCAGCATAATGTATTTTTTTATCCATAAGACGAGTTGAAAATAGTTGTTTGGTACATTATAGTAACATTGACACAATATTACACTTCTGAAATGAATAAATCTATCTGTATTTCCAGAGATTAGTTAATATTACCTCAGGTCAAAATAGCAGATATCACTAATAAGAAGCTGTGGGCATCAAAATTGAAAAACATACAAAAAGAGTTTAAAGAAGTTCATCATCAGGAAAGAAAAGTTGCAGAGAAGACTGAAATTCAAAAGGTACCAAATCCAGATGAATTTATATCAGACACTTTGGATTCAATTCCAGGTAATTATAAAAGCATCTAATAGGATTAGAAATCCTTGAGTTTGCAAAATTTATAATCTTCACTAAGCAACATTTACTAACCATATCAAGCTTCATAATTGGATTCACCATAACATCACACTTATGCAAAAACCGAAACAATACATATTCTCTATTAAAATTCTAAATAATCCCTATATTTACAATTTAAAGTGATTTGTTACATTTCAATCCAAGAGTATCAACCATCCTGGGTATGATGATAAACTACATCCACATTCTGGGTAATACGATAAACTACCTCCAACAGCAAGACATCTGATCAGGAGGTTTTGAGGAGCATGGAAACACCTTTTAATTGCTGGTGTTCCCAGGTCCACCCTGACCTGGGGTGGTAGCACCTGTTAGGTCCCAGCTAGGGGCAAAATAGTTAACCCCGAAACTGAGGTAAAAAGCACTATAAAATGTAAAAATAGGTTTTAATACTAAAAATACTTTGTAAAAAATTATTACCAGAAATAAATTTTTGAAGAAAAAAAACTATTACCAGCAATATATTTTTTTAAAAAAAAACTATTACCAGCAATATATTTTTGAAAAATAAATATTACCAGCAATACGTTTTAGAAAAAAAAGTATATATATTACCAGTATTACATGTTTTATATTTTTGAGGAAAAGAATATTACCAGAAATAGATTTTTGAGAAAATATTACCAAAAAAAAAAAAATGTTGTCAGCATTAAATAACTCATTGAGGTTGATACGCCATAAAATACAACAAACCAAACCAGGAGTATCGAATACTTATGCTACTCCAATTTTCTCTACCAGTTGCCCTTCTGAAGTTTTTAACAACTTTAGCCAATAGCAGCTAATTGCAGTAAGCCATCATGAGCATGCAAAGTGAATTGTGTAAAAGATTTACAGATATTTTAAAAGAGAAAATAGTGTTTACTCTGGCATAAGTCAGCATAATCTTCAGATGGAAATAGAAGATAAAACTGATATGAAAATATATGAAAAGAACTCAAAGAAGTCTATCAATCAGAAGGCCAATCCAACTGAAATTCAATAATTCCAAGGTCTGACAAAATTATATTTAATGCTTGGGATTCAATTCTGGATAAAAAAAAATTGACATGTAGTAATGACTAAAGAAAATGCAAATAGGTTTCATCATTGCTAAAAACACATTCAAATTTGGAATATAACAAGCAAAGAAAATCACTAGGCCATAAAATTAATCAGGAACAACATCTACTTCCAAAAAGATATTATGTTGCAATTTCCAAACAGATTGTCTTTATTTAACAAGATGACTATAAAATAGGTACTGTAGTGAACAAAACAAGATCTAGATTTAAAATTCAAATGCTAAATTGATTTTGTTAGAAATTAAAAAGACTCGAATTTACAAACTTTGCTTAACACACATGCAAAAGTGAATCCAAAACAAAACTCGTGAAATTTCACACCTTGATGTGAAATGTTTTTCAGCCAATAGAAAACATTTAAAAACAAAATTCAAATAATCTTCTCAGAAAAAAATTCTTTTACCGACTTTTTCACAAGCCAATGTGAAGTTTGTTCGTTGTCCAATGGAAAGTCCCAAATCATATCGAGGAATGAATTCCCAAATGACCTTTTCAAGCCCCACAAACAAAATAAAAGACGGGCAAGTTTGCATGTCACCAGAGAGGAGACTAGCATGTTATCACGTCTCTTGACAAACATCAAGCGACCGTTATTATTATCTCTACCTTTCTCCCTCACCTCTTTTATACTTAATAAACGAATGAAATATTTTAAGTCTGAGCGATTACTTCAAAGACATTCCTACACTTTGATAATGCTCATACATCCACACATACATTCCTGCCTACATACACATAAACTCATTCTTGCAAGGACTACTATGAACATTTTGACGACTTTGTATCAACCAAAATACATTAATTTTATTTGTAAAGACCTTAATTGCTTTATATGTATATAAAATTGTTGTTCACTTTACAATTTGATTTTCTTGTTTTATATCCCTCTTATGATGGGCTATCTAACTAACAAGGCCAAATCAAACTAATCTGTTTCCACACTCATACACTTCACTATAACTGATAACCCATTATAGTACCACCATGAACTTCATTACAAAAGAAGCTCATTTTAAATAATTTCTTCATTGAAGTTAAATTTTGGTTTTACTTGAAAGATAAAGGCCTAAAGCTAATCTTTATGAAAAGAAAAAGAAAATTTCTATATGTAAATAAAATTTTTAAATCATTGTCTTGTTCTTTCATTAGTCATCAACTCATCTGTAATATTAAATGATAAATAATAAATTAAAAAGGAAAAAGATCTCTTAAAAATCCAATATTTGTTCTATATAGAGATATGATCCAAAGTAAATTTAAGGATTAACTGAATTTTGTAAAAGTAATGCTTACTTTTTGCTTAAAACAATGTCATGAATCAACAGCAGTCATTTTCTACTGTTCTTTCTGAGTTTTAAGTGTTTGAAATATTTTCAAAAATTAAAGAAATACAGACCACCAGTCATGCAGTATTTATGTTTAAATATATGAACAACAGTTTAAGAATATACTTTTTATTCTATATGCTTTTATAAAACGTAATAGAATGAATATGAAAACTTATAATTATTTTTTATGCAACATTAGAAGTATAAAAAAGAAATTAAAATTAATTAAAGTTTTAATTAATTAAAAACTAGTGAAATTATACTTTTAAGTTTAATTCATTATTTTTAATATTTGATTATTTTCTTACCTGTTTGATGTCCTAAAATATTTATTTGCACCAAATGAGGTCATTTTTTTAAAAATTATTCTGAATTTAAGAAAATCTATTAATATAATGAAATTGCTAGTAGGAAAAAAGGGGTAATTGATAATTATTAAATTGAAACTGTTGATTTCTTTGGTTATACTCCAAACCAAATCTCATTGCAATTCATAAATCTCTTCGCAGCCTGCAGGTCATCTCGAGGTCAGTAGCTGTCGGACATGGTGGCAAGCAGTCATGTGACAAGCAATTAAGCTTTTTTCAGCCATTTGGAAGGCCCTGCAAACCAAGGACAGGGATGTTTTCTCGATCCACTGTGATATAAATACAACCCAGCATGCCACAAAAAAGGAAATTCCCACCTCATCAGCAACTTCAACAATCAATAGCTTCTTTGCTCACCTTGTCCCCCAAAAGCATATCCCCTTGGCAGCCAAGCTGACCTACCACCCACATAAATGGAAACTTGATTATCATTCTGCTATTTTCCCATTCCAACATTTTCTCTGAACTAACTTCAACCAAACACCACAGAACTCTTTATTGAATGGACTCTCATTTCTGTGTTTAATTCTGGTTACCTTTCTGTATATAACTTCCTCCTTTTTTTCTCAAAAATACATATTCAACCTTACTTTGGAGTTTGTCTTTTTCCCTGCTACCATACGCTTGTTACAACACTTACAATTTGATCTCTTTCACATTTAATTGCAATAAAAAATTTACACACCTCCAAACACAAGCAAATGTTTTTAATTTCATTAAAACCTTTTCTAAATAAGCAGGAAAATACAGACACACTAAAAATGCACCTATAGCAAAGGATTGGAAAACACTGATTGATTAAAAATGGTAAATATTATATTGATATTAAATTAATATATTGCACTTCCAATAGGGAAGAGTAGTCAGTCAAAGGGGAGGTAATTTAGAATTATTTCCATTTACACCTTTCATACTGAAAATAATCTAATAGTTGCAAGAACAAAATGATATTCGAAAATCATATTTGACTTTACATTTTTTGATTCTTATTTAATAAAAAAAGAAACTTGTTACAAATGGCAATAGGATGAATTTCAAAATTGCCCTGAAAAATACAAGTATTTTTTTTAAATAAATATTCAGGGTAAATTTTTTAACCTGACCAATCTGAAAGAAAATATATTAAAATAAGAAATAATAAAAAATAAAATAATAAAAAATGAAATAAATAATAAGATTATAAAATAATAAAAAGAAAATAATATATTAAATTATGCTAGCATGAACCCTTGAAATTTTTTTTTTTTTTATTTTATTTGATTTATAAGGTATGAAAGCTAAGATGAAGAAACATGATTTTTGTGTTATTATACACAGAGTTTAAATTTAACCATTGCCCTAATGAAACCACCTGCAACATAAATAGTGCTTGCAGGCTAGAATCAGCTTCATAACAAACCAAATTTTTTTGGTTCCAAAATTTTGGTTTTGATGATCTGGATTTCCAAATGAGCTGGGTTGTCAGATGTGAATAAAAAAAAAAATTGAAGGCTTACCCAGAAACAAACATTTTAGCATTAAAAGCAACATTGCCAGTAGTCTATGAAATTTTCAGGAGATATTTGCCACACATCAGTAAAGGGAAAAACAAAAAATGTAAATGTTGTTACCCTATGATTTGACTGATGATTACTGTATTTTCTGGCTTACATGATGCACTTTTTTTTCCTAAAAAATATCCTGAAAAATACAAATGTAAGACAACACCCAGACTCAAGTATTGGATATACTGGGCATAATGAAAAACAGGTCTCTGTCTGAAAAGGCCCAAAGAAAATTAACCTGTGAGACTTGCGTAGGATCTAATTCCTGCACACTAGAATCAGAGGACCTGCTCTCCTTTTGGTCATTTTTATCATTAGCCCTTTGGTGTACATAAAGTACCTTTTTTAGATTATCTTTGTTTCTATCCAGACTATGTAATATTTCTCTTATTTTCTTTCTAAAAATTATAGGACTATGGGAACTATTTTATTTGTCAAAAATACCCTGAGTAACCAGGTCACTGATCATCTCAGACATAGTGGGGTGGGGCACAAAAAACGAACATGCCAATTTTACTAACAAGTTTATAGTGGCAGCCATATGCACACACAATGAAATAGAGGAGTAACTGTCTCAACAACTCCAAAACCAAGCTAGTAAATTTTCACAGAGCAAACATTAAATTCTTTCCAGCCATGATGTATAGTTATATCTTCTGAGAGGTTCCTTGCATGGAATGTTTGCTCTAACTTTAGTGGAATTTGTATATATATATACTGGGTGTAACAGTAATATTGTCCATTTGTTAGATTAAGCTTTGAACTGTTGTGTCTTAGAAATGATTAAGGATATTTTATTGGAATAACACTATTGTTATAACACTATAGGACTCTACTTTGAGCAATAAGAATGTATAATTACTCTCAAAGCTTAACAGAAGAATCATGATGAAATTGATCATGAACGAAAATGATGTTCATCATTAATTAATCATAGTCTGGTTTGGTGAACTACTATCAGATTGTTAATCTCATTAGGACCAAGAAGGATTGAAATAAAGTTTAAATATATATATATATATATTATTCCAGGATCATCTTCCAACTTGTTCAAGATTATATTTGCTCTCTCTAACCTTCTTTCTATCCTGAAGTAACAAGAGGCCTCACTCATTTTATGTACGATTTCATTTTCAAGCCTTTTTCCACTGCTCTTTGGACTGTCATAGCTGAAACCTTTCTCTCACATACCAAATATCTTATGGATTGAGCTGGATCTTTTCTAATTGTTATGGTCCAAGGTTAGGACCAAGGAAGAACAACCTGAACACAAGAGTAAAAATAACGAAGGTATATTACACAAAATAATAATACAAGATGTGGAAGGTGTTAGTATGACTGTCAGTCTGGTTTGGAGTGAACTACTATCGGCTCGACTCGATTCGACCCTTTCTCTTGAGAGGCATAGTATACATAGTGTTAGAAAGAGTTCATTCTGTAGTTATAGGTAAAGACCCATGACACTAATTGATCTCATTAGCTCTAAGTTGAAATGATGATCCCTCTCCCTGTTGTGACCTCTTGATCCAGTTTTCCTCTCTACTGTTCCTTCTTTTCTAAACTTATTCACCATTCTCTTGATGGTTCTTGAATGGACTTTGAAGATAGAAGTCAGAGTATGAATGTTGGTAACATTATGGAAGGCCTGAATGATCTTTTTCCTCTCAGTATTGCTCATTTGGGAAGACAGTGGGGCTGACACAGAACCTTTTCTCTTTCTGGCTGAAGAACTCAAAGGGTTTTTCAGGGATTCTTACGACAAATGGTGTCAAGATGGTTAAATATCTTATCTGAAAACCTGGAAAAAAGAAACCCAATTAGTTTAGTGTTTTTTTTAGATATTAAACATTTTGTGGGATGGACAATTATCCCTTGCTGCAACATGATTTGAACAATTTTGCTGTTACACCCAACATATGATCCACTGCACAGGAGTTGGAAAAATGGTTGGTTCTCTGTTTCTACTCCAGAAAGTACCTGATTCATTCTGATAATCCCTTTTCTTCATCTATCTAAAATTTGGTGAGGTGCAAGCAAATTTTCATTCTGAAAATGCAACCCAGAGAAAAAAATTTTGTTGTCTAAATGATGCAAAAATGAAAATAACACTGAAATTTCATTTTAACAGATATATTTACTAAAATTAAACAAAATATCTTGAAATACTTTTAGACAACAATTTATCCATCACACCCTGTACGTATTTGAGTTTTCTGTGCATTTTGATTTATAATATAAAAAAATTTGAAAAAAGTTCATACAAAATTATGAATATTCTCAGTCAATGTTTCAGTCAATGTTGTGGCTATTTGTAGGTCATTGGATGTTTTGGGATCAGCTGACAAAAGGGTCAATCCTAAATATGAAACTCTATTGATATTATAATAGTGCAACTTTGTTAAATTTAATATTTTAATTTTTTTTTTTTTTTTTAAACCTTCAAGCCTTGCTTTCTTGAACAATTTTAACCCTTCTGCCTCATCTCCTGAGTCAAAATTCACAGATAATTGGTATGTAATGTTTCATGGTAGATATAAAAATACTTACAAGTGTTTACCCACTATTCAACTGGTGGCTGGGCATTAAGTCATTTTTCTCTACCACTGGAAAAGCGGTGGTCAGGGCTCTAAGGGTTAATGGGTATCACAAAGTGCAAGGCAAAAAAAAAAGCCACTAAAACAAAAGTGGTTACAGGATGTGGAAGAATTAGGAACAGAAACATTAATAATGAGTGAGAAGAGAAAAAGAATAATCAGGTGGACAATAGATAGTGATTGACACAGCATTTAAATTTTTGCCAGATCAGGACCGATAATGTTACTGATTCTTCTATGGATTTTATCAAGGAGCTCAAAGTAAATATTAGGAGCACCAGAACATATATGGCAGCAATATTCTAAGCATGGATGGATTAGGCATCAATGTGTGGATTTTGTAACAGTTAACAGTGCAGAGAATAAAACTGGAATGCTAAATTCAAATCTTGATAAAGTCTGTTTTGTTTACTTATGTTATAAAATAAAATAAGACATATCTCGGCTGATTTACAGGCAAATACTCAAGAGCGAGAACCGGATGTGAACGAGACAAAGCCCCGTCACAAAATGATCCTTATCTTTCTTCACAAATGTTTCCGACACACGTGTTCCGGTCGAAAAATAAAATAATATTTAAAGTACTCTATTTTTCGTCCAATAAAAATGCTTCCCTCCTAATTATACTCGCTTCATTTCTCGAGCCTGTTAAGCCATAAAAATCGCTATAAAAGGGGTCACAGGAAAGTTCAACAGGCAGTCAACAGGTGGCCACAAAGGAGACCAGTCACATTCAGCAGCTGTCAGCAGGAGAGCACCAACCACCGTCAACACGTGTGAACTACTATGAGAGATCGACCAGATCCGAAAACCGGCTTATGAACTTTACCACAAGGTAGCTGTCCCAAACCCTCACGTTCCTGTTGAAATAAACCACGTAAATCTATTTCTGCTGTTGTCATATTTCTTTCTTGCAACCATACGCTTGTCTATAACACTTAGTACTCCATTTTCCTCCAGCTATGAGTTAAATAGTAAAGCAAAATGAGCTCTTTAGCTTTGGTAGGATTAGAGCAACAACTCTGAATACAAAACCTGCCTGCAAAGTGGGTATTCTAGACACGCAAGGGGTCAACCTACAGCCCTAATGGCTTAACACTCATGATTATGATTACATCCAAAACAAATCCAAATCCATTTAGATGATTTAAATTGTTTTCAGCAGCTTTCAAATTATTTTGTGCTTTTTTTCTTTTTTTTTTTTTTGAAATTATTTACAACAGAAACAGAATTTCGTTGATGATTCAGGATTTCATAAATGATTTTTTTGAAACGCAATATTTTTATTTTTTCATTCCATTAAATTGCAGTAAATGCACCAAAAAAAACCCCACAGTAATGGAAATGTTCCATTATGGTGTGAAATTACCTGATTATTTCGAAAATGACATTAAAAATTTGCACTCTGTTACCGTTTAGGCCCTAGGAGTTATAGACAATATAAGTTCGATTTCTTCCACGACATTTAAAAGCTCTCAATCGCAGTAATCAAGACGAGTAAGAAGATACGAAAAGAAGCAGTAAAAAGGCCATTAACTAAGTAAGCTTCCGCGCGAGATAAACGTATGTAAACAACGCCAAAAATGGCGGTCGGAAAACGCGAAAGAGATCGAAATTAGATTGTTGATAAATCCTAAACCGTAATCGAACACAAACCTTTAATGTTATTTTCGAAATAATCAGGGAATTTCACACCATAATGGAACATTTTCATTACTTTTGGTGCTTATGCTGAAAATTGACTGATTTATCTCCCTTTGTCGTTCTTTTGTCAAATTTGGTTTCCACTGAATTTCAAAAGATAAGAAAGCAAGAAAAAATTGAGCTTGAAATTTGTTTCATAAAACGTTTAGTTAATTTAATTTTTCTCTTATTATCTGAAAAACTGAAGGTAAGTCCTTTTCATCTTATTGTTTAAAAAAAGAGATGTACATATGAATAAATGTCACTCCTTTTGAAAGTGGTGGATCAATATTCAATAATTTAAAAATAAAATATATTAAGTTTTAAATATTTTTTATTAATAAGTTTCATATTTACTTTATGAAAATAAAGGCCATATCAAACCAGAATTAGAACGTTTTAAATTTTAAACGTCGATGTCTCGGATAAATCAAACAAACCAAATTGTTCACAAAAATTGCATTTTCATTTTTTTTTTAATAGAGAAGATAACAGACAAATTAAAAATGTCAATTGAAAATTGAAAAGATATCAAATGACTACAGTTGCGTGTGTACTTCTTCAGCAGTTGGCATTGATAGCAGTTACATACGTTTCTCTTTCTTTAGTATTAGGTATCTTCACTAAAAAAGAGCATACCCTGATAAAAAAAAAGGCCCCAAACTTGATTAAGCAATTTTTTATCGTCTAAATATTTATGTTATTATTAAGAGAAAAGACTAAAGTATTTTTTTAATATTTTTTTAATTTTTTAATCCTTTCTAGCCCGTCCGAAATTTTAGTTAAAAATCTATTTTTTTTTTTTTTTGAGTCATCAAAATTTACATAAAATCAATCATGTCAGCCATTTTTGACAATTTTGTAAACAAAAGTAAAATTCTCCATTTAAAAATCTTATATTTTACAATTATACTTTTTTCAAATTACAGAGATGCACATATTCGAGTTTTCAAGTTTTCATAAAATTAAATAATGGGGGTGGTGTAAAAGATGTAAAAAAAAAAAAGTAATTTTCCATGACTTTCTAAAAACCAAGCATTTCTAAAATAATTTCTTTCATTTTTGAATAAGTTCTGAAAGTTTCATTAAAATCCGACAATTATTTGATTTTTCCAAGAATTTCGAAATTAATGTGTTTTTCAACTGAAAAAAAACACTAAAAAAAGTAATGCTAAATATTATGCTACCGCTGACGCAAAAAATAACATTTTCAACCAAAATTTCAAACGTGCTAGAAAGGAATAAAAAATTTTAAAAAATAATTAAAAATACTTTAGTCTTTCCTCTTATTAATAGCATAAACTTTTTCACGATAAAACTTTGTTTTTATTAAGTTTGGGGCTTTTTTCATCATGCTATGTTGTTTTTTCAGTGAATTATTGTACATACCTACTTTAGTATGGATGTCAAAACAGACATAATTTTCCCATGTGTGTTTTATTTGTTGTCCCTGTAACGGTTGTATGTTGATTTCGTCAAAGGAAGATTGCTTTCTTTTCACAAACTAACAGAATTTTAGAAATGTAAGAAATCTTTTCTGTAGAATGTTGTCTATAAAAAAATGTACAATTTTTTTTTAATGGAACATGTGCATCCATAGATGCTAAGTTTTATGTCTTTTTAAAAGTATCTCTTTCAGATTTTTTCTTGGTTTTGCAAGAAAGGAAAAGTCTGAACTTTTGTGTAAAGAAAAGAAAAAAGTATTATAAAATACTAAAGAGAATTAAATTGTTTTGAATTCAGTAATTTCGGACTGTATTGTCATATTCACGACGTTTCATCCATTGTGTGCTCCAGCCTTCTTCAGGATCTGTCTATATTTCTGAGATGAGGTATTGTAACTATTTACACTATGTTATGTATTTAAAAGCAAAACAAAAGAAACTGGGCTGAACAACACTATTGGTGTCTTTTCACATAATCCCCCTTCCCAAAATACAGCAGAATTTATAAAAGAAAATGCATGTTTCTTTGCATACAATAAATTTAGGAAGAGTTCATTTCATAACACTTTACCCTCCTGCAGGAAGGAGAAGAATGTTTTGCTCACATAACAAAATCTTCATATTTTACCAGGCAGGTATGACAACATTAACTCTTGAACTATTATACTGGGGCACTATTGAATTGAGTATGTTCAAGTCAGTTTTATCATATTCCCTTGGAAAGATATGGTTGTTTATCGACAGCTATTATTACTCTTTTTAGTCATTATTAATTAAAGTGAGAAAGTTTTAGAATTTCTGGGTGGCTTGGAAGGACTGGAGGTCGTAATTGATGATATCCTGGTGCGTGAGAAAAAATAATGGAGCATGACCAGCAGTCGGAAAAAGTTCTGAAAACTATTAAACAAGCAAGAATTATAGCTAACCATGAAAAAATGTGAATTTAGGAGACATTGCAATTAATATTTTAGGCACTTTATAATAAAGGAAGTGATATAACCCAGCCAGGAGCATGTCAGAGCAATCCAGGAGTTACCTGCCTCTTTTTCGATTCCCACATTTCATTGCATTAGCCGTATGATAATTTATCTGGTTAAATTCTTGCCAAATTTATCAAATAAAATTCAGCCCATGACAGACTTACTTGAGAAAAGTGTAGTATGGATGTGGAACCAGCCTCAAATCAATACCTTTCAAAAGATAAAAGAATTTCTCTCAGAAGCATCTATTTTGTGATTTTAGTGCCCTTGCAAGCAGTTGCAAGCTAGGTGCAGTATTACCTGAAAAGAGAAAGGAAGCCAATAACTTTTGCATACTCCATCACCAACAGAAACAAATTATGCTCAGATAGGGAAAGAGTGACAACAGGCTTAGGACTGTGAAAAGTTTGACCACTTTATAACATGATTTAAATTCTTTTGGTGTTTTTTTAGTCAATTCATCCTATGCAAGAGGCTACTGGAAGTGAATAGGAACAAGAAAATTTTAGAAGCTATCGGAAACCCAATCCTAAACAGGAAACAAAGGATAAACTTCTACTATAAAAGCACCATGGAGGTGTATGAACCAAACAGAGTACATTTTCTTTTAGTGTTAAAATTATTTTTGACAGTTTTTTTTAAGTTTCCACTAATATGCCAGATGTCACAAACCGATCTTTTTGAATGAACAACAACATTTTAGTTACTTCATATGTTAATCATTATGCATATAAATTAAAGTGTGTTCAGTGGAAAATATATTACACCTGTATAAAAACAAACACTCCACATTGTACTTTAAATATTATATATTTTATTTTTATTTATTTTATTTGTTGTTTTCTTTGCAGATGCTCCAGTAAAAACAAGATTTTGTGAATTTGAATAGATCATTAAGCAAATTCATATTTGGCTTTGCAAAATCCAAAACCTACTAAAGAGCAATACTTTTAAGGATCTTTTACACAAACTTCAATTTTAAGGCAACATTTTCAAAAAGACACTGACAACTGACCTTATACTTGTTCATTTTAACTGAAGTCAAATTGAATCAATATATGCAACCACATACTTGGAAAGAATGATGTCTGTTATATGTAGATCTTCCATTTTGTGAAATATTTTATGAATTTATATAAATTATTGTTTAAAATTTCTCTTTTGTATTTTTCATGTTTTCATAAATGGAAAATATGGAAAACTGTTCAGAAAAAAAATGTTTTGAATCTTGTGGCAATAAATTAACTAATAATTCAACTTTAAAAAAACAATTGAAAGTCCATATTGTAGAGAAACCATATGCTTGTGAAGTGTGTGGATTTTCTTTTACACAGAAATCAAATTTGAACCGACATATGAGAACACACACTGGAGAGAAGCCATATTCTTGTGATATATGTAGTTCTTCCTTTTCACAGAAATCACCTTTGGTCATGCATAGGCGAATACATACTGGAGAGAAACCCTATTCTTGTGAAGTGTGTGGCTCTTCCTTTTCTAAGAAGTCAAATTTGATGGGGCACATGCGTACACATACTGGAGAGAAACCATATTCTTGTGAAGTATGTGGATCTTGCTTTTCAAAGAGGTCACATTTAGTGGATCATATTCGAACACATACTGGTGGGAAGCCATATTCTTGTGAAGTGTGTGGCTCTTCCTTTTCACAAAAATCAGGTTTGGTTGTGCATATACGAACACACACTGGAGAGAAGCCATATTCTTGTGAAGTATGTCACTCTTCCTTTTCAGACAATTCAAATTTGAAGAAACATATGCTAACACACACAGGAGAGAAGCCATATTCTTGTGAAGTTTGTGGCTCTTCTTTTAGACAGAAATCAGTTTTTGTAGTACATATGCGAATACACACTGGAGAGAAACCATATAGTTGTGAGGTGTGTGGCTCATTGTTTTCATATAAGTCAAATCTGAGCCGACATGAGAAAAAACATTGGAGAGAAGCTATATTCTTATGAAGTATGTTCTTTCATTTCATGATCAAATATGAGTTGCCACATGAAAATACACATTGTAGAGAAGTTACATTCCGTACATTTTATCCAACATGTAGTCAGGCACAGGAGTGAAACAGTATTTGAAGTATGTGGCTATTTTTTCCCAGAAAGCCAAAATTAAGAGCAAAATTTATGAAAACATATGGCTATTTTTTTTCAGTAAATTCAATCCTGAAGAGAGAAATATACCAGGGGAAAATCATGTTCTTGTGTGCATAGAGAAATCATTTTCTCTCTGATATATGTGAACACAAACTGGATACAAACCATATTCCTGTAAAGTGGATGATTCTTCCTTTTCACATAAGGCATCACACAGTAACAATCTAGAAAGAAATTATTTTCATCTTTGGTAAATCTTCCTCTGTGTGTAAGGTAACTTTTGGAAAACATGTGGACAGTTGAAAGCATCCATACATTTCAGGTTTGTGGATCCTTATTTAATCTATTTACATTGTAACAGGAAAGACTTAGGAGAAAGATTTATTCTCCCATTTGTATTTCCCCCATTATGGGGATTATTATATCAATGATATAATAACACTGTAGTTCACAGATGGAATGACTTACATGCTTTGTTCTCAGAGAGATTTTTATACCACTAAAACATACACAAACTATATATACACATATCCCACGCAGACATCATATATCTACACAGCAGAGTGCAAGGAGAACAAAAAATAAGGTCTTACATATAATATGGAAATTTGTCAGTGTTTCTGAAGATGCCATGTTTAAGACTCCAGATTCAAAACAAGCCAGATTCATCTACTATGTCCCAGGTGAGGAGATATTCTGGAAAGTGAAAACAGCCAGTCTTGGGTTTTTCCAAATTGAGAACTGCAAGCCAAAGTTTCTTTCTATATCTGGGGAAGATATAGAAAGAAACAGCACTTACAAGATGAACAAACTCATACTGATTGAATGACTGGCTACTTTCATCACTGTATAGAGTGACATCATTAAGCGGCCGTCACATGACCCATATATCTTCACCAAAGGGAGATAATTGCCTTCTGTATCTCTACAATCACATGATACATATCTGAAAAAACCTTGTGTAAAACACATATCATATGAATATTAAACACTTCAGTCTGCATAATTCATGCTTTCATTTAATAAATGTGTAGAAAACAATATATTTGCAGTTATGGTTTACTACTTTAAGATATTGATATCCAAAATAGTGAATAATTTTCACCAAAACTGATAGATTTTGAAATGTATAACAAAAGACCCTACAGATGATGCCATATCAGTTATATGAGAAAAACTGGTATTTGTCTGAACACTTGGGTATTGCATCAGCATTCTCAACCTTGTAGAAATGTTAACATTCTACTTACAAACAACCCACTTCCAACTGTGTTCTGAAATAAATAAATAGGAATGATGTATAGCTATAGGGTCACCTGTCCCTAGTAATGGCAAATGTAGTACTTTATGGCCCTTTGTACTACATTGAGATTACCTACATAAGTTACTGTCATACTCTGACCTCACCAGGAAAATATGACTATATGTAGTAACCCTAAGAGATGACCAGCATGACATCAGCTAACATAGGAGCAGCATGCAAAGGGAGATGCACAAGCTTAGAAAATTTAAAAAAATAAAAGCTACTCTATCAATGGTAGAAAAGAGAATATCTGATCTGTCCGACAGGAGAGTATGAAATCAATTCCACACTACACAGCTAACTCACTAAAGACCAAGAGCTGTGAGTATGGTTTTCTGTGTAGCTATTGCAGAAAGAATAAATGTGAAATTAACTACCCTTTAAAAATAAAATTTGAACAAAAAGCTATAACTTCATTGGGGAAGAGGGACACAATAACCATTGTAGAATGAAAAATAATCAGCAGAATACTGATCTTAGTTTATGGGAACATCAATAGTCACCATAGAATTCTCTCCCTTTGCTATTCTAGGTGCATTCTGTCGCCTTGAGATGGTTGCTATAAATAAACACTTGTCAACTGTTATTTCCGGTATTTTAAGCTGGAAATCGCCTACTACTGCTTTGGAACAAAGTTAAACTTCTGTTTTCCAATGTCATTTTGAATTCTTCTAGACTCTACACAAGTTGTAACACTGATTAAACCTACATTAATTTTTTTTGTAAACAAAGATGACCACATCAATATCCAACAAAGCCTTTATTCAGTTTTTCTTTGATTAGGACTCCGGTGATGATTTTGAAGGCTTTACTTGAGTAGATATTGATGGTGAAGTAGTCAAAGATGATAACCACTAGCAGTTACTATCATCCATGCCTAATTTTATGGAAGCTACTGACAACTGTCAATATATTTATCAAGTATAAACGACGAAATAATAACTTTATTGATCAATGAGACAAATAAATATGAGTCAGGTGAAAAAAAGGACAAACAAATGCTAGTGTATTCTTGTATGTAAACAAGAGGAAAAAGCATGTCAATTTTTGATGAAATGAAAGCCTTCTTAGCGATTTTGCTACCTATTACACCCCAGAACTCCACAAGGGAGTAATAAAAGTTAAAATATGTTGAATTATTTATGTATTTTTTAATGCATTTGTTTTTTATTTCATGATTTATTCCATGTTTCAATTGTTTTTGGTTTTCAATGTCAAAACATGCATGCAAAACAATTCATTACATAATAATATTATTCATTCATTCTTTTATTAGTGTACAAAAATTAAAATCTATTTGCACAATACAAAGAAAGAAAAATTTTAAAACAGTAGGTGTTCATGATTTTGCACCCTAAAAAAATGTAGTGGCAGGAAGGAACAATTCTAGAAAGAAATTAGTGGGGTAATAGTTAGGACACAGTAGTTATAACATAACACATGTGAGGGTATACAAAATTCAGCAGTTGATTATGTGGTCAGCACAAGACAGTCCTAAGAATACAGAAGGCTCGAGTGTGTTTATGTGTGTGTGTATCTGAAGCTTTGATTATACTGCATGGGTTTCCCATTGACTGAGGGAGGCAGCATTTGGCTAGCTCTCAGAAAAACTAGCCATATTATTGCTTTCAAGGTTTTCACAGGACTGCCTATCCTATCTATCATCCCAACTCAAATCTTTGTGGCTTTTGAGAAATCTACCGTTCACACACATGGGCTGTGTACCTTGCCTTTGTCCACTTGGAGTGGATCATCCACCAAACAACTGTACCAGGGCATCCATTTGTTGAAGACTACCAGTGAAGCCTATTGCCACTCATGGTGTGGCAGTATTTATTCAAGGTTTACTCCTCTAAATCTGTTGTTTTCAGCAATTAAACAGGAGCACCTTGGGTTGGAATTACCTCAGATAGGACAATTATATTTCACTATAAAATGCACATTTTTTACATGCAGGTTAACTATTTGCCCATAGCTGGGATCCTAACAGGTGTTACCAGACTGGGTCAAAGTAAATCTGAGTAGAACAGCAATTAAGTGTGGTTCCACACACCTCAAAGCCTCCAATCTCTTGACAGGGGCCTTGCTACCTGATGTAGTTTATTGTCATACCCAGAACAACAAAGCAAAACATTGTGAAGAAAAGACAACAAAATTAGCCTGAAAATCAAATTATTAGATATTTTTTGTTATTACCATAATATTTTGGTTGATAATTTCTACAAGAAAAGATGAATAATTTTCCACATCTTCACAAAAATATTGATCAGCTCACCTCATTCCAATAAAGATGTTCTATACACACAATTTTGTTTTCAAGTTTAACAAGTGATTATTTTTTATATTTGAGAATGCTGTCAAATTTCCTCTCTCTGAAACAGAGTAATATACATGTGCTCATTAGCTTATTATATATACTACTTCCTTTAATTTTCTCACCCTACAGTAAAACTTTCAGCTAAATTTTGAAATATATGTTCCTAGTTTTTCATTCATGAGATTCTTTGCGCAATGCCAGTAATATAAATAAGAGGTCAGATGATTTACTAAAAGGAAAATTTCAAAGTTTTATTAAAAATTTATTTGGAAAAATTAACAACCATTTCTCTACCCATCTATAAATATTTTGAGGATTTTAAAAGTGAGAAAATGTACAAGTTTCTCTATTGAAATAAATGCTACTGATTATCACACATTACTGTGTTACTTGATTCTTAAAAGAGACATATTACTATGCTTTTATTGATTTCTAGTTTATATTTCATTGAAATTAAATTTCATGTCAAGATAGGTTCCTGCCCTTGACCATTGTAGTGTGAGTGGGTGTGCTGAAATAAAATGACAGAACTGCCCAACAAACAGAATTGCCAAAGTTTGCAATAAACAATAACAAGAAGAAAAAGAACAAGGCAATAATATATATATGTATATATATATATATATATATATATATATGTATATAAATAAAAAGAAAGAACAGTAAGATATAAAATCCGGTGTTCTTATAGATATTTTATTTTTACAAAATAGTGCTCAATGTAAATTTACAGAGCATTAATATTTAATCTTTAATTTTAAAAGATGACGTTGAAAATTTTTTACCGTTAACAATTTTTTTTTTTTTAAAATTCAGACGACATCCATTCAACCGACGTCAGGTTTCAGTGTAAAATACATCCTCACCCCTTACCAAAATGTAGCTAATAACTGATACAATGATACTGTCATAAGGAAAATCTAGACACCCCGTGTTCAATTTGAGTAGAATATTCTGTAACCATGGAAACGTGATTTTAGCTGTGTATTTAAAACCCGTAAATTTTAAAAGTTACTCCAAAATTCGCTTGAAGATGAAATGGAACTAATGCTTTTAATTTATTTGCAAAAATAAAATTAGGGTTTTAGCTTCTATTTTTTGAAACATGGTTGGAACTGTGTAGCAAAATAACCATATTTTAAATCAATTAATTTATAATATATATATATATATATATATATATATATATATATAAATTAAATAAATATATAAAAAAATAAATATATATAAAGTAATTTGTAGGTCTGATGAATTGATTGTAATTACAATTCCAATGTAATAAATTATAACCATGGAATGTTAGTGTTTGAGCCTTTTAGATTATATTCTTACTCTGTCCTGGACATTGAGTTCTACCTGGATACTATCCTCTTGGGAATTTATTTATATAAATCTCTCTCTCTCTCTCTATATATATATATATATATATATATATATATATATATATATATATATATATATATATATATATATATATATATATATATATATATATATATATATATATATATATATATATATATATATATATATATATATATATATATATATAATATCAATATCTATTTATAAAAAAATATATTTTTCAGATGTGCTATATTTATGGAATAAAGTGTTCAATATCAGAGATAGAGCATATGTAAATATAAAAGTGAACATTGAAGTCAACACTTAGAGACAGCAGGCTGTTTCATACTAGACACGATAGTCAGGCCACCACTAAATAAAATCAACCAAACTTTCCAAAGTAAGAAAAACTATGAGTAAACATTCCTTTCTATCAGTATTTATAGTCATTTCCCATAATTACATCTCCTTTCTTCATGTTTTGTATTCAAAACATGAAGAAAGGAGTATTGTATTTGGATTCAGTACCAAAGATTATGAAGCCATTTTGAGGTGGGATTCAGGACTAAAAGACTTTTCAGTATAGAAATTTTCTTTGGAAAATACCAGTATTATATCATTGCATCTTCTTTCTAGTCACATTATCACCGGCATGATATGGCTTCCATCTGACTGTTCTACAAATATTTTCATGGCAACTGCTTGGATAAGCAGACTACTAGATTGGCAACTAGCTCTTACTGCTTTCCTCAACCTCCCCATTGTCAATCTTATTTCCTTGGTAGATCTCAGCTTCATCAGATTTCTAGAGAGAGGGTAATTTTAAAAACAGTGACTGCTATCAACGCATCACTCTTCAATTATGAATTGGGCCCTCTTTGTCCACTGTTCATTTTCAAAATCACTCACCCATACATATCATACATGCTTGTTATGCACACACTCACACATACACACACATACATACATTCTTCTTTTAGTTATTTTTTTTTATTATAATTGTGTACACATGTAATATTTTTGGTTAATAATTTGCATTATCTGTCTATATTTCTGAGATGAGGTATTATGTACATTATTTACATTATTCGGACTATTGTCCTCATCTTTGTTGCCATACTTATTACAACATTTCGGTCGTTGTATACTCCAGCCTTTTTCAGGTGGTTGGAATATCGAACTGAACCTTTATTTCGCTCACTCTTCTAGTTCCACGTGCCATGTCTAATGGATATCAATTATCTCCTGCTTAATTCCCTCTCTAAGTTCTCCACTGCCTTATCCGGGTATTGAACTCACACTCTTTAGGTCCTGTCACTGGATCTAACTAAGGTCTTTATCCACTGTGCCATGTGTTCTCAAGGACACATGGCACAGTGGATAAAGGTGTTAGTTAGGCAGTGGAGAACTTGGAGAGGGATGGTGAAGACAATAGTCCAGATAATGTAAATAGTGTACATAACTTGCTTTGTCATTTGTTTTATATTCATTTTACCCATACTCACATTGAGTCCACCAGTATTGTTTGCGGGATAGATTTTTCAGGATCCCATAAATATAAAATATATAAAATGTCCATATATATCACAACCAAAAAGTTGATATCCACAACATAGTGTAACTTATTTCTACCCAAACATACTATCAGGTCATCCCATAAGTTCTGTCCGAATTTTGAATAAAGAAAACAAGTGACCAAATCTTACATTTAATTACAGATTCAATCAACAATGTATTTTCCCTGATTATCTATGACTTCCTTCCATCTATTAACAAGCTTACTAATTCCATTAATGTAAAATTATTTTGGCTTTGATTCAAAGAACTCACAAATCTCAGTTTTAATCTCTTCCTGTGTTACAAAAGCTGTTTCTTCCAAATGATTCTGTAAGCTACAAAACAAATGGTAATCTGAAGGAGCAAAATGGGGAGAATAAGGTGGATGAGGAATTTTCTCCCAACCAAGTTCTTCAATCTTTTGTGACATGATTCTTGCTGCGTGGGGTCACACATTGTCCTGATGAAACATCACCTCTTTTCAGTTAACTAGAGCAGGTCTTTTTTTCCTCAAAGCTTGGTTCAAATGCTCTAATTGCTGACAGTATACTTGAGCATTAATTGTTGCATTAGGTGGTAAGAATTCAAAGTGGATTATTCCTTGGCGATCCAACCAGATTGAAAGAAGAACCTTTTGACTATGAAGTTCCCTTCTTGGCTGTGGCTGGGGTCCTTCCCCTTTACCAAGCCACTGTCTATGCCACTTAACATTTCGATAAAAGATCCATTTTTCGTCACCAGTCACAAGTCTATCCAAAAAAGGTGAAACAAGTTGGTGAGAATGGAGAGAAGAGCAGATGTCAACTCGGGATTTGAGGTTGTTTTCAGAGAATTCATGAGGCACCCATTTTCCAAGTTTAGGAACTTTTCCAAGTTGTTGAAGATGACGATGAACAGTTGTATGGTTTGAACTGAGAACCACTGCCAATTCCTCAACTGATAAAGCAGGATTTTCTTCAAGGGCTGCTTCAAGAAGCTTTTCATCAAACTCAACTGGACGTCCAGTTCGATCTTCATCTTCAAGAGCGAAATCTCCACCTCTGAATTTTGCAAACCATCTTCTGCAAGTTCTTTCATTCACACATTCCTCTCCATAAACTGAGTGAATGTTTCTAGCTGCTTTGGCTGCTGAGTTTCTTTTCTTGAAATTAAAGCATTATGTGCCTCAAATGATTCTTGGGTACTTCCGTGTTAGCAGGGTTTTAATCAAACAAAATTTAATTTTATTGTTCTCTGAAATAAAATTTGATCAGTTTAAATGCATTTAAACATAAAAATAATGTTCAGCTCCATTAGATATTATAAAATACTCTTTAAATTTTGTTCATTTTAAAAAAAGGTAAAATTCGGACAGAACTTATGGGATGACCTGATAGTATCCCACAACATTGGTAGCCATCTTAATATTTCTAAGGGAAAACTTTTATCAGTCTCCCTTGTAAATTTAATACCACATTTCATATTATCTCAGTTTGTTCTGTTCGTATTTATTTAAATATTCAAAGATTGCATTTTACTATTTGATAAAATTAAATAAGAAGCAAAATGAATTTGATTCTATTCATTATTAATGCTTCAATATGTTCATATTCTAATAAACAGGATGAATTCAAGGTACTGATTTATCTTGTTCCAAATGCAATTTGTAAACAAATAACTCTGAAAACCCCAACCCAAAGTACAAAAATCCTTCAAGAAAAAGATCCCTCCAAATATTTACAAGAGAAACAAAAGGTTCATAAAAGAAATAACACAACCCATCACACCACTGAAAAACCAAGATAAATGGACATAAATAAGGGAATGATTATCTGTATTTTGTTTGTTTTGTTTTGTTTTACAACGTATCAACCTCAATGGTTTATTTAATGCCAACAAGATTTTTATTGCTGGTAATATTTTTTTCTCAAAAATGTATTGCTGGTAATATTTTTTTTTTTCAAAAATGTATTGCTGGTAATATTTACATTTTCAAAATTGTACCGCTCTTAATAAAAAAATTTATATTTAAGAAATTGTTGATGTGATTTTTAGAAAAATTGTTTTCTTTTTCATTTTTTTTTTTTTTTTTGTCCTGTTACTTCATATGAAGACAGTTTTACATAGATTAGACAAAGGAAGATTTCTTAAAGACTCCTCTTACTACTTCAATTTGGACTGCTACTTGATCATTTTATTTATACTTAGTGTACAGCTATGTTAGTGAACCCAAGAATACACAAATATTTAACCGAAAAATGCTTGATACTGTGGCGGACTTCACCACATTTAATTAACTTAGATTAGGAAACCAAACTGACATGAAGAAAAAGAGGACAAGCCAAAGACATCATTACACATAAAATTTGTATTTAACAAGATGTACAAACAACGATGTGAAAGAAAAGCATGCATTGAGTAAAACAAGAGTAGTCTCTTTTTAACTATCTATTGTTCCAAAGTTCACTGAAAGAAATAGGTTGTAATAGTTTCTGGGATTAAATGTTTTCAACAGTTTTGCTCTGTAAGAAAAAAGATTATGTGAGTATAGGGAATATTCAGCATGTGAGTGGTGGTGTGAGTGAGAAGATTGGCACATGGTTTCAACTGTCATGGATTTCTGTGGCAGCTGAGATTTCACTGGTTTACTAAGAATTTTCTTTGCTTATATCAGTGATCATCAGCTCCGAAAGCACTGTGTGGGAAGAATCACTTTTCACGTGCAGACAATCTGATTGGTTGACATTGACCAATCAGCGAGCGAGCTTTGGGGAGACTCACGAAAAACTTCTGGGATCTGATTCTCCCAAAAGGGCACAAATTCGACTACATGAAAATATAGCGATTAAAAAATTGTCGCATTACACACTAGTATTGATTTACTGTCCAATGAATGCTTGTGGTTATATGATTTGTATTTGCATAAGTATGTATGTATGTGTGATGATGATGATAATCATCACAATACTATTTGAATGTGTGCTACTTGAAGTATAATTATATAATTTATAATAACTGTAGATGCTTAAAAGTTGAAATTTTGCTGATTAAAAGTTTGATATCGATTTTAAAGACTGCAGAAACACAGTTTTAAGACTGCAGGAAAATGATAAGGTTTATAATATGAGGAGAAATAGAAAATCAGCCATTATTGACCAAATATTGGAGAGAAAAAGGAGATTATCACTTCTGTGGAATAAAATTGAAATAATGGTGTCCTGGGTAAGACAATAAACTACATCCAACATAAGGCCTCTGATCAGGATTACCAGCAATACATTATTACCAGTAATGAACTTTTGAAGAAAAAAAATTATTACCAGTATTATTACCAACAATAATACATTTTTGAAAAAAAGATATTGCCAGGGATAAAAATCTTGTTGGCATTAAATAGTTCATTGAGGTTGATATGCTGTAAAACAAACAAAACCAAAATAAAAGAATATTACTGGAAAAATCTCAGTCAATCATAGAAATGATTATAATATGGGAAACAGTAATGCAGAGAGCTACAAAAAAACAAAACAAATAAAGTGAAAAAAATTTAAATATAAGCTCTGATAAAAAAAAAAAAGGTTACTTATGCATTTATCAGATTTATAAGTCCCCAAAATTCATTCACTAGTGTTCTCAAGGACACATGCTCCAGTGAATAAAAGCATTGGTTGATGGATTTAAAAAGTGACCTGACCAAAGAGTTCAGTCCCTAGCCTGAGCAGAGAGGACAAAATCGAGGTGAATTAACTAAAACTGAGATGTCCAAAGGCATGGTACATGACTTCAGAAACTCTTCTTCTATTAATTTAATTTTTCTCATTTTATATCAAAAGGAATTTATTTCATTCACTATTTTC
Source organism: Acanthosepion pharaonis (assembly GCA_903632075.3). Classification (NCBI taxonomy): domain Eukaryota; kingdom Metazoa; phylum Mollusca; class Cephalopoda; order Sepiida; family Sepiidae; genus Acanthosepion; species Acanthosepion pharaonis. The sequence continues at coordinate 635,980 of CAHIKZ030005260.1, read as the reverse complement.
TTTTCTTTCTTCCTGTTTTCCTAAATTTGTACTGGTTCATATTTATTTATTTAAAAAAAAACATTAACTTTTATTTCTTTTTGTATTTGCTTGGCAATTATTTTTTTAATCGGTTTCCATGCAAAACAGTAAAAACAAAAAAGACACAAAAAAGGCTTAAGGTGTGTAGGAATTAGGAACAAAAACATTAACAATGAGCAGGAAGAGGAAAGAATTAAATATACCGTATAAAGTTTTATAATAAACTCCGTAATTTATTATTTGATTTTCTTACTTTATGCCTAGTAACGCAAAAATAATTTTTGCGGCAAAATGATTTTAATTTGTATTCGAAGATGCTGTGTGAAATAATAAAACTGACAATGAAAGAAAGTCATCGAAAAGTTTAAGTGGGATATGATTATCTCCCTTGGTTGTCGTTCTTTAGTGAAGTTTCCTTTCAAAACAATATGTAACAAAACAAATTGAACTTGAACATGATTGTGTATTTTGTTTCATTTTTTATACTTTATCTTTAATGTGGAGTGGATTGAAGGTAAGTCTGTTCATGTTAGTCTTTAAAAAGACATACAAATTTATACCACAGAACCAGATTATCATCTAATTTTGTTTTTAATTCACTATTTTCCCGTCTTCGTCCTGAAAAAGTAAAAAAACCTTCTGAAAAACTTTTTTTTTAAGTTTATTATCATTTTAGTTAGCATAATAAAACACTATTTAGAAAATAAATATTTATTTTGATCCATTCAGTATTTTAGAATTGTTTCTTTTTAATGCAAAACATTCAAAATATTAATTAAAAACTAACGTTTTTAACTTAGGCAGGTGCTTTCAAAAGAAACAAGAAGATACAATATGATTAAAAACAAAAAAAATCTTTTTTGTTAAAAAATGATTTGATTGAATTTTGTTTTTATAACTTTTAAAATTTTGGTTAAAATATTTCCCTACTACAAAAATTCGTTAAAATATTTACATACGTGATACCCACCTATCAAACCTAATAAAAACAAGTTTTATCGTCATTTTTTTATATTATTAATTAAAGAAATAGGAAAGACAAAAAGGATTTGTTATTATTATTATATATCACATATTATATTAGCATTAGTTCTTTTTTTTTTTCTTTTTTTTTTAGCGCCATTTTTCGGTTGAAAAACATTAACTTGGAAATTCTTGCAAAAATGAAATAACTGTTGGATTTTAATAATAAAAAAAACAAAAAAAACATTTAGAACTTCACAAAAAAATGAATGAGATTATTTTGAAAATGTTTGTTTTTTAGAAAGTCATGGTAAAAAATTTTTTTGACATCTGTTACCCCACCCCGCCCCCGTACTTAATTTTAGGAAAACTCGAAAATTCCACTTTTTGTAATTTTATGATTATATTTAGGTACCTCCATGAGATCGCTAAAAAAAAAAAAAAAAAAAAAAAAGAGCATAGCATGATGAAAAAGACGCCAAACTTGACGAAAACAAAATTTTATAGTCAATATAAATGTTCATGTTAGTATTAAAAGGAAACATTTTTTTAATCATTCCTAGCACGTCCGAAATTTTCGTTAAAATTGACAGATAATCAATCATGATAACCATTTTTTCCCATTTTATAAGAAAAAAAAATTAAAATCTCATTTTGAAATTCTTTTAAATATCAATTATCATTTTTTCAAAACTTATTTTAAGAAAATCAGAAATAATAATGTTTATTTAAAATATTTTGAACCAAGCTTAACTTAGCTTCTGTGCCAAAAAGATGTAGTTTGAAAATAAAACGAAGCAGGTCATAACCTTGCACATCACTTGACAGGTGATGAATGACGGATTACCTGAGGATAATTTGTTCTACTGAAGGAGAAAAGTGAAATTATTTAGATTTAAGTGAACGAATTATTTACCTCGTTATTTTTAAGGAAAACTTTCAGCGCTCTAATTTTTTTTTGGTACTTAGATTTCACCTTTATGTTTATGATGCTTTATGGAAAATATAAAGAAAATAAAATAAGACTGTTAAGAGTGAGATTAAATTTCATAAGAAAGGTGTCTAATTAATTTATAGGTACCTTTCTTATGAAATTTTATCAGAAGTGTACATAAAATACTATAATTTTATGTACATTTACTACATTTTACTGTGTTATTTGTATTTCCATTCATTTTATTATTAATTTTGATATTTCATTTATGGAAAAATGTCATAACTGAGATTAATATAAAAATAAGATCATATAAATTTCATAAGAAGATACCGATACTTGTAGGTACCCTTCTCAGTTGAAATTGAAAACTCAAATTAACTTCTCCACACATGTTTCACAAAAGTAAAGGCCTTAACAGTGAAGAACAATGCTTAACACAACTTAATTGTATTCTGGTTGGTCTTCCATACTTTATAATTACAGCCCGATTATAAACACAAAATTAGATTTCTTAATTACTGCGGGTCTTCTGATTAGTCAAAACAATACAATTTACAAAGCACTAAAATGATCTATCTCATAAGGACACTTACAAAAACGGATGCAGCTGTTAACTAATTTTATAATATTTTAACAACTTAAATTTAAAAATCTATTATAATTAAAGAAATAACAAATAATTGTATTAAAAATTCATTTTTCATCGAAAGAATGTTTTGCTTTCAGAAAATATTGTCCATATTCATAAAAACAACTAAAAGCAAATAAAGGCATTTGAAAATAAATATCTTTGTTTTAGTGAGTTTTGTATGTTACAATTCAGAGCTGATTTTCAGGTGGTGGTGGTGGGGGATCTAATTAAAAACGAAAAAAAATACATGATTTGCATTCCTCAAAGCCTTGTGCTTTTAACTATTGTAATTACTAAACTGGATTCGATTGAATTTCTAGCATTTTCATAAAATTAGTTATGGGGGAGTAATAAATATAAAAAAAATATTTCTGCCATGACTAATAAAAAAAATATATATATTAATAATACTATTGATCATCTGTGAATAGTTTCTGAAAGTTTCACTAACATCCGACAATTATTCTTATTTTTGCAAAATTTTCCAAATTAATGTGTGTCATACAAAAAAAAAACGTGCTAAGAATTGTATATGTTATTTTACTAGTTCCAGTGATACAAAGAGAAACAAGTTTTTTTTAATCAAAATTTAGAATGTTCTAAAAAGAAGGAAAAATTTTAAAAGATAATTAAAGAACTTTGGTCTTTCCTCTCAATAATAACATAAACATTTAGATGATAAAATTTTGTTTTTGTCAAGTTTGGCACCTTTTTCATCATAACTATGCTCTTTTTTTCACGATCTCATGGAGTTACCTATATTATTAGTTAAAAACAGAAGACTTTAAAAAATATAAATCATTTTTTATTTTATTTTTATTCTATTTTTTTTTTCTTTTTTTGCCAATCGAAATGCATAGCTACCCAAAATTCAGGTTTGAATTGTAAAATACAAAATCTAATAAAACTAAGACATTTGTTTGCATATAATTTCACTGCATAAACACATTTACCTTCTGTCTAGGGATACGTTTGTCATTATTATTTCACCATCCATTCCTCTTTCTCATTTGCTTCAGGAGTTAATACTTCTTCTTCATATCTCTTGTTCTATAGCAATAATCATAAGTGCAATTTGCTATGGCCAAATTTACATAATTCTTTCGGTGCTTTGTGTTTGTTTTCTCTCTCGGAATATCTTTTTACAATTCTATCATTTGTTTCAATTTCTCCATTTTCTTTTGAAGGTGATTCCTTGAGTGACTCTTCTGATTTTCTTTTTCAAACAAATCATAGACAACTTTTATTTACTTTCACTTTGATTGGATCTTTATATATTTTCTTTTGCTCTATTTTGTTTGCTTTTCTTAGTTTCCTTAAATTGTTTGACAACTTCTTTATCACAAAATTGTGTAATACACACTCCTAGTTTTGAGCAATGAAATCCTCAAAAAAACATCTTGCACTTACTTTTTTATAATTTGTAGCAGTTAAATTTAACATTATTCAGCCTTTTCTCCAACTTGTATTGTGTTCAAGGCAACACATTCAAAAGAAAATGGAGAAATTGAAACAAATGATAAAAATAAGAATTTTTATAGTTTACATTATGTTTTAAAACAAAAAAAACTTGTTACAAGAATTATCAGCAAATACACATCCCTCTGTCTTGTGATTATTTCTTTGCAATAATGTAAAACATTTTTCAAAATGCTGCAGGACCTAGAAGATTAACCTTTACAAAAATGCAGGCAAAAATTGTTGCCATAGAATTCTCACCCTTTGAAACAAACACTTGTCAACTGTTCTGGTATTTTAAGCTGGAATTTGCCTTAACACCAATTAAACACACATTAATTTTTTTGCAATTTATTGTAAACAAAAATGGAATCAGAAGTTTTTCTTTGATTGATTTATGATTTTGACTTGAGTGGATATTGACATTAAAGTGGTCAAAGACAATAACCATACTGGTGACATGGAAGAAAACAATGATGAACACTAGCAGCTACTATCATCCATGCCTGACTAATTTTATGCAAGCTACTGGTGACCATTAATATCCCTGATAGCCTTTCTGAAGGTAAATTATTTTGTCTGTTTATAAATGACGAAATAATAACTTTATTCGTCAACGAGAACATGTCAACAAGACAAATATGAGTCGGTGAAAGAAAGAGCAAACAAATGCAAGTGTCTTCTCGTATGGAAACATATCACTTTTTTGAGGAAATGAAAGCCTTCTTAGCAATTTTGCTTCTTACTGCACCCCCAGAACTCCACATGAGTAATAAAAGTTAAAGTACATTGAATTATTTATGCATTTTTTAATGTATTTGTTTTTTATTTTGCATTTCGATTTTTCTTGTTTTCAACATCAAAGCATGCATGCAAAATGTAATGTATTACATAATGCATTACATCAAAATATTACTCATTCATCCTTTTATTAGTGTACAAAAATTAAAATTTATACACACTATACAAAGAATGTTATAACAATTTTAAAACAGTAGGTGTTCCTGTTTTTGCACCCTCAAAAAAAATGCAGTGGCAGGGGAGACAACTCTAGAAAGAAATAAGCATGGTAAAGGTTAAAACAAAAAAAAAACTTATGACAAGAATAAATTCATACTGGGAAAAACAAAATTATCAGTAAATATACATTCCTCTGTCTATTGGTTATTTCTCTTCAATGGTATAAAACATTTAAAGGACCTAGAAGATTAAAGTATTGGTTTGTGTATTGTGATATAGTATTGTCAATTCAGTCCCTAGGTTGAGTAATGTAGATTCACTGGGAACAGGGTGAGCAAAAACTGTACAATATTAAAAAGGAAGAAGATGAGATATCACTAGATGCAAACAGTGGAATGAGAACAATTAACCTCTCCAGATTGAATAAACCTGAAGTTGGTCAGACGATATGATAGCTGAAACATTGGATAATAACAACAAAGATGAGAAAATTAGTCTAAAATATAAAGAAGGACCTAAAAGATAACCAAATTTAAGATAAACACAATGATTGTGCCATATTTGATAAAAGCCAATTTAAAAAGGATTAAAATATCTTTTATATACATCTTTAAAAATATACTAAAAATATTGTCAAAGAAAGATTATTTGACAAGAAATAGTTTCATTTATTGCTCAGCTGAACAGCACAAAGAAACATCTTTTTACTTAAAAAAAAAAAGTGAAAATATATTTTTTTAACACCAACATTTAATGAGTAGTGATAATCCATTTGCTTTTCAGACATTTGTTAATTTCAGATGTATCTTTTTTTTGTCTATGTAAAAATTCTAGGAGACTACATTTTCTATCAATTGCATTAAATTTTTATGCCATAGAAAATAGTAACTATATCTTTCTTTTTATTACTGTTTAAAAAAAAACGTTATTGCTTTAACAAATTCTGTAACTCTGGTCACCCATGTAAAAATATGAAAAACCTTAAATATTTTTGTTTGCTCACAAAAACAACAGAATTAAATATGATTGTTTATTTTGTGGCTTAAAAATTATCAAAATTCACTTTCAGTATATTTAGTGTATGTCTTTTTAGTGTGTCTCACAATGTTTTATTGTTAAGTATCCACTTTTCATTGCTAGTCACAATTTATATTCAAAGTAAATATTCCCCTTGTGAATTACATATGAAAACAAGATCCAATTTTTTAATCTTATCTGGAAGTTACATTTTAAATTAATCAACTTAATGAAACTGGTGCAAATAATTTTAACACTTGTATTAGGACCTTGAATATGGAGATGGTACTGTGAAAGATCATGTGTGTTTTGTAAAATTTCTACTGTACATTTCCAGATGAATGAATCTTCCTGATCTGCTTGATCAGTTGGGGTTGGTAATGAACAGATAAAAAGACTTGAAAATAGCAACAGAGCTACAAAGTGGGGAAGTGTTTTATTCTATTCATTTGTGTCCAAATAGAAGGAAATAAGCCAACTTTATGAAAATTGAGATGGAACCAAACCAAAACATGCTCAAACCTGCCCGGGGCCCCCGAAAAGTTGCTAAAAATGACAACATATTCCACAAAACTTTAAAATGAGCCACAAACCTTGCTGTTTTTGATTCAAATAATTGAATATATGGTTATATGTTGTTTCTGCAAAGCTTACACAGAAATTAGAAAATATTTTTGATCTTAAAAGATCAATTTTAAATAGACCAATTTTGGGTAAAATAACAGCCCACATGACAGATTCATTTTCCAAGAATTTGGAGATTGAAAACATGGTAGCGGCAACTCTCCTGTCACAACACATACCCCTATGTTTTCTTTGCATGAGCCACACTTCTGCGGTGTCTGACACCAGGAACCTATCTGTTCTTAAGCATATAGAGAGTAAATTTGCACTAAAGGAAAAATCATGAAAATAATGCCATCTTTGAAATGTTTCCTGGCTAAAGGTTTAATCACTGCTATAATTGATGCATTTTGTAAACTTGTATTGAATGGTGGTCATAAAACATCAATTTTTGAGAAATTTGATGATGCATTGAATAAAGCTGGTAAAAAGAAAAAGGTTGCATTATATAAAGAAATACATTTTGTTTTTTTTGGATATAGTGCTGCTGCCTTGCTTCACCATTTTGATAATCTAAGGAATACTGTTTCAGATACCCTATCAAATAATCAACTAGTACAGGCATGTGAATTGTACCCTGAAGCAGAATATACTGTATGCACTTTAAGATATGGTTTGCTTTCAAAGTCACAATGCCGTTTTTAAACATGTGTGAGTTGGAGTCATCACAAAACCCTCTTGACCATTCTTTCTGCTCTTTATAATGGCCTAAGATGTCCAAATATGGACACTTTTGACCAATAATGTGTCTTGATAGAATGTAATGTTGAAGTATTCAGTGATTTTAATTCAAAATAGTAAATTTTGTCCTTGTTTTTTACTGAAATTTGGTCTATTTCAGCTTCAAAAAACCATATTGTTTTGGAAATTAAAGTGTAGACTCAATATTGTGTGCATAGAATCATGAATTTCATCATTTGAATGATTTTGGTGAAGATTTGTTGGTGAATATTGATATTATTTGGAATATGTTGTCATTTCTAGTATATTTTTTTTTTTTTTGCCAGTGGGTGGGGCAGGTCTGAGCATATTTCAATCTAGCTATCATCATAGTTTTCAAAATGTTGGCCCATTCCTTCTATTTGGACACAAATTAGTAAAATAAAATAATTCCCAATTTGGTCTCTATACCCCACCTCTAATAATATGCTAAAAATCATGGTTTATTTAATATTATAATTGATAATAAGAGTCAACTGTGATAAGAAAAAATTTCAGTTAATATGATGCATATCACAATACAAACAAAAGTAATCTTTTTGAATGAGTTTAAAACTAAATTAGTGTTTACAAAAATACAAATGTTTTCATTACCTAATATGTTAATCATTATTATATAATTATATGAATTATTAGTTGGTCTGTGGAATAAAAAATAGTAAAAAAAATAACACATGATACTTCAAATATTCTAAGTTTATTTTTATTTATTTACAGATGTTCGAGCTTTAACAGGACTTTTTAAAGTTGAATAGCTCATTAATTTATTGGTAATATGAAATAAAGAACATTGAAATCTCCTAAGATAAATGTGGATGTCAATTGTCTATTTAATTTTTTAAAAAAATAACTTAAAATCTCTCACAAGAGAAATCTCTTATACAAACTTCAGAAAGAAAGCTGGTGACCAAAATAAAGACTTGCATAAATTGGTGAGTTTATTTCATCAATTTTTTTGTTATAAGGAAAATTATGGAAATATATTCAGAAAAAACATATTGTTTTGAAACTTATGGAGATCAATTATCTAATAATGCAACTTTTCAAAAAGACATAAAAACTCATATTGGTATGAAACCATATACTTGTGAAGTGTGTGGCTTTTCCTTTGCAGAGAAGTACAAGTTGAACCGACATATGCGAACACACACTGGAGAAAAGCCACATTCTTGTAATGTTTGTGGCTTTTCATTTTCTCAGAAATCAAACTTAGTGGTACATATGCGTACACACACTGGTGAGAAGCCATATCCTTGTGAAGTGTGTGGCGCTTCGTTTTCAAAGAAGTCAAATTTAGTGAATCATATGCGAACACATACTGGAGAGAAACCATATTCTTGCGAAGTGTGCAGCTCTTCGTTTAGGCAGAGATCAGATTTGAACCACCATATACGAATACACACTGGAGAGAAGCCATATTCTTGTGAAATGTGTGTATCCTCCTTTAAAGAGAAGTCCAGCCTGAACCGCCATATGCGGACACACACTGGAGAGAAGCCATATTCTTGCAATGTTTGTGGTGTTTCTTTTTCTCAGAAATCAAATTTGGTTGGACATATCCGCACACACACTGGTGAAAAGCCATATTGTTGTGAAGTATGTGGGTGCTTTATTACGCATAAAACAGATTTGAACCGACATATGAAAAAACACACAGGAGAGAAACCACATTCTTGTGAAGTGTGTGGCTCTTCCTTTACAGAGAAGTCCAAGTTGAACAGACATATGCAAATACACACTGGAGAGAAACCATATTCTTGTGAAGTGTGTGGCTCTTCTTTTACACAGAAAACCAATTTAGTGGTACATATGCGTACACACACTGGAGAGAAGCCATATTCCTGTGATGTTTGTGGATCATCCTTTACAGAGAAGTCCAAGTTGAACCGACATATGCAAATACACACTGGAGAAAAGCCATTTTCATGTAATGTGTGTAGCTCTTCCTTTACAGAGAAGTCCAAGTTGAAGCGACATATGCAAATGCACACTGGAGAGAAGCCATTTTCGTGTGATGTGTGTAGCTCTTCCTTTACAGAGAAATCCAAGTTGAACCGACATATGCAAATACACACTGGAGAGAAGCCATTTTCATGTGATGTGTGTAGCTCTTCCTTTACAGAGAAGTCCAACTTGAACCGACATATGCACACACACACTGGAGAGAAACCACATTCTTGCGAAGTGTGTGGTTCTTCCTTTACAGAAAAGTCCAATTTGAACCGGCATATGCAAACACATGCATGAAAGAAACTTTAATCTTGTGAAACAATTGATTTCTTTTTCAGTGTGACATAACAAATGACGATTTGTGAAATGCACAGCAGTAGATCATGAAATCAACACAAATGTCAGAGAGAGAAAATTCTGAGAACACATAATTGCAAATCCTAGATGTGTGTATGAGAGGAGATGTTCATATTTTCCCAAAATAAATATCAGCATCATTCCAGAACAACATAAAATTGAAGAAAGGTCTACACACTACTGAAACATGAAAACTTACAAATAAAAACAATGAGGAAATTAAGCTCAAAAACTCCCATGTAGATAATCATTTCAGTTACTTTCTCTTTTTAAGGTATTGTTATCTGGAATAATAAATTTTAGAGTGTTTCATTAAATTCTCAGTTTCCATGTTTTATTCAGCAAACTACTTTTGTTGTTACCACAATGTTTTCACTGATAATTTCTACAACATTTTTTAAATTAAAATCATAAAGTAAAGAGACAAAATCTTAAAAATATAAAGCTTGCATCATTTCAATGAACATGTGCTATCCATGCAATTTTTTTCTCAGCAAATCTCAATACAGGAGATCCCATATATTATATATTCAATTATAGTGTCAAATTCTTTCTCCGCTCAAGAATGTAACCCATTCTGGTTTGACTTAGATTTTTGTCAGTTAAAGTAATATGCTGCTTCCTTGAATTTTCTCACTCTCCTTCAGTATTCTCTGTTAACTTTCTCTCTGCAGCAGTTTCTCTTACAGTAATTGTTAATATTTTCAGTTTAGTGATGGACAAATTTGATTTCTTTGTCATAATTCAAACAGTAACATTTTCAAATATCTTTTTTTGTATTGTTTTTTGTTAAAAAAATTCTTTATTACTTTATCATGGGATTCTCAATGATGAAAGTGAAAGTTTAGATCAATGGTTCCCAACCAATTTTGGGTTGTACTGGGTAAGACGTTAAACTAAATCCACATCCTGGGTAAGACGTTAAACTACATCTGCGTCCTGGGTAAGACGATAAACTACATCCAGCAGCAGGGCTTCTGGTCGGGAGGTTTTGGGGACCATGGAGCCACCTGTTGGTTGCTGGTGTTCCCAGGTCCACCCTAACCCGGGATGGTGGCACCTGTTGGGGTCCCAGCTAGGGGCAAATAGTTAACTATTACCAGCAATACTTTTTTGAAAAAAATTATTACAAGCAATACAGTTTTGAGGGAGGAATATTGCCGGAAACAGATTTTTGACAAAACAAAGTATTACCAGCAATAAAGGATGTCGTCGGCATTGAATGGCCCATTTGAGGTTGATGTGCCGTAAAACAAAATAAACCAAACCAATTTTGGGCTACACCCCACTATGGTATTTCTAAAATTCTTACATATTCAAAATTTTACTGCAATTCATGTGAAGGAAGCTTAAAAGGCAATTAACTTGGTCTCTAAACAAGCCTCCAGAGACCATTAAAGAGAAAAATTAAATAAAACAAAAGGAGAGTTAAATATATATAGTTTCAAAACATGAAAACTGAAAGGTAGAAATATAAAATATGTGAATTAAAGCTTATTCTGTAATATATTTTGATCATTTTAATCATGAAATAATAATACTAAATGAAATTTAAGCTCATCACAAAATGACTGTTAGTTAGATCCTTGTGCATCATGCCTACTACAGAGAGATTTTACATTAGGCATCAATTTAGTCAGCTTAAACCTCAAGTCTCCTCATTTAGTGATATCCAGTCGATTTCTTTTCTTCAATAACAAATCATTTACAGCACTAAAGCCACATTCAGCTAAGTATAAAGATGGAAATGGTAACAACAAATTTCTTACAATGGTGGTTGAATTTGTGTATTTAGTTACTGTCTCATCACAAAGCCATACCATCACTCCTTTTATATTGAATAAAGTTTTAACAGACTCATCATTTTGCATCTCCGAATGTTCTTGGTACTGCATTGGCTGCATCATCCATGTTGGAAAATAAATTTGTTTTAGATCAGAAAATCTTTCTGTTGGTATAGTAAGCCGAAGGGTGCACATCCTATGCATGCCCCACCAAAATATTACCATGCACCCCACATTGGGAATCAATGGTTTGGATGCTTTAGTAAAAATAAAAATATAGACAATTTATATGTTTTGTTATATTCATTGGGATAAATGCAGTGTATATATGCAAATATTGTGAGGATTTTGGAAACGAGAAAATACATTTGTCTGTCAAAGCTTCAAACATTGTGTTGTTTTCACTTTTATTTTCTATTTTTCATTTCATACAAATTAAAATTTCATCCATTTTCAGAAAGTGAATGAAAATGCCAAGAAAAATTCCTTTATTTTGAAAATTATTTTAAAACTGAAAAAAAATCAAATTCATAAAAGTTACTTCACTTTCATTTCTTTCAGTTTAAAGGAAATTGTCAGAATAATTTAATCAGTGTTATAAAATAATAGACTTATTCAAAATATATCTTAATATTTAGTACTCTGCATCCTTTATAAATATTACATCCTGTATGTAGAATGCCATCAAAATATAGGGTTTTATATATTAGACCTATTGTTATGCCCGGGATTTCGTTGGGACTATGATAGCCAGGACACATTGAGAAAATGAAAAAAAAAATAAGTAAGAGATCCCAAGGTTCGATATAAAAATAAAGAAAAAAACGTTGGGAGGGGAATTCTCCAATCCTGGACGTCGGTAAACGCAGTGAGAAAATGAACTATACACAGACACAGAACAACAGAAGACAACACGAGAATATATAATACAAAGATTTTATTTATAGAATACACAAAGTGTAAGAAAAAGAAACCTAAATAATACAAGGGATGGGGAGATAAGTTACCAATTAAACAGATACTAATGCGGCGAAATACATATGAATACGGAGATAGCAGATTATAAGATATGGAAAAACATGCAGAAACTTACATAGGGTTGGAATCGACGTCGATTGACTATTATCAGGGTACAGTTTGTTCAAAGGATATTCATACACTTCTCTGAAAGTGAAGGATGGGATTGACAATGTTCTAATATGAATTTTTGACTGGCGACGTCCAATCCGGGTTGATGGCGAGGAGAACACACAGAAAAATCATGTGAGTGTAGCCGACTTGGGTTGAGGATGTTGTTCTAGATTCTCGCATTGGTCCTTTGGTTTTTGGTGGCATCTAATTCTTCTGGCATCAAACAACGAAGTCTGGTTTTGGTGACAACTGCTTCTTCTAATAGCAAACAGCTAAGTCTGGTTTTGGTGACGTCTGACTCCTCCGATAGCCAGCAACTATGTCAGATCGTTACCTCAACATGTGCGAAACGAAAACTGCTATATGTTGAGTCATGTGTTGGCCCCCAAAAAAAGGTATGCATCATTCACAGACCCTGTTAATGTCATTCGCACTTATCTATCAAACAGCGTTCGTTTTGGTCGGCGACTATGGACCTGGTTAATATCATTCGCACCTATCTATCAAACAGCGTTTGTTTGGCCTAAGCATCAGAGACCAGGTAGGAAATAGAGGGAGAAGGGAAGGTTCTTTTCCGAGAACTGGCTCTGACTCATTTGGTTATAAAAAAATATATATCCCACAATCTGCATATTCAAGAAATAAAGAAGTTATTAAGATTCATATGTTTCGTCGCAAATACACAAGGTACTGAAAATATACTTATAAAATCTGAGGTGAGGGTACAAATATGGGGTTACCGTAACACTATATATTTGAAATTGCAGTTAACATTGTTTTAGGTGTTGCCATAGAAGGATATGACTACACAAACAAGAAATTCAAATTTAATTTGTGAATTGCTATAAAAATTGACATTAACTCTTCAAAAGGGTGGTAAGAATTGGAGGAAAAATTAATTTTGTTTAACTGAGACTTTACTGAATATCATTCCAGCAAATATAAAAAGTTGTCAAGACAAAAAATTAATCTGATTTAAATGATTATGAAGAATTGTCCAACAATGGAAGATAGGAGAAGCAACTTTCCATATAAAATATTGCAAATTTTAATACAAGTTCTCTCTAAACTGTATAATAAATGCCTCGCTACGTCCTGATTTCCTGCCTGCTAGAAGTCATCATCTGTTGTTTCATCTTTTAAGAACTCTGGTGAGCCATCCATCACTTCCAACTATTGGCCTATTTACCTCTTTTTGGGAATCTCCTAGAGGTCTTAATCAATGCTGAAAAGGGCCTTTTCTCATACAAATAATAAGGCTTTCATTTCTCCAGGTCAACTGCTGATGTACTGACAATATTTGTGGAAAGAGTTTATCATGTTCTAGATAAAAATGGTGAAGTCTAGGCTGTTGCATTGGACATCTCAAATGCCTTTGACAGGGTCTGGCATTCAGGTGTTCTCCACAATCTGAAAAGTTATGATGTCTCTGAACACTTTTTTGAAATGATCCAGTTTTTCGTATCAAATCATGAAATGAGAGTTATCCTGAATGGCCACCCATTTAGATCATTTTGTATTAAGGTAGGTGTCCCCCAGGGCTTCGTCATTGGTCCTACTCTGTTTTTAATTTTCATTAATGAACTTCTTGATGACATCAGCTTTCAACTTGGTACCTACACTGACGACACAACAATAAACACCTGACTCGATAGTAAGGCTTATCAGTTTGACAAAGTTAAAATGAGAGCTGATGTCCAAAATCACCTCATGTCCGTAGTTAACTGGGGCAGATGATGGCTTGTTAATTTTAATGCCTCCAAAACTAAACTTCTCTCCATTAATCATCTGAGAAACCTCTTGCTGCCTTCCATCAGCATGGCTGATGCTATCAAAGAAAGTGACTTATTGTACCTTCTCAGCCTCATGTCATTGAATCACTATATTGAATCCATAGCTAGGTCAGCTGCTAAGGAAGTCGGTTCGCTATGTCAGGTGAGACAATTTTTCTCTCCAGAATCTATTTTGCATATCTATGTTTGCCATTCATCCACGCTACTTACCTTGAGCTCATTGATAAGATCCAGGGAAGCATTTGCAGTATTATCGGTCTTGATATGGCAGCTCAGCTCCAATCCCTTTCCCATAGTGATAAGGTTGCCTATGTCTTTTCTATAAATACTTTCATGGTAATTGTTCAGATGAGCTCTTCGCTATGGTACCTAGAGGTTTTGAATTTAAGTGCAACAATAGACTTGCATGAAGATCTTGTCAGTTTACAGTTGAGCTGGCTAGATGTAGCCGTAAATTCTATGCTGATAGTTTCTTTTCTTGCAATTGTCACTTGTGGAACTCCTTTCTGGCTCCATGCTTTCCAGCCAACTTCAATCTGCAAAAATTTAAATGCAATGTCAATTTCTATCTATTGTCCTCCTGATTACTCTCTTTTTCTGCTCATCATTAATGTTTCTCTTGCTAATTCTTCCACGCCCAGTAACTAAACCCTTGTGTTTTAATGGCATTACTGCATTGCTTGGAGTGATTCCAATTAAAAAAATTGTGTACTAAACAAAATGGAAGTGAACAAAGAGATCTTCAACTATGATGGTGGTAACCCTGGTTCAACATTTTGCTGAATCCCTAATGACAATTTGAAGCAGGAAATATTAAATTAAACAGTGACAAGAAAGAATGGATTAAAAATAATACTCTGAAGCCATAAAATGAGTTTGGAAAATTTGAACCAGAAATAAACCAAGTAGAACTCATTATGATGTAGGTCTACCCAAAACCAACCCAGTTTTCTCCAGAGCAGTATGACAAAAAAAAATTCATAAATTTTTCAAAGAATAATTTTTACTTAAAATACTATCAGACCCCACTTTCACATTGTTACGAAAAATTTACTCCAGAGTTTGGTCCAACCAAATTCTGAACAAAGTCACCTGTTATTAGACAGGTCATGAATATGTTCTCAAAAAACATGCAATTAATCAGTGCCTGAGATGTGCAAATTTTATATTATTATTATTATTATTATAGGCAGAATAAGATGAGAGAGTAGATGGGTCTATTATAAACTGCCCTTCCTGCTGCTACTACTGCCACCAATGCATTTACAGGCACAAGCCCAGTAGATAAGATCTGCCAAACTATTTCAAATTTCATAGAACTTATACAAACATTGTCAACCAGATTACACAGATTGATAATTCTTTACTCCTTATGTACTTTTAAATTCTTCAATTTGTTTTCAATAAACCTATTGTTATCAACAGCTTGCAACAATAAATCTGAAGCTTTATACTCTGCCTAGAGGAGAAAATAATTATAATCACTTTCCCAGACCAACAAAAATTACTAAATAAACTATCAGAATTTATCTCAAAGATATGAAAACAAATTTTTATTATGTTACTTAAAAACTAAAAGCAAACACCTTGTAAAATACCATGATAAATGCAAATATATACACTATATCCAACACAAATAATGTAACATATTTTAGACAAAGCCAATAATTTAAATTAACCAAACTCCTGAGAAAAGAAAACTATTTACACTATTTGCTACGTCAAATCACCCCCCCCCCCCACACGCCCAAGGCTGCATGCCAATGAGTCTTTGTTGTGGGGTGCATCTTCCATGTTGAAATCAAGCCTGTTCTTCAGCAATTTCTTTTACTTGTAGCATTAGTATGTTTAGAATATGAAAAAAAAAATACCCACTAAAACCATAATGAGCAATCTATAGCACATACTTAGAATACTCAAAACAATATTCAAATCTACTTTATTATCAGATATGTGACAGAGAAGACCTGAATAATATACAACCTGTCCAACATCAGGACAGTATGAGTAAACAGTCCTACAAAATGCAGTTACTTTACCAAAGTGAAATTGCCAGAAGAAAAAAAATAAAAAAGTCTGCTTATAATATTACATTCAGTTATGACAAACTCCTGTTAAAAAAAAAAAAAAAAATTAAGGTTTACAGCCATGTTGCATTCAAACAGGAATTCTCATATGAACACCAAAGTTAAGCAACTTCAAACCATGTCAGTACCTACATGGGTGATCGCTTGGGAATACCAGGTGTTGTAAGTTTAGAGTGTATGAGCAACTTTGGGAAAGGTATGAATCCACCTATTCTCCCCGAGGCTATAAGTTAATTAGTAGGACTTATATCCTTATCACCAAAGAATTCTTATAATCTAAAAATATTTTCTGACTTTAAATAACCTGTAAAAGGTGGATAAGCCATAAAAAGCAATCATGTAAATAATAAAACTTGAAAAATTAAAAAAATTATAGCATAATTAGACATTTTAAAATCTGCTATGGCTCTTCATACTTGGAGGGAGAGAGGAACAAACCAAACTATTTACACTGGACTGTTATCTTCATTTTTATTGTCATATTCATGCTGTTTTCACTGTTTTTCTTTTTCAGGTGATATACGGAATTTCGAACCAAAATCAAAGAAAAGGTGGGACACTCCCTTGTCTGAGAATAATCCAATATAACTGTTAGATAAAATGAAAGTTGTAATCCAATTTCTCCCATTTGAGGCCATCTTCATAGAATTACTGAGGATCCAGTATGATCTGGATAAATCCATTCAGATACAAATTTGATGTAGTAAATAGTTATACTTCATCTCAGAAATATAGACAGACCAAACTTGTGAAATAATGTGAAAACTGATAGAAATGGTGGCCAAACTGTTCATATATTATGCTCAGATAACTCAATTAGTAAACCAAGAATTAGTAGATTGTGAGATCCAGGTAAGCAGGCAGTGTACTTGAAATTTTGCAGAAGAGGTATATGAAATAGAAGTGCATGCAAAGCACAAGAGAAAAACAGTGTGGATGTCAGTGTAAGGCAGTCTCAGGAATACAAAAATGCACAAAGTGAATATGACTGGTAGGAGAGGATGTATATGTCCTCTCTGAATTAGATTCAGCAAAATCCCAGACAACAATGGACACTTCACATAAGCTGAGGTGGATACAACCAAAACATGAAGACAAAAACATATACTTGAGGAAAGCTAGTGTATCATAGCTGAAATGTTCTAAGATAAGGATATTTGTAAGGAAGATAAGGAAATGTTCTAAGATAAGGATATTAGTTATAAATATGGTGACAAAGATGAGGACAATAGTCTGAATAATGTAAATATATAAGGAAATTAGTTTGAAGAAAATCATTTATCATTTTAGATATTGAAGGATGATGAGGATATTTAGATTGAAGGATGATGCATTCCTAGCTCATACTGCAAATGTCAATTGGTAGCTTCAGAATGATTATTGGTGTGATCTTTATTATTTATTTTTTCTTACATTGGTCTATTCGAGCA
The DNA here is from genome assembly GCA_903632075.3 of Acanthosepion pharaonis. Classification (NCBI taxonomy): domain Eukaryota; kingdom Metazoa; phylum Mollusca; class Cephalopoda; order Sepiida; family Sepiidae; genus Acanthosepion; species Acanthosepion pharaonis. The sequence continues at coordinate 618,117 of CAHIKZ030005260.1, read as the reverse complement.
TATAACGATGAAGTAGTAATTTGACTACTAAATGAGAGAGCAAATTGGACTATAATGACAAAGTAGTAATCTGACACCTAATTGTCCCTCTGCTGAAAAATTCCTATATCAAATTGATCACATTAAACCAGCGACACCAAATGGGCTATGCCAGAACATTCCATTCCTAAATACCAATACCATCATCATATATAACACACAACCAGATTTGATCTCAACACATTAATTTTAAAAATATTTTGTCACTTTATACATCAATCATTCTTTTTACCCTTTGAGCCCTGCATTCTTGAACAATTTTAACTCTTCTGCCTGAGCTCATGAGTCAACATTTGCAAGTAATTGGTATGTAATATTTCATTATAGATATAAAAATAGTTACAAGTGTTTACCCACCGTTCAACTGATGGCTGGGCATTAGATCATTTTTCTCTACCACCAGTAAAGCAGTGGTCAGGGCTCTAAGGGTTAATTATTTCTTAGAACCATATACCAAATTTTTGTATTGTTCAGTAATATTTACTTGTTAATTCATTGCATTCTTTTACTCTGCTTTACATCTTTATACTAGAACAATTTCTGTGCATGATGAGGGTAAACCTAGTCCTACATGGTACCACATTACCTGGTGGTAATTTAGCTATCATTTATACCAACAATTTCTCCTTGTTTATAGAATTACCAAGAGCAACAAAATTGGCAAAGAAATGAGATTGTATGAAATATTAACAGAGGCCAATATAGACTCTGAGGTGTATCAGGTTGCTTTTGGGAGTGTATAGAGATTGGTCCATTGCAGGTACCTTCAGCATGATGAACAGACTAACAGCACAAAGATGGTCCAAGTTAAGATTCCCAACTGCTGTTTGTTTTTGGCTTCCTTTTTTCATCTCAGCTGGTTCAGTCTTTTGATGTCCCCAGGCCCATATTTATTTTATCCTTCTCACTCTGTTAGAGAGCTTCTTGATTCCATTTGAAGACAGAATACAGTGGCCACTCATATTTTTGTGGCGGTGGATGGGGCCTATTAACATCTGTTATTTTTGTTTGATATTTTGTAATATACAGGGTGCGGCTGGTATTTGAGGACAGATTTTATGGATTAGTAAAAAACATTGAACAAATGAATATAATTATATTTGATTACAAACAAGTAAACATGAAATTTAGCTATTATTTAATTTTATTTAATGAAACCACTACTAGCATCAATAACTGCCTCTACATGAGGTTGAAATCAGCTGCAAGCTCTGATTAATTGGTCCTTATTTATGTCCTTGACATTACTCAAACTATTGCAGCTTTAAGAGAGACTTTGGTGTTATGAGGCTGTTTATTAACCTTCTTCTCAACAACACTCCACACATAATAGTCTAGTGGGTTGAGATCTGGTGAGCTAGGAGGCCAAATGTTGGGTGTGATGTGGTCGTACAAATAGTCAGCCATCCTTTCTTGTGTTTGTAGAGCTTTGTGGGATGGAGCCGAGTCTTGCTGGAATATGTAAGGCCTGCCCTTACATATGTTGTCAATCCAGGGCTTGACAACTGTTTGTAGAATCTCAATGTAAGCAGCAGCATTTACTCTAAGACCTTGTGTAAAAAAAGTGTGGTGGCATGTGTCCTTCATTGCTAACAACACCCAATACCATAACACTTGAAGGAAATTTTGTGCACATTACTCTTGGCAGCTCAGAAGGATCTGAACAAAGCCATCTGTCATTTCTTCTGTTAAGTTTTTGATCTTGCTAAAAATTTTCTCATCTAAGAAAAAACAAATCACACCAGCTTCTGAAGGATTTTTAAGATTGTTTAAAAGCCTTTTGGATCTGTTTAAATGGTTTTCTTTTGTTTTGTTTTTTGTTCAGACATAAATTGACCCCTTTTCATCATGTTGGACTTGTATTGAATGTCTTCATGAACATTCCTGATTGTTTTTTCAGGCACATGCAGCTTTTTGGTAATTAACCTCATTGATTGACATCAGTTTTCATCAATTGTCTGCTTAACTTCCTGAATAAATTCAGATGTTCTCTCTTTATCAGAATGTGCAGAGTGTCTTTTACATTTTGATACAGACATTGGTGAACTATCAGTGTCTTCTGTTTTTGTATCTTGTGGACAAATGATCTTGCAACTCTGAGGAAATGTACAATATCCAAATCGCTATGATCAGCCTTTAATGCCACAATCAAAACATGCCTTTTTATTTCATTTGTTATCATAGGGTTTGCCATTCTTGATTTCTGAAAAATAAAAGCATTAGAAGTTACTGGGAAGCAGCATTAATCTTAAATCTGTATGTCCTCAAATACCAGTCGCACCCTGTATTAGTTTGTATTTGGGATTCATATTCTCCCCCTCACTTCATACCATCATTAAATAGAACCCACTTTAAAAGAAAGGAAACTGAATCTTAATACAAGAAGAGAAGAAAAACCACCCTTACTCGCCTATGCAATGGGCACACTAGACTGACTCACTCCTTCATACTAGAAGGGGAGCCTCCTCCTAAATGTCCCTGTGGAAACCAATACACAGTAAAACATATACTGATAGAATGCACAAACCTTACACACATTCGAAGAAAGTTCTACAACATTAAGAGTACAAAAGAACTATTTACAAAAATTAATCCAAGTCATATAATAAACTTCCTGAAAAGAATTGGTCTTTTATCAAGGATGTAGTCTGAGGTGTAATTAATATATGCTACCTTTTAACATTGTGCAAACAAATTGTCTATACTAAATGGAAACCCTTGTCCTAGACAGTACTACCTGAAATTATTTTGCAGTGTGCAAACAAATAAGCTCTAGCTTATAGATGTTTACAAGTCCTATATATTTATTATATATATATATATAAACTAAATTTGGCATTAAATGACCTACAGTGGTTGTTATGCCATAAAACCCAACCAACTAACCCACTCCACCTGTTTTGGCCTCATGCCACAATTATTGTAAATTATGATAATAAATATTCAGATTAGCACTGACATCTAATTGAAGAATTATTCATCAGAAGCACTGAACTTTATAGTAGCACAATTGTAATAAAGGGATCTTTTCTTGAAGTATATATTGAGATGTTTTTTGCACATTTACCTCTGAATTTTTTAGTGAGTTTCTGTAATTATCCCAGCATTCATTGGACTAGCTTGTCTGGAGTACTTTTTTTAAAAAAAAAAAACTTTTTTAGGGTCACAGAGCTGCAATGATTTATTGCGAGAGCATTGTTTCTAACCTATATAAGACAGGTAAATATTCTGGCTAATTACCTCGATCAAAAGCATTGGTCAATTGGTTTTAAGAAATGTAATCTCAGATAAGGGAGCCCTGCTGTTCATCCCAAAGTGAGTCTTTCTATTGTTGTGTTTTATTCTAATGAGGAATGATGGATCTCATACAAAAGAGTGGTTTGGTGTAAGTGGGGTAACAACAAAGAAGTAATATACCAGGCACTGAAGTACCTAGCTTTGGTACCACCCATGTTGGTCATAGAATTTGCTGCTGCACTAAACTAGACAAAAAAAAAATACTAAAAAGGTTTTTTGGGTGAGGAGGGGAAGAGAGAATGTAGAGTTTCTTTTTTTTTTATCCTGAGTATAATAAATGGTGCCAAAGAAAAAAAAACACAAGACTCAAGATTACAGTATGAAATTTGAAAGAAATTTACATTTATTAAATGATATAAAAAATAATAATATAGAATACTAAATTTACAAAACAAAATTTTCCTTTGTACACCAAACACTTTGGCAAGATATCTTTCTGAACAGTTTTTTTTTTTTTTAATCAATCAAGAATGTAATATATCTCAGTAAAATCCTTTTTTTTATTCTGAGATCTCCGATTTTTTTATTTACTAATAACCAGAAATCCATGGCCAGTAATTAAAATAAAATTTTTAGTCCCTTTTTGACATTTTTAGAAAGATAAAACCGAGAGAGTGATTTCAACACATGAAAAATTTTCCCCCAAAAATCTGAAATACTATTAAAACAATTTTTTAAGACAACTCCGTTTGTGTTCAAATCTTTGTAAAACTTTTTTTCAGCTGAGATGCGTTGGCATTTAATCTTTATGGAAATGTAAAAATTTGCAAAAACATTTTTTTTGAGTAAATATTGATGGTTAAACAAAAGGAATATCTTCAAAGATGCTTTTTAAATAAAAAACTAAAACTAAAAGTAATGGATAATTCCCTGATTTTTGGTAATTTAAAAAAAAAATCGTTGCCTCTCCAATTTTCCTTCGATGGCTTGTGGCCCCAAGATTAAGAAAATTTTGAAATTGACATGCAGTAGACGAGGTGGGATCTGTATCAAATTTTCGGGGTGTGGGGAGATCCTGTATTTTTAACTATAAAGTGAATTTTGGACTTTGGTTAAAAAAATGGTACCCCTATTGCCGACTATTTGCGGATAATACACTCAAATTATCTGTCCTTGTTTCATATTTTTCATTGTCGGTTTGCTAATAATTATTAATAATGAAACCATTGTAACTTCATTTTTTCTATATTTATTGCACATAATAAGTACAACTTCCTTTAGTTTTTTTTTCTAACAGACGGCGCTCTTCAGGAAATGAAGTACGAAAAATCCACTTCCTCAAAATGGACGCGAGGCAAACGACACCGCCTCAAGCATAGAAAAGATTATCGCAGTAAATCTTAATCCATCTTACCTTTTTAAAACAAGGAAACCATCAACATTTACACATGGGATTATCATGTAAGTCTCTGAAGCTTTATTTTACTAATTAACTCGAATAAATAGTAACAAACTCGTTTTTTTCGATGACCGCTTCATATTAAATCGTACTTAACTCGTATTTTTTAATGCAGCCTCTATGTTATTTATCTTTGTAAAATAATTAAATAAAATTTGTTGACAACAATTTAATAATTCCGTCTGTAAATTTGCTATTTTCTTCTTATTGTGATTAATTTTTCCGGCGAGGATATAAATATTTTTTTTTAATATGAAGATAAAAAACTGACGAATGAATGACATTTTTTTTACTTTTCAAACACAAAACATAAATAATCATTAATCTTTTGTATATTGAATTGTAACAAAAAAAGCGATGTAACAATTTTATTTTTAGTCATTTGCTTTTCGATATATAAGTAAGAATTAAGTATTATCTGTGACCAAACACATTTAAATTTCAAAGAAATTTAATTCAGTTTTTCGTAAATATTGCGGGAAAATTGTTTCATGTCAAATTTTAAAAAATTAAATGAATTTTGAAATGAAAATAATCTTCGCCATTCTGAAAACCTAACAAATATTTAAAACAATTTTATTTTTATTTTGTATCAAAAAGAAAAATAAGCTTTGCTAAATTGAAGTATTAGTGAGATTTTGTAGAAAGATATACTTTTCTTTCTTATAGTTTTATGAGCTTTGAAAATATGACTATTTCTTCCATAAATTAAGTTTTTAAAGGCCGTCTGTATCAATTTACAATTAAATGTACCCCTTCTTGCTTGCTGAAAAAAACAGCATAGCATGAAAAAGGCACCAAACTTAATAAAAACAGTTTTATCATGAAAATATTTGTTATTATTAAGAGGAAAGACCAAAATATTTTTAGAATTTTCCATCCTCTTTAAAAAAATTCTAACTTTTGATTAAAAAAACAAAAAAAAAAACTTGTTTCTCTTTGCATCAACAGAGGTACTAAATAACATAGCTAATTTTAGCACATTTTTCTTTTAATGACAGACATTAATTTGGAAAATCTTGCAAAAATAAAAATAATTGTCGAATTTTAATGAAACTATTCACAAATGATGGAAATTATTATAATTTTCTTTTTATTTATTACCTCCATAACTAATTTTATGATAACTCTAGAAATTCAATGCTGAATCATTTAGTGATTATATTATTTAAAATCACAAGCCTTTGAGGAAAGTAAATCATTTTTTTTTTTTTAATACATCCTCATCTACCAAAAATTAGTTCTGAATTGTAACGTACAAAACCAATATTATTTAATTTCAAATGCTTTTAGTTGCTTTTATGAATATGGATTCAATTAAAGCTGAAGTGAAATCTTCAAGAATGCTTTTTCATTTTTAAAAATTCATTTTAAACAAAATTTATATCAAATTAGTGGAGTTACCTATGTTAAATTAATTAAACCTTGATATTCATGTCTATGCAAGGCATTAGTCCAAAATAGTCCGTAATTTTAGAATATGGTAGCCTAAAATGAACAAAAATATAAAGTTTAATTTTCTTTTTTTTCTGTGAATAGGAACTCTATTTTAACATTAGAAAAAAACACCATACTTCTTTGCTCTCAGCAAGAAAAAGAAAATAGAATTTTTTTTCTTAGGCTTCCCTATTTTAAAATTATACATTTGCATAGATGGACACATCAAGATTACTCATCATATGGGGTTCAGTTGTGCATGTCTTGCAGCTCAACCCCCCACTTATCCAGTTCAAAGCCTAACTTTTCTCAAACATGAATTGGTTATAGATAAATTATGGTAATATTCAAACAAAGGAAATCTAAATCCACAACTAAAACACATTTTCAAACAAATCTACTATTTCAGTTTAACAAAACTATTGTTCCCTCCAGCATTATTCAGGTTTTTGTCTATCCATTTAACCTTCAGAAAATTTCAAACTGAACCCTTTATTTAATTTACAGGTTTAGATTGTTCTTGTTCCAATGTCCATGCCTAGAGATAGCTCATCTTTTTTTTTTATTTTATTATTGCTCAGTTAATTGTTTGCTCTAGTTCCACTAAGTCTGTACTGGCTGGCCCTTGGATTGAATTCAAAATTACTCAGTTGCCTTCACAAACCAACACTTTAATCCAATAAGCTATTTGTGAGTAATGTTTTATAACTGTTTTAAAGTCAAGATTTACTTTAATCAGAAAAGCCTCAATCATTACACTATAGCTGATAACATCTAATTTAAAGCCAATGTATTGTTGAGAAAATACTCCTGATCCTCAAAATGAACAAACTGATCAGGTTGAGGAAAAAAGAGCAATAGCACTTACCTTGAGTTGCAAAATATATTGCCACTTTTACGCAACATTTGTCTGATAACATGGAACATAAATTTCATTAAAAAAAAAGAGAGAGATAAATTTCCTCACTTTTTATGCAACTTCAGGAATCACATAGTAACTCTGTGACATGACCACTGTAACCATAAAGGGTTAGTACAGAAAATAACAAACTTGTTTAATAAGAATTTCAACAACACAAGGTAAGTACACTGCTCCTTTTCCACCTGACTAACAGTAATTTTCACCACAGTATTTAAAGCAATTAAAACTCTACAAAAATAATTGCAAAATGAAGACAGTTTCATAATTTCATGATTGTTTTTATGGAATTTTTGATGCAATTCAAAGAAAAATAGATTTTTGTAACAATGGAAATCTTTTTAAGGGTCAAATGAGGTCATATTGATTTATATTTGAGTTATTTTGTCATTTGCACATGACAATTATTGACTTAGTTTAGCTAAATTTTTTCCCTCCTCAATTACCTTGAAGTATAGCACTTAATATATAATTGTGAGCCAAAGTCATGCATTTATTTTCAAAAATGGCAAAATTATATGAGAATTTATACTGTTTCAAAAGAGCTTGCTTTTGTTTATTGGTAACTGTATAACTGAGAAAAATTCCTTTTACTAACTTAATGTTTAAATAAAAAAGTTTATCATAATTAAAATTAAGTATCTTCTAGAAATGTTTATTTGAAGTTTAAAAACCTACACTTGAAAAAAAAACATAGTTATACACCTTCAAAGTTCTGTACCTAAAATGTGACTAGAATGACATTTTTTAATTAGTTGAACTAAAAAAAAAAAAGAAAAAGGGGCAGGGTAGGGAAATGAACTCTGCTTTTGTATGTATCACTTGCTTCCAATGAGCAAAATCTATGGAAAAATATTTCATTTTAAGTTCATAAATTTTCTCCCATTTTTTTTTCTGTTTCCTTGTAACAGTCACAACTCCCTGTTGCATCCAACACTGCTCTTACATTTTTGATTCTGCATTTTATCTTCTTTTTTTTTTTTCTTTGATGTTACCCCACCTTCTTTCTTAACAGCTGCTATTCATTACAGATGTAGAGTGTTGCAAAAATATAAAATGATTGCAATCACTTGAGAGAAAGTAAAGATTGTCATTAAATTGCATAGTTTAGACATCAAAGTGAAAAGAAAATGAAACCTGGTAAAGAATTCATAGAAATATTAGAGGGAATTTCAACTTCCAAAGAGACATGCATATGATTTTAAAAAAGGTTGAACCTATTCTCAGTTTTTCTCTGAGTACATACTTTTATCTCCTTACATTCAGCTAGAAAACTTTATTTTTGAAATGTGAGCGATTTGAAAATGCACATCATCACCTAGTGAGATAGAACCTGTCAGTGTCCCCATAATACAGGAAGCATTGGTATTGTACAAGAAAAATGAATGTAATGGGTACAGTTATTGTAATTGATGGAAAACATTAACAAATACTTGTCAAACATTATTAGATTATTAAGCATGCATCCATTTTATCTGTTGATGCATTGTGGCAGACACAGAGATACACTGGATTATGAGTGATCCTGTTTCCATTGAACAAAAGTCTTTTAATCCTTTTGTAGTGCCAACTGATGTTAATGTTCAACAGAAAAGTGGAGAAATAGCTCTGAGTTAATAGCTGATGTTGAACAAGATAATAAAGTAGATGCAATTGAGGTGGAACTACAAGCATCTTCAAACAAAAAATATTGCAAAATAAGGTTACATAAGTCAAGCAATTGTCAACAAAACAAACTGGTATCTCAAACTCGACTAGATCTGAGCTTCATACAACTTCATTATTAGAGTAGAAAAAAGGTTAACTGCATTAAAAAGGTTAAAGCTGTTAAGGAGTCTAAGAGAAAAGTCTTTCACTTACAGATATACCTATGATTGAAAGATTAAGTGAAAAGCACTACTACTAGCATTGTAAAGTCATGTGCTGTGATCTATTTGAAAAGTTCATCAAAAGGCACCATTAAAGATCTCAGTTTCTATCACTGTATTTTCTACAGGACACATTCTTGAGTGGATAAAAGCATCCGTTATGTGAAGTTAGTTTAATTCTTTAAGATTGGAGGGTGCAGTAACTGAAACATCGTAATAACTAAGGTGAAGATATTAACCAGAATAAATCAATGTATAATAATTGATAATTTGTAATCACAAAAATTCAGAGAAAAAAAACTTTACTCACTTCTTTTTGGCAATAATTCCACCCAATCATCCCCACTTAACATCTGTGTTCATGGTTAATTGAATCATAAACAGATAATCTTAATATCTAATTTTAGGTTTGTTATCTATTTAATTTTTGGCTATTATTTCAAACTGATCTACTTTCCCATGAAACTACTTCTCATTTTACCTATTTTCTTTCAACTTGAACATTCTGTTCATGTGTTATCAAAACTTGAATCAAGAGAAATCCTTTTTTTTTTTTTTTTTTTTTTTAAATTAATCTATTTTTCCATGACATGGGCATATTTTGTTCTTGATACCTACTAAGTGATTTTGCAGTATGGAATAGTCAAATTAATCAATAAGCTTAACTACAAGTAATTACTGTTGTCAGTTTGTAAAATAGAAGTGGCTCTCTTGTCACTAGGTATGCATAACAATGAATCTTTTTATAGAAAAAATAACAATGGTATTCTCTTGTACATTTTAAATTATATTCAATAACTTAAATATCTATTTTGAAGTTTTAATTTTGTTATTATTTGCAAGAAAGTAAAGTTTATCATAAAAATAGTCTTGCAAATTTGAAATCCAGTTTACACTATTTGATATTTTTGTTATTGGTGATTACTTTATGCAATGATGTAAATAATATGTAAAGGGATGAAAGCTCACATAAACATACAAGTATGTAACAGTTGAAGCGATAAAAAAAAATGGCAAAAGTGGTATGTTTAACAAAGAGCAATTATCCTTTTTCCTTTTAGATCTCAAGAAAATTTTTTTTAAGTCAACTTGTTTTTATTACAACAGAACAATGGAAGCTAAGGAAGTAATACAAGTTTTAATCATGAAAATATTTTCATCATTTGTGGAAAGTAGGTTTTTTTATATATATATATATATATATATATATTGCATAATAAATAAGAAGCCTCCATCTATATTGATTGTTATTTACAGCATTCTCATGATTATTCAGTTTATTTAAATAATGTGTATGTTGTTACATATCATCTCATATTAGCTACTTTATATTATTAATATATGAAAGAAATACTTGTTGGAATGTAAAGCATTGCAGAATGATGGCATCTCTTTGTTCTTTCTGCACATATGTAAACAAATAGTAGCCATTTCCATAAAATGTGAATTTCAAAGCCTCAAATTAAGCTATGAATTTGAAAGTGTAAAATGGATCAAAAGTCTGATTTGAAAGATAAAGAGAAAACTTCATATCTAGCAAAAAGTCAAAGCAGAAAATTGTAAAAATGAATGGAAAAAGTTGGATGACTCTGATATAGGCTTGATTAGAGTAAGTTGAGGACTCTCCCCAATCTTTGTCCTGTATCAAGAGAGACATTATTAAAAAATGTCTTTGTCAAGCTATTAAAATTTTAAGTGTTGTACCAGTTAGGAAATGTCAAAAAGCACAAGCTGTTGGGTTTAAATCAAGTGGCAAAATTTAATTTTTTTTGTTCAAATCATTTGTCTTTATAAAATTGGCATTTTAAAAATGTGGCTTATATGATTTGAAATTTGAGTCGATAACATATTTTAAGGTATATTTTTTTCTGTTCTTTTTACAGTTCTCAAATATTTGAATTTGAAAGGATCATCTGTTGATGTAAAAGAGGAAATGCATAAAACTACTTAAATATTGTTCCGAAAGCTGTGGATGCAAATTCTGACAGTGTAATTTCAAAAAGATTCATGCTGGAACAAAGCAATGTTGAAAAGTGTGTAGTTCTTTTTCACAGATAACTTTGAGAAAATGCAAATACACACTGGAGATAAACTATATTCTCATGAAGTGCATGATTCTACCTTTTCACAGAAGTCAGATTTGGTATTGCATATGCAAACACAAAGTGGGCAGAATTCATATTCTCCTGAAGTGCATGTTTCTTCATTTTCTGAGCAGTCACATTTAGAGGGACATATACAGGCACACACAGAAGTAAAACCATATTCATGTGATGTGTGTGGCTCTTCTTTTTCATATCATCTGGATTTGAGCCACCATCTTCAAACACACATTGGAGAGAAGCCATATTCATGTGAAGTGTGTAGCTCATCCTTTTCATGGAAACCACTTTTAGTACGGCATAAGCGAACACACACTGGAGAGAAGCCATATTCTTGTGAAATATGTGGTGGCACTTTTTCAGAAAAATCAAATTTAAGGCAACATATGCGAACACACACTGGAGAGAAACCATATACTTGTGAGGTGTGTGGCTCTTCCTTTTCACAGAAGTCAAATTTGAGCAAACACAGGCGAGTACATACTGGAGAGAAACCATATACTTGTGAAGTGTGTGGATCTGCCTTTGGACAGAAGACAAATTTGAGCAAACATAAACGAACCCATACTGGAGAGAAACCATACTCTTGTGAAGTGTGTGGCTCTTCATTTTCGTGTAAGTCACATTTAAGCCAACATATACGAACACACACTGGTGAGAGACCATATTTTTGCGATGTGTGTGGCTCTTCTTTTTCACAGAAGTCTAATTTAAGCAAACATCAGCGAACACATACTGGAGAGAAAGCTTATACATGTGAAGTCTGTGGCACTTCTTTTTCAGAGAAATCTCATTTGGGGGAGCATAAGCGAACACACACTGGAGTAAAACCATATTCTTGTGAGGTGTGCGCTTTTCCTTTTTCACATAAATCAAGCTTGAACTTACATATGCGAATACACACTGGAGAGAAGCCATATGCATGTGAAGTGTGTGGTTCATACTTTTCACGGAAATCATATTTAGTGACACATCTGCGAACACACACTGGAGAGAATCCGTATTCTTGTGAAGTGTGCAGCTCTTCTTTCTCATGTCAATCAAATATGAAAAAACATATGCGAACACACACTGGAGAGAAGCCATATTCTTGTGAGGTTTGTGGCTTTTCATTTTCATGTCAGTCAAATTTGAAAAAACATGTGCAAACTCACACTGGAGAGAAGCCTTATTCATGTGACATGTGTGTCTCTTCATTCTCAAGGAAATCAGAATTGATGGTACATATACGAATACATAATGGAGAGAATCCATATTTATGTGCAGTTTGTGGCACTTCCTTTTCACAGAATTCTCAATTGAAACAACATATGCAAACACACACTGAACAGAAACAGGATGATGCTATTCTCTCTTGAAGTATGTGACTCTTCATTTTCATGTACTTGGATTTGTGTGGTCATATATGAAAGCACTGTTGAGAAACCATACACTTGTGAAATGGCTCTTCCTTTGTACAGAAATCAAATTGGAGACACAATATACAATCATATTCTGGAAAAAAATGATATTAATCTGTAGCATGTAGATCTTAATTTTCCTGAATAGATGCTTCAAATTTTGAAAAATTTCAGCTTATAGCCATATCACATTCAAACACCAGAAGCTAATCAATGTTGAGCCTAGTTAGTATCTAAATGAGTGCCTGCTTGAAAATACCAGGTGCTGTAAACTTGGGTGTGCAGATAGTGTAATGGGTAATGGCTTGGAATTGTAAATCAGAGAGCCAAGTTCCAATTTTAGTCAGGTTCGTTATATTCATTTGTGCTCAAATAATCTTAGGAAAGTTATGAATCCACCTCTTCTCCCATGATCTATGTGTTAATTAGTAGGAATTGTATCAGCAAATCATTATTATCTCTCCACCCCCAAAATATTTTCTGGCTTTAAATAACCTGCAAAGTTTGATAAGCTATAAAAAAATAAATCAGTCATTGTTGAAAAGTGTCTCAAGTATTTAAATCAAATGATTGAACTTTTTGGAGTTATCACAATTCTAAAGACTTCTCCAGGTGACCAATCCATAAGGCATGAGATGTGTCTCATGTTGCAAACCAGGATATTCCAAAGAATTAACAGGTGATTCAATATTTTTTTTTATGTAAGATTACTTTCCAAATCTTTCTCTAAGGAAAGAAATCAACACTGGCCTGACTTAGACTTTTAAGTATTTAGGCTAATATATGCTGTTGCTTTCAGTTTTCTCACCATCCAGAAAGCTTCTTTTTATTTGAACATCAGTTTGGCAACATATTTTCCTGTAGAAATTACTCTAAGAGTAATTATTTTAGTTCAGTGATCACCATATTTATGCCTTGATTATGTGATTCTTTGCAAGATTGTTTGATAGTAATGAAGGTGAGAACTTAGAAGCTTTAGTAAGACAGTTTTAATTTTTTATTAAATTTATTGGAAAAAGAAGCTACAGTGCCTGCCTATACAAATATTTTGAGGACTTTGAAAGTGAGAAGATATTTTTTCTCTCAAAATAAAATCTAATGAGTACTTGAAGTTATTGTGTTATCTTTTTTGCTTGATTTCTATTTTCATTTCCTACAAAGAAAATTGTCTTTAAACAAAATAACATTACAAAGCTAATAGATAAAGAATTTATCAATTTTTAAAAATATTTCAATAAATTATAATGAAACATTTGGCCTTTCATTATAGCAAAGGAATTATTTTTATCAACAATTGATACACAGTAGAGACGGAAGGAAAACCCCTAAGAAGAACAATAAATGAAATAATGTTAGAGACAAGAGAAATAACATTAGAGATTTTTGTTGAAAAACTGTATGCTTCCAATATGCAAGATTGTAACGTTTTCAGAAATGTGCTCATATGGAAATTTCATTTCATCAGCAGTAAATTCTGAACAGGAATTATTTTTATCTATAACTTTGACGAGTGTTATTATTAACAAATCTAATTTTGTCTAGCCACTGAAATTTCTTTGGTTATCAAAACGTTTCATGAGAAGAAAAACACTGAAAGAATGTTGATGCAAATTATTTTACCATAACCTGCTAACTTCTTTTTAGAATTGGTCTCCCTGCCACTGCATTTTTCATTGCTCCTTACCTTTATAAGTTGAGCTCTCCTTGGTATACTTCCAGTTAAACAGCTTTTATTTCTACCTATTCGGATGGAAATGGAGAAATTTACTCCGGATTATTCATTAAAAACATCCTTACCCTTCATTTAATCTTTTCTCTGTCTACCTTACAGACAGGATCATCGACCTTATTATAAGAATGAGGTGGAAAACCCATTTTGCCAGTAATCCCAAAATGATCATGAACTGAATCCTGAAACATACAACCTGAGATCCCCTAAATACTCCACCGTGCAACAAGCTACTTGGACCGTTAGACAAATTTGATTGATCTAATTAAAAGGATTAAGTTCAAGAATTATCACTAACTACTTCCAAACCAAAATTGGTAGAGACCTTAACAACATAATGAAATCTAATAAATTATGGATTAAAACCGACAAATCCAAAATTTCTATAAAATTAAACCTGCTGAATATGACAGAATCGTCACTGACAAAATTACCAGCTCTTATAAAAAAGACAAAGGCAATAACACCTTATCATCTATCAATGAATACATCTGTAAATTTGCTAACAAATGTGGAGTTGTGACAGAATGGGCAAATTTGGTATGAAAGATGCATACATTCTCTTCAAGGATCATAAGCCGAACTTTGTCAATAGCTTACAGTCCCAATCTAATTAATTCCTCCAAATCTGAGTTGGGATTAATTTCCAAGAGTATCTTAAAGGAAATAACATCTTGTGTCCTGAATAAATATCATACTAACCTTTGGAAGGACTACAAGACGATTAAATGGTTCTGAAATATCACTAACAAGAATAAAGCCACTTTCATCAATTTGACATCTTGGTTTTACCCTTCTATTTAGGAACTATTAATTAATAGCCTCAATTTCGCAAAGGATTTACCAAAATAACGGATATTGATCTGGACATTATTTTAGCGTCTAGAAGATCAATACTTACATACAATGGCGCTATTTGGGTAAAAAAAGAATAATGGTAATTTCGATGTACCTATAGGTGCCTTTGATTCTGCCCAAATTGCAGATCTGGTGGGCATATATATTCTTGACACCTTGAGTAGAATAGTTGACCTTAACCAAGTCGAATTTATAGAGATGACGGCTTAATCATTGTCCCAAATAGCAATGGTCCCTTAACTTCCAGCTTACATAAGAAGATTATTAGGGCCTTCAAATACTTGAACCTTAAAATTGAAATATCTTCCAACCTGAAAATAGTCAACTTTTTAGATATTACACTCAATCTATCGAATAATACCTTTAAAACCCTTCCATAAAGTTGATCAAACACCCTATACATCAACGTCCTCTAACCACCCTAAACATGTGATAGATCACATCCCAAAAACTGTGAATACGAGAATAAATAAGCTATCTTCTAGCCAGAAAATATTTAATGATAATAAATTTATATACAATCAGGCCTTAAAAATAGTGGTTTTTAGACAAAATTAAGCTTTAATGGT